>CM031234.1:651689643-652289643 GCA_018340775.1 Taxus wallichiana var. yunnanensis
TTGTAGAAAGATGATAAAGGGTGAGAGGCCAATTGCAGCACCTTTTTCAATAAGGCATTACAGTGGGGCTGAACGAAATACACTATTATGGAGAAACAAGCATTTGCCTTGGTAAGAGCAATAAAGGTTTTCAGGCCTTACATTTTGAGTTCTAAAATTGTTGCTTATGTTCCCCACACCATGGTGAAAGACATCTTATCAGAGATGAAAGTCTCAAAGAAAAGATGCGAGATGGGTGAACAAGTTTCAAGAATATGACATTGATATCTAAACCATGAAGTTGGTGAGAGGTTTGGGCTTGGCTAAGCTTATGGCTGAGAGCAACTTGCAAACCCCTGATGTGAATGAGGTATGAGAAGGATGGGTAGATGTCTTTGAGAAACTAATGAGTTCTAAGTGGTATACAGATATGATTTTTTATCATAGACATTTATACTACCCTGAGTATTTGAGTAAGAACCATAAAGGGCCCTTAAGTTGGCTTCCCATAAATATGTCATTACTGATTATGGGTTAGCTTGGAAGAACCCTGAGGGAGTCCTCTTAAGGTGCATTACTAAAGATGAAGCCCCAAGATAATTTCTGATCTCCATGGAGGATTTTATGGGGAGAATTTTTCTAGAAGGGTCAAAACACACAAGATCTTGAGGGCTGGTTATTGGTGGCCAACTCTCTTCAAGGATGCAACTCTTTTGGTTAGAAGATATGAGAGTTACCTAGCACTTCTCTGGAAGATCAAAGCTTCAGCTCCCTTCCTTGTAGCCTCTGTATCAATTGAAGCTTTGTTTAAGCAATGGGGAATGGATTTCATTGGTGATATTTCAGACCCTTCAGGAAGTGCTTGGCCAGGTGGATTCTTGTAGCTACGAATACTTCACTAAGTGGGTGGAGGAAATCCCCACCAAAAGGGAAACACACCAAATTGTCATGGACTTCATGTTAAACCATATCATCCTGCAGTTTGGGGTGCCAGTGCAAAATTGTTGTAGACAATCCCATGAGATTCAGAGCTAAACCCTTTGTGGCAATGTGCAAAGAATATGGGATCAATTTGACATATTCTTCCAATTACAATCCCCAAGGAAATGGACAAAGTTGAGTAATAAATTTTTTTGAAGATTATCAAGAACCTTGGAGCTGAATAAGAGAAAAAGGGGTGATCAATTTAAGTTTGTTGTTTGGGTAGACCTGAATTCTACCATGTTAAAAGATCCACAGAAAGAGTTAATTTGAGTTGGTGTATAGAACTCTGCCCTGATGACCCTACATATGTAATTATCCTCATCAGTTCTCACGCAACAACTAGAAGATCAAGAGTTAAGTCCATATGATGCCCACATTAACCATATTATTGGACTTGATAAAGAAAGAAGGGCATCCCACAAAGGCATGTAAAGTTTAGAGAGAAGTCAAGAAATTGTTTGACAAGGTCACCCCAAGAGCTTTAATGTTGGAGATCTCTGTCATAATCGCTATGGGATAGCATGCATGAAGATAAGGGTAAGCATGGAAAATTTGACACTTTATGGATGGGCCCTTACTCCATTGATATTATAATTGGTGAACATACCTTCTTCCTGAAGGACTTAGATGGGGAATTGCTTGAATTTCCTGTTAATGGTAGGCATTTGAAACATTTATTCAATTAATCCCCTGCACTAAGGTGAACATCATCACAGTGTATAGTTTGTTGGTATATTTTATTTTTTTCCTATTTTTTGTTCTTTCTAGCCCCTAGTGGCTTGTTTTTGTTGGTTTCTGGGTTCTTTTTTGGGGATAGTTTTGGTTTTGTTCTCTGCAAACTGACTCCTTTTCCCAATGGATATTTTGGCACTTGGTCTACCTTGTTCTTATGGTACTCACAAAGGGTGCCCATCCCAGAGCCAGAAGCCGATGTTTGTGCTCAAAGTGGTCTCACCCCATTTTACCATTAAAATCTATCAATTTACAGCCTCGCCATATATTATCCCCGTGTTGTCCCGAGAAGTCTTTGCCTTGTTTTTTTGCCATAATCAATCCTTCCCGGGTCAAGATCATGTATGGATCCATAATTATGTCCTTATTTTTCCGTTTATCTCGGAAAGGGACTATAATTAGGGTCCCCATTCTCTGCTCATCTAAAATGTTGGGCTCTCGCATTCTTTCCATTTTCCACAACTGTCAGATTTGCTTTTCTTATTGTTTTTACCCTAAATAGTTGAGGAAAAATGAATGGATGTAGCTTGGAGGAATGTATTTAAGCCTTGTAACATTTATAAGTTCTTCATCCTTGGAGAAAATTTCAACTCTGTGCTCAAACGGTGGTTTTCCACATTTTACGGTTTGACAGCATTTCTCTCACCAAATTTACATCTTTGCATCAACAAGAGAAATGTGGCTCTTTTGGTTATACGTGGCTTAGCAGGCACTCTAAAAATTCTATGGATCACCTTGACCCAAAACTGGTCCACGTGGAGTAACGGTGCTCATTTGAAGATTTTATTTTGGTTTAGCCTTAGAGTTACGCTCAGGAGGACATGTGGAGGTTTCAACTACTTTTCCCAAACTTAGAAAAAAAATTATACATACGGTACAGTTTGTTTAGCAGGAATAGGGACACATGGTTAGCCCACACTCATTCAAGATCTCCGCTTTGGGTCTCTATGTTGAAATTGTGCCATGAAGACACGTGGAGGCTTCCACTGGGGCTTCCTTAGTATTTTTTCAAAAGGTTTTGAGAGGCACAGGACACATGGATGGACCGCGCACGTTTGAGGATCGGGCCCTTGAATTTCATTTTCAAGAAGCGCTGGAGGACACCCTCAAGGACTCTCGCTCACTTTGCATTTTGCTTGGACTTCAATGACCAAATAACATTTCCTCGAACCCTTACACATGGCACCTTCCACTTCGAGCTTTGAGCCTTCAAACAATTTTTTTGGGTTGTGACACGTGTTGAGCCCGTGCTCATTCAAGGTCTCAACTTTTGGGGACCATCTCAAGGTGTACCATTGTGATGCATGGCAGTTTGAAAAGTCAAAGGGTGGGGAAGAAGACCATCAAGGGCAACTTGGATTTTTGCCTCTTAAGGATTAAAGTATCAAAATGGCCCACAAGCCCGAAAAAAGGGAGGTCAAGGTTGGCTTTGAAAATTCAAATGGGCCGAGAAGCGGACCATCAGAGGCAACTTGGATTTTTTGCCTCTTGTTACCAAAAGGATTAAAACATCAAAATGGCCTCATACATGACAGAGAATAGTCAAAAATTTTCCCCGGTCGATGGCGGAGGTTCGAAAATCAAGGGGAAATTTGGAAAATTTTCCTTTTATGGAGAAGGGAGTTAAAAGTAAAAAGGGAAGTGTGGTTCTGCTAGGACCCACAGCATAAACTAGAATCGGAAGGGCAGAGCTGTGAGGGAAAATTTGGAAAATTTTCCCTTTTCAAAAAAAGAGTGAAATGGCAGAATTTGGCCGCAATTCCTTTTGGACCCACCTTAGGACACGTGTTGGCCTCATTTCTCAAGAACGGAGGTGCAGAGCAAAATGTGAAAAATTTACATTTTCCCAAAATTTGTAAAAGGAAAAAAGGAACCCACAAGCCCGCTCTAATTTGGATTTCCCACATGGATGGTGCAAATTAAAAATAGAAATCCACGGCATTTGTGCGTCTATATCTGATTTTGCCACCATTTTCACTCCTAAGCTCTTGGGGATGCATATTCTTATGGTTTTTATCATTTCTTCGAGTCTCCTACACGCGCCAAATGAAGATGAACATTAATTTGGTATCTCTCGCCATTAATATGCAATCCTGACCTGTCAGATTAGGCTTGATTTTTCTTTCCTGGCATGTGAAAGACTTGTTGATATCTGGGTTTGGTGAGAAAATCTGGGAACGTCTTTTACCATTAAGATGAAATCTGACCTCTAGGCTCATTATGATTTTCCATTTTTCTCCCTGTGCACACAAGGAACCAGATTGGACATATTAGGGGTGGAAGTGGTTCGAAAATAAAGGGAAAATTGATCTAATAGAGGAAGGAGTTTAATGCGGGGAGATGTTCAAGAGATCTGTCCTATGAGCACTGACAACTTTTTACACATCTAATTCTAGGAATCACGATCGAGATCATGACAAGCAACGGTATACTCAATGTCTCTAGGTTTTGGCGGGGAAAGGCCCTGTTGTAAAATGATATAAATAGGCATGATTTTTCCATGAAAATGGTTGGGAGGTTGGAATGTTGGAGTGTTAGAGGTCAGAACTGATTTTCTAAAAAGATTGATAGAGCCTATTTTTCTGAGGGATTGTTTGAGAAACCTGTATATCTCTTTTGTGTTAAACTTGATCATGTCAAGGTGGTTGTAAGTGTGCATCCATTGACAAGCTCTGAGACTATTCTAGAAACTTTCCCCTGCTGATAAGTTTAATTAAATTTTATTTATTTTGTGTTTACTCTAAGCAATTAGTGTTTGCTTTTCTCCGTAATGTCTGTGAAATAGTTTTGTTCGTACCTATTGCAATATTATACTAATTTTTTTTTGAAATCACACAGGATCTCATCCCTGTAGTATTTTAATGGTATTTGCAATTTCATTTCAAGAAGTTCCTTCATCTTGGATGAGATAAACAAGTTTGAAACCAGGTTCAACTGTCATTTGTTGATAAATATTGTCTCGTAAGTTTTGGTGTACCTTAGGCATGGTTAATAAGAAAGCTGTAGTGTTTAATTGAGCCTTCTAATTTGATCCTTCGTATTGATTCTTAAAAATTATGTGAAAACGTATTGATTTGGGTCTCCATGAAGCACACATTACGGTTAAAGGAATGCCTCGACTTTGAAGCTTTCTGGCATTGTGAATTTTCTCATTATTGAAAAGTACCTCTAAAGATCTGGTATAATGAACTTTATCCCACTTCACCTTCCACAAAAATTCATTTAAAAATAACCAATCATACCCATACTACCCCTGTTTGTCATGTGTGTATACAAATGCATAATTTTTACTACCAAAACATGCAGAAACAATTAGGTTTTCATTGTATTTAGTGGCCTGAACCTTGCTTATAAAATATCTCCATTATCTAGAGTGACAACTCGTGAGAGTTAGGTTTTGTTGCATTGATCATATTTTCTTCAAGGTCTTCTTAATAATTTCACAAGGAAGGATATATCCATCTCCTCCATAAATAGTAGGCTAAAAAAAGGTCCTCTCACCCTGGTTGAAAGGCACAACCATAAAGTAGTGAGGATAGGTCAAATCCTCTTGAGGGTGCTGCCCATTTCTCCAAACCGAGTGACAAAGAGCAAGTGCATTCCATACCGGCTACAAAATGACACACAATGTGCTCTGCTTACCTCTAAGCTTCCCGACCAACCCGTGATGCTTGCTCATCTTCTCGAGGGAGAATCAATTTGGGTACCAACATATCCTTTTCTCCCATCAAATGCAATCAATTTCTTATTTTTATGATAAAAATTTAAGGGATAGAGGAGACCTTTTCGGCGATGAACCGAGTTTGCGTGATTTGGAGCTCTTGTGTGAAATTCATGGACATTTTAATTTTTACATGTTGTGGAGCACATTAACGTGACACATGGAAACATTTGATTGGCTCCATTATTTCATTTCATTTATGTGTGTATTTATTTTCATTTTCCACATGTTGATCCTTCATTGGTTACGGGGTTGGCGGTGTTCACCTCTCCTTGGTTGCGCCTTCATGTTGCAATTTCTAACTAGGAAGACTTAAAAATGTTGGCTCCATAGGAATGAAACCAAGTATATAGCCTTGACTATACTTAACATTTCCTTCACTACATACCCAAAAATTATTAAAATTGGCTAATCGGTGGACTTTACGTACTCGTGGGATCCCATATGCTCAAAGTGTGACATAATTCCACCATGTAACTACCTTGCATAGTTTATCTTCTGCCATTTGTCATATTTTTCATTCAATGTGTGTCCCATTGAACTCACTAAATTTTTTTGCCCCACTATGGACTCAAAAATTTGTCCACTCCAACTAATTTTGTGGACTTGAGGTACGCTGGATTGTTTGGCTATATAAACTATCATAATTCTTCCACGTATCCTTCCTTAATGTTTGGCATTGAAATTTTATGGGCATATCAATATCAAGAAACCTTTTAAATATAACCCACTAATGGATTAAAGTTGAGACTCCCATGAGTTTTTAAATACCAATGGTCATTGCTTTGGAGAGGTGACATTTGATGCCCATTTAAACTTGATTTTCACTTTAAAATTGATAAGTCCCCTTTTAACCTTGTTAAAGAAAAAATAATCCTAGGAGGTATTTTGAGGTAACAATTTGGTGACCTCGTGGGGTAATCTTCCTACTATATTATATCCATCTCCTTTTGCATTCCATTTGGCATGGAGTCGACCTTGAAAACTTAAAAAAATGATATGACCTTGAATTTTTCTTACCCCTGATCCATATGAAGAAGAAGATGAAATTATCGTGATATGTGGAGCTTTGAATGATCTATGGAACTTCTCATCCTGTCTAATTCCACCATGAAACCTAGTCTCACTGAAATAAATTATATAGAGCAACCAAATCTGCAAAACTATGTACAAACTTTAAAAACATACATGTTCCAAGTGTAAACTTGAAGAGTGTGCACAAGAACTTATTTTACTTAAAACAAACCTACCTACTCTAATCTAACTAGAGGAAAAAGAAGCTAAAAAAACATGCAACATGTCATGAGAAATAACTAAATTTCCTTTAAAAATGCAGCCATGTGATATTTTTGGAAACAAAATCACATGGTCGGGATGAAATCATTCCTTGAACTACCTATTTTTTCAAATTATCAGCTAATAAAAAACATATACCTCCTCAAGTTTCTCTGTGTTTCGTTAGAGGTGCTGAAGTTGACCTTTGGTACCTTGATGATCATCCTCATGCTCTGAAATGAGCATGACTGGTTGCAATTCCCTCTTTGGATTTAAACTAGCCAAATATCTTAATGGGAAAAGACTTGTCCTTTGATTTTACCCATCTTCTTTGTATGTGACCCCATGAATGGAGCTACAAGGAGAACTTTATTCCTCTTTCTCATCATTGAGAAGGTATGCAAGTTGATTCAAACTTTGTTCTACCTGCACAAACAACTCTATCTCCTCCATGATGACCTATAATTTAGTAATGGTGTCATCATTATTTTCTTTCTTTTCCCCATCATCCATCATGAAGTTTGAAATATCAAACTCATCCATTTTCTCTTCATGAGGACTGTTTTGGGCATCAAGATCTTCATGGATTCTCTCCTCCATGGCGGGCTCATCAACAAAATTAGGTTCAACAAAGGATGAAGGAAAAGATGGATCTAAATTGTTACTATCAAAAGAAATCAAGAAACTTTCTATGATCTCCTCTTTATCCAAGATCTACGAATCATATTTGCTATTTTTTATCCTCCATAGCTGATTCCAGTGAAGATAAATAAGCATCCTCCAAGAATATTGTGTCATGATGCAAACTACACTCAGAACATAGAGACTGCCTCATAATCTTCTTCTTGTTCGTGCTCGTAACCTCATCTTCAACCTTTTCTTCTTCAGCCCCAACCTAAAATTAAGGCTTAACCAGCTGTGGCATCTAATTGGTTTCAAAATTTGAATCCCAATCCTTAAATTTTTTTGTAAGATCTTATCTATTGGGTTCTTCAACTTTCCTCGCTCCTTGACTGATTTTTTGATTATTTTCTGTCCAAAATAGATTTTGGCATACTAGAGGAGGGGTTGGTTGGGTTATAACATGATTTTGAAATTGTTGAGGTTGAAGCAAAGGTGCATAATCTTCCTATATGGGGAGAGGGAATGGAAGGAGAAGCCTTAAGGAAGCTAGGAGCTTTAACCTTGGCCTTGGGTGGTTGATAAGGAGTGGGAATTGGATATTGACAAGGAAGGTAAGTGGTAAAATCCCATTGATATGGTTCCTTAACCTTAGATTCATTATATTATAATGCATGTAAAGACACTGAAAAAAATCAGCCATTTGAGTGAAGGATTCACTCATTACCTCAATATTTTTTTCTAGGCTAAACCAACTAGGTATAAGACCTCCCCATGGATAGAGCTACCTAAAAAAGTTTTTAAGCATGTAATATTTATAGTTTCCACTTGATAGTTTGTAATATTTGCTCCATCTTCTTAATTCCACCCTCAAAATCATCTTCAAGTGCAACGTGGCCTCCAAAGTCTACATACTCATAACAATGTGCATACTCAATCTGATTTTTAATAAAACTTATTTTGAAGTGTGTAAAAGTAGTTTGAAGATGGATTTTGAAATTTTGGAGGTGGATTTTCTTGGTACTACTGCTGAAAGTGTGGAATCCTATGAGGAAATGAAGTCATGATTACACAAATTCATGGGAAATAGAAATTAAATGATGGAATGAAAGGAAATGGTCTGATGAATGGGAAAAATGGGTTGTTTGGACCAATGGGGTCGTTAGATGTGCTTAGAAGTTCCTCCAAAGGCTGAAATCTCACCAAGAACACATCAACATTGGTGAAATGAAGATGTAAAGTGCTTCAAACTTGTCCTATCATGTGTGCCAAAAATTTTCTAACAAAAAAGTAACACCCTAGTATTTGATCATTACATATCCCTCTTTTTCTAACATGGGATGATCTCACAAGTGTGTGTTAGGAAATATATCTTAGTGCTCCATTTGTATGTATGGGTGAATAATAATTACATGTGTAATTATTATTATGGTAAATTAGTGAAAGTACATTTACTATGTAAATGTAAATAGTAAATGTAAAATGTGGTTAGTATGTGGTAAGTTAGTAAGTTAGAATAATAAAACAATTAGTGTTGTTTTATTATTATATTGGTGAGAGGTTGAAACCATACGGGTGTATGGTTGTATATGCAGACAAAGGTTGTTGTGAGGATTGTTATTATACATCTCCTATATAATGGAGTGTAATGAAATAGTGAATCAATAAAAATGAGTGTGAGAATAATATAGTGTTGCTGATTTTAATTATTGTCTGTGTAGCTATTTCATGTATTTTGTGTATTAGATCAGAGTAATTTTCACATTTGGTACTAGAGTAGGTTAAATCTGTCTCAAAGAAGATCTCGTAACTTTTGTTTCGCGATCTGGGTTTCTCCACAATTTTGTCACGTAGAATGATATGCTATACTGAAAGCTACGAGAGAAGAAATTTCAGCTGAACCTAGTTCATTGTTTGGGAGAAATGTGCAATTTACTATACAACACATTGATCACTGTTGTTTTTTGAAGAAATCAGAGAATCAAAGGTAATTCAAATCTACATTCAATTTTTTTTGGATATTTAGATTCAGTAAAATGGATACACCATTAGATAAATTTAATGGGTTGAACTTCCATACATGGAGAGTAAAAATCTAGATGCAGTTAATGAATAAAAACCTATGGAGGATAGTAGATGGAAAAGAAAAAACACCTACAGATGTAAGCAAAATTGTAGAATGGGAAACTAGAGATGACAAAGCCAAAGCAATAATTGGACTTGGTCTTTCAGATTCTGAATTACATCATGTAGATTTAGAAAAATCTTCTACATAAATTGACTATAATTCTGAAGACTTTCTATGCTAAGTGAATTTCTTGGAGGAATGAGGCACAAGAGGTTGGAGGTCATTCAGCGACCACTCATTAGTCACCAACAACGGGGGTTCGTATCGAGATATGGTGATTATTTTTTATATAGTGTGTTCCTATTATTTATTTGTGTGTCTGGCAGAGTGTTTGGTTACAGTGTTCCTATTGTGGTTTGCAGAATAAAGGAAATTTCACATTGAGGGGGAACATGATCTCAATGTTCCATTTCTAGTTTTCTACATTTATGGTATTTTCTATATGTGAGCAGCTATATTTCCTATGTTTTTCCATGCAGTGAAATGTGATGAGAGCTGATAATTGTATTTGACACATCATGATGTGGTTGTAGGTAAACCACTTGAAAACCTTCATTTTTGGTTTGTGGTACACCACTTGTAAAACCACCATTTTCGGTTGTTGGTAAACCCTATGCAAAACCATCACCCTTTTGGTTTGTGGTAAACCAGTTGCAAAACCATCATTTTGGTTTATGGTCAACCCTATGAAAAACCATCTATTAGGTTTATGATCATCCTGTAAAATCATCAGATCATGAAAGTAAGTGCAAGTACAAAGGCAAGTTTTCCCCATGTTCACACTAAGGGGGGGAATGTTAGGAAATATATCTTAGTGCTCCATTTGTATGTATGGGTGAATAATAATTACATGTGTAATTATTATTATGGTAAATTAGTGAAAGTACATTTACTATGTAAATGTAAAATGTGGTTAGTATGTGGTAAGTTAGTAAGTTAGAATAATAAAACAATTAGTGTTGTTTTATTATTATATTGGTGAGAGGTTGAAACCATACGGGTGTATGGTTGTATATGTAGATAAAGGTTGTTGTGAGGATTTTTATTATACATCTCCTATATAATGGAGTGTAATGAAATAGTGAATCAATAAAAAATGAGTGTGAGAATAATATAGTGTTGTTGATTTTAATTATTGTCTATGTAGTTATTTCATGTATTATGTGTATTATATCGAGTATTGTATGGTGAGATCAAACTCCTAATAATGTTGGTTCCTCTACGTAATCCTAATGTTAAAACTAATCCTAAGGAAGGAAATACAACTAAATAATCCTAACCTCACAATTCCAAGGACCATGGAGAGAGAGAAGGGTGAAGAAGATGCATGAAATGGAAATCCTAAGATAAGGGATGGTGATAACACCATTAAAGGGTGAGGACACTCTAATGAGGGAGAATGGAAAAAGAAATGGAGAAGGGATAGGCCAAATATAAGTGACACGAAACAAACTAAATTTCACATCTATTCTCACATGAAACACAAAAAAAAAGAACTTGTAAAGGAGAAATACATTCACAAAACAATACATCAATTTAAAGAGAGGTAAGGTTGAGATAAACATGATTACGGGATGAGAAAAACCACAAACAAGATTTATTTTAATAAATGTATGCAAAAACCATTACTGATTGCGAGAGGAATGCACAAGAACACTTTGTCAAGCCCAAAATGAAGGTTGTATGGCTCACAACTGATCAAAACCATTTTAACATAATTTATTTACATTTTATAATGTCCTCCATTTGGAATAAAAATCATTTTACAATATATAAAAGAATAGAGAGAGAAAAGAGGGAAAAGATAAGGAAAGAGATCAGATTTGATCTTGTCATGAACGAAATCAGTATTTCCATATAATACTAATTTCAATGTTCAACCACCATCAATCATGCATTAAACTCTAAAAAATATTATGGGCACCCTTGCAATACTATTCCCCAATGCCCTTTTACTTTAAGGAGAAGCTAAGAACCCCATACTTCATCAATTCGGTTAGTTGAGTTATGCAGTAATTTAACTTTAATAGCTGAACCATATTTTCTCTTTCTCTCCCATAAAACACCATAAATTTATGATTATTATGATTCCTAAATGAAGGGAAAGGATACCTATCCAATGAGATGTATTTTTGTGATTTGGAGATCTCGGGGAAAAAGCTATGGCCATTTGAATTTTTGCATGTCATAGAGCACAAGAATGCGACATGTGGTAGCATTTGATTTTCTTAGGTATTACCTTTCATCTACGTGTGCATTTATTTCCCTTTTCCACGTGTTTATTCTTAATTGGTTGCGGGTTTGGGCCTTATGAAACCTCCATTATCCATTACGAAGCATATACTGGTGAGAAAGATCTACGGATGTCTCCATGTCGATTGTTCTTTTATCTTGTAATGACAACCATGAAATGTGAGAAAATGAGAAAGATCCAAGATCCTAGAAATTTCATAAATTTGATAGACCTTCGACCACTGTGAAACAATAGCCAATGAGAAAGATCCACATATGGCATGTGTTCTCCTTTCATTGGTTGCGCCTTCACATCATAACTTCTATCTAGGTGGACTTAAAACTATTGGATCATTAGGAATGTAATCACGTATATTTCTTTGATCACCATTGAATTTTCCTTCACCACAAACATGAATCCTTATGAAAAATATCTCATTTTATAGACTTTACATCCGCAAGATCCCATCTTCTCGAAGTGTGAATGAATGTCGCCACGTGGCCACCGACACCATTGATCTTCTAACATATGTCAACTTTGTGCTTCACCATGTGTCCCATTGACCTTGTTGAATTTTTCTACCTTGTTGTGGACATGAATCTCTATCCAATATAAGTAATTCTATAGAATTGAGGTCCACTAGAGTGTTTTTCTATAGAAACCGCCAAAATGCTTCCATGTCTCTCTTCCTTAATGCTTTGTGTTGAAATTTGACGGGCATATGAATTTGATCGATCTCTAAAATATAACCTACTAATGGATTAAAGCTAAGAATGTTGTTGGTTTTTAAATACCAATGGCCGAGTTCTTTGGAGTGGTGAAATTTGACGCTCGTTTAAATGTATTTTGCCTTTAAAAATTGCTAAGTTCATTTTTAACCTTGTTAGGGGTATTTTAGGATAACAATTTGTTTGTTACGTTAATTTAATCGTGCATAGTCATTTGAAAATGTGATTTCATTTTTTAAAGGATATTTAAGCATCTTTTAAGGGTTAACTTAGTTTTAGTCATTTAAGTCTTTTGTAAGTGGGAAACTCTATTTACAAGATCAAGATAGTGGAATAAAATCTATTTTTGAAGGATTAAGAGACATTTTCTCCTCAATGTTAGAATAATCATGTTAATCAGGGGTAAGGAATACTTCTAATTAAAATGTTAGGATTTAGTTCATTACATTTTTCATTTTATAATCTTTTTGTTCACCTTGGCTACTAGAAAACCCTATCTAGGGTTTTTGAAGTATTGAGTGTTGGAGTTCTTAGACACCTCTTTAAGAAACAAAAATTTGAAGAAATAATCTTCAAAGATCCCTTATTAATATCTAAAAATAAAATTTCCTTGAAAATTTCTCAATTGATGGGAAATATTTGATTCAGTGGTCAAACCTATAAATTAAAGTTAGAGGTTGACTTTGCTTAAGGGTCATTAAATGAAAAGGAGGTGTAAAGTTGAAGTATGTGCATGAAAGTTTTTAAAATTAATAATGGCCAAATGGGTACATTTAAAAGGACTTTATTTTTTCTAATGAGTCCATACATCAAAATTTAGACTAGAAAAAGCCTTTGTGACAGGCTATTAGAAGGAGTGATAGGATTAAGAAGAAGTAGGTGTGAAAGAGAGAATTGCATTGAGAGCTGCGTTATTAAATTTATCACACACCACAAGGAGTCAAATGGGTTCCCAAAATTAATTTTGGTTTTTCCTAGATTTTTGTGGATCATTCCAAACATGAACACTAGAATGATAAGTTTTTAAGAAGCTTGAGGATAGTTTTGAGGAAGTAAGTGTTTTTAATGGTTTTTTTTTTATCAATTTAGTTGCTTATTTGTCATGGAATAAGACCTTTGGATATGATACATTGATTGCATAAACCATTTTTGGCTATAAACCCTAAATTTACAAGTTTGAGGAGTATCTAAGCTAGATGAAGTAAGGTATTTTACAAGCTTAAGGGAAGTTTTGTGTTATTTGGGCCTAATTAACCTTTTTTTGGTTGAGTGTGAATGTGATATGCATAAATTATCCTCTTGGATCACGCAAAATTTGGAAATATGCTTCTTTCAAGAATAAGTACATTGATATTTCATACTCCAAAGTGTAATTGTGAACCACTCCTTTCCACCCAAAGAAATTTATATTGAGTCAATGACTCATCCAGATTAGATAGTGTTTAGTAATTGTTATGGCTCCAAAACTTCTTTCTTCCAAACTGGCTACCTTGAGTTTCTACGTAAGATGATAGCTAATCCTATAACTCAACCAGGAAGAAACTGAAAAAATCATATAATGCATCATACAAGTTGTCCTCTACCCATTTCCATGGGTCAAATTTTATCTTCGGTGCTATATCTCTATGTGTAATCATCATATCTGTTGTGTACCCAATGTTGAATATTCTCTAAAGACAATCAAAACTCCAAGAACATACATCCTAAAGGTCAAAATAAAAACAAGTCCTAGCAACATAACTAAAATGTTAGAGTCTCAGATTCTAGCACTTACAGCGCAATGGAACTTCACTTATATAGATGTGTAAGTTCTCACCGAAGTGCATGTAGCCTAGAAGGTATATTATTTTTCTTGTCTTTTCAAGATGTGGATCAAATAGTTAACCATTCATAACACAAGGTAGCAAACATAAATCAAATAGTATAACATAACAAAGATGACATGTAACAATACATCCTATCATTCATTAACATAAAAATTTAATAGCAATAATCGCACTCCAATTACACCACGTGCATCCCTTCTAACCTTTGCAATCCATACAATATTATCCATTACAAACACATAATTCCACGTATTTTGCACTCATACATACATATAAATCCACTTGTTAACTCAGATCTCTAGGCACTATCAAAGCATAGTAATCATCCTTTGTATATAAAGGAATGCGACTCATATATATAAGGTGATACCTTTTCCTTCACCTCTTACACGTTTTTGTTCTAACAATAGGCTCTCTACTTATATACTTCATGCCTCTAAACTTTTGATTTAACTCCCAATCCATGCGATAAATAACTCGGTCTTATCCATGCTCATGTCCTATAATTAGCTCTATTAATTCATAGTCCTTTTCCATCATACTTTTGCTTTATTTTTGTCGATGCCTTATCCTAGAAGATTATATTTTCATGAATTTTCTTTCCAACCATGCCAAATACATGGTTTTATCGAATTTTATCCCATTCACAAATCTTGCTAACTAATTTTCTTGGTCTTTGTGCACATGAGACTTTTGCACCCTATTTTCTTTTCATCTCATGTGCATATCTTCACACACCGACTAATACTTGCATCTTTTATAGGTCTATGTACATACTCATATTCATTCCTTCTTATAATTTTGATACTTCTATATGGTTTACCTAAACCCTTTTGTGTGCGGTCTTCAACCTCCATGTATGGGTTGCACTTAGTCACTTTATAAGTCCAATAGTTATGGTTAAGTGTGTCCTTATTAACAAAGTGGATAGTTCCTTAATATCTATAACATATTCTATTTACTTCAATTAGTTCTCTCTAGTGCCAATCATACCCCTTATATTATGAATAGCCACAAATTTTATAATAAACCTAGATGAGGTGTTTTGGAAAATTACATTCTTGATTACTATGGATGAGTGCACTATTGATCAATCTTATTTGCCATGTCATGCTTGAAAATGTTAGTTATAACATATTCTTATGTCATCCTTGAATACCCAATATGTATATCATTCATTGTAATCTTCAAGCTCATCTCAATTTTTCCTATCAAGGACATGGGTATAACACTCCATCTTACCACAACCATTTTAAATTTTTGTACCAATACTAATAATGATGATTTTGTTTCTCCTCCCATACAATCTATCCCTAATTCACATTTGATAAAATGTACTCCAACATCATCTTCTAAATATCATTAAGATTAAAAGGGATATCAATACTTATAATGAATGGTTTTACTAGACGGTGGATTTGATGTTATGTCTAAGCGGTCCATGAGATTATATTTTGTAGGAAACAACACCATCAACAAGGTATCAATTATACTACTAGATCATTGCGTAAATTGTCATTAGATCTAATGTTTCTTCCAACATCACAATTACATGGAAAAGAAATATGTATAGTACATCTTGTGGTATCACTCACACTTGTCCACCCTAATCTCATTAACAATTGTGCACCTCCGATATGCCACTTTGAATTAATTCACTAATGAAGATTCCGTTATTGAATATTTGGGAGAACATGAAAAAATCACTTCCTTCTTTAATGCAATATATTTCATCACACCTATCTAAATAGTGGTCTTTGGAACATTTTTGGCTTCATAATATACACACAAAAACAAAATTGTAATTAATATAAAAAATTTCTTATTTCATTATGTCATCCTTCCAATAGATTAATCTTTCTTTGGTTAAATTTAGTCAATGGCTATGAGACATGACCCCAACAAGGATAACTAAACAAAAATAGTAATAATAAGATATATTTAAGATTCATTTCATTTTTGTCTTTAAGAAACCACTCGCTTATGGTGGATACGAATGGTATTCATGTTGGATTACCATTTGGTTCCCATTGAGAACCCTTCGATTTTATTTTTGGTAGGTTTTCATATTTTCCATTTTATAGCTATGAAGTCTCTTGTTTGAATCACTACATGTCAAAATATGATGGGAATCGTAGTCCTTTCAATATTATGATAATGATTATATAACATTCAATGTGAAACCCTTCAAATCATGGGAAATTTCATAAATGATATTAAAGAGGAATATTATTGAGTAAAGAAAAATGAGGACTACATCAAGAAACTACATCAATTATATAAGGGTTGTGATCAAACAATGTAAGACTACAATAATGAGTATCATAATTTATTAACAAAACTAGGCACAAGCAAAACCAAAGAAGCATCACATTCTAAAGTAATGTAGAGGGTTACACTATTACATACTAGAAGATATGGAGTTCATAGATATGAATAATCTTAGGGAAGCTTTGCTGATATGTAGTCAAGGTTGAAAAAAATTCTCAAATGCAAGGAAAACAAATATCCTTCATATTAAAATAAATGGAAAACTTACACCAAGTAGAAAAGAAATGATTTACCACTATAGAAAAAGATAAGAAGTAGACATGGAAATAAAATCCATGACAATAAATAGAAGTGTGGTGTGAGAAATGAAATATAAGGGACCATAAAATGAATTATTATCAAGCTATAAAAACTATGCTAATAGAGTCATGGGAGATACATCCATGAAAAGCCTCTATAGGGAATCAATGTACACATGAAGAATGGATCCCATTGTGTATGCAGATCCATATAAAACTATTACCACCACATGTATAGTATCGTCATTAAAAGAGGATGCATAATGACTATTTTACTCATAGATGTGGATAAATGGAAAAATAATAATTATAACCTAGATAGTGGGAGTCAAAAGAATCATATATCTAAATAAATAGGAAATAGGATAAATATGTTAACAAATCCTCACCGATAACATTACTCTATTGCTTCTTTCATTCAAGAAAGAGACATCTATGTGAATCAACAATGTTTCCTCCACTATGAAATCAAACCACGCAAGTATGTGGAAAGATGTGATGTTACACAATTAGATGTCTTTGATGTGCTTCTTAAACAACCATACATGTGGGATCATCATGGTGTCTATGAGAATGGGCATAGGAGTGCCATCATAAATCTATTTCATAAGTACTACTACATCTCAGAGGTATCCCCTACTAAATTAGTTACCATGATTAGTATAAAATAGTGTCAAAGGTTCATTTATAAAACTAGGATGATATTTCTAATCATGAGCAGTCTCAAGGATAAGAAAACGTTGTAGTGACCATAAAATACTACATGTTGTGCAAAACTATTCAAGAACTTGTGTCAAATTCAAATAGATTTACTTTTTATGTTTTTTTTTTAAAATTATGTCATTTCTAATGCAAATAAGACACAAATGTTGTGGTGAAAATTTAGTGAAAACATGACATTATTAGCAGTACCTTCATTCCACATTTGCACCACTATAATTTCTAACTTCAAAAATAAAAAGGTTGGACCCATTCATGTTGTTTTTATTATTGTTAAGTAAATGTGAATTTCAATAACATCCAAAATTAATAATATGCTAGAAATATGTTATGGTTAATGCAAAGGAGGAAATTAAGAAGAGGAGGAAGGAAAAAGAAAAAAATGTGGAAGAAGAATAAATTGGAGGAAGAAGGGTATGGAAAAACAACTACACATAGCATTTAAAGAAGAGGAAGAAGATGGATCGGGTAGGAGAAAAGAACACCAAAGTAATGTGGAGGTGGACGAGGAGGAATATTTTGTAGGGATATAGAAAGAGGGGTATATACATAGTTTTTCTTCCTTTTTTAATAATAATTAAGAGATTTGTTTTATCGAAACATTATATATATATATATATATATATATATATATATATATATATATATAACAAAACAACAATCCCTATCCAAAAATATGGTAAATCCTAGCCTAAAATATTACAAACCTTAATAAATGTTGTAGTAAAAAGATAACAAAGTTTAGTAATAGATCAACAAACCCTAGCCACGAAAACAACAAATCCTACCCCCAAAATAGATAGACCTAACTAAAAATACTATGAAAACAAACAACATATCTTATAAAGTATATCAAGAAACCCTATAATATATATATATATATATATATATATATATATATATATATATATAATTTTTATACAAAAACAGAAATAAATTAGCTCTAGAAAAAAATATAACCTAGTAATAAATACAAAATACAAGAAAAAAACCCCAACAAAATAAGCAATTCATAGTACAAAAATAACAAATCATTTCAAATGAAAAAAATAGATGAAAAAACCAACAAAACCTTACATCAAACCCTAGACTAAACATAACAAAACCTACCATTTTTTATATTTCATAAATGGTTAATTTTTTCATATCAAGTATATAATAACAAGAAACCTCATGATCATTGGTAATTTTTTTGAAAATGGCATTGCACATTGTGGTGTGTGTGAAAATAATGTTCGTTACATAAATTTTGAGGGAGATATAGAGGAATACTCTACCCCTCTATATGAAATTCATGACATGCCTCAACATGCATATATTGGATATCATGATTCATATGTGTATAATATTCCTAATATGTATCGATGATATTGAAATGATAATATTATTGAGATTAATATTCTTTTTCACATAGTATGATGGAGCTAAGGAGACAATATTTTATTTTATAATATTTCAAATCATTAATACAATTTTTTAATAATTTATTGGGGTATTTAATTTATTAGATTTTTAAATTTATTGTATATTTATATATCCTTCTATTTAGTACCATTGTATTCACATCCCCTTACATCTCATTATTGTTGATCGAAAAGTGGTGATATTTCCTAGGAGGACTACCATATCTCACCCGATTCAAGGGAGGAAAGGAGATAGAAAGTTATTTTTCTATATTATTGGTATGTATATTAATAATTTATTTTTAAAATTTATTTGATCTTTTTAATTTATTGGAATTTTGTATTTATCGTATAATTTTAGATCCTCTTTAGTGCTTATGTTATCATAGCATCGTACATCTCATGATCAACGATCTAGAAGTGGTGACATTTCAAAGCAAACCTACCACGTTTCCCGTTCTCCAAGGAGGAAAGGAGGTAGTATTTTATTTATTTCTATATTATTTATAGTCATATTCAAAAAAAATAAATATTGTTATTTATTTTTAATTTATTATAAAATTCGAGATCATTCTTTTATGTGCCAAATTCTTTGATGTGACCTCCTAAATATATCTCCAAAAGAATTGATACATGTCGAGAGAGGAAGAGGGGTGGTTTAAATAGGTTCCCAACTAACTAACCAACTAACTTCCCAACTGATATGACTTTAGGATTAATTTAATTATTTAACCAATATTTTATCCCACTCTGATACCATGTCAAGACGAGGGGATTAAAGTTATATTAAACTTATTTAATAAACATTAATGTGCACATATAAATAAATGAATACAAAGTAAAGAAAATAACATCATAACACATTAACACAATATTTAACGTGGAAAACCCCAATGGGGTAAAAACCATAGAAGAATATTTTCCATTAATCGAGAAACTTTTCACCCAGTCCAGTAACTCCCTCCTCACTTATGCTCCCTGTTTTTAACCCGAAATTACATAATAATCCAAATATGACCTATAGCCATATTTAAATAACCCAAAGGGTTATGACCTTATTAAGTGACGAGGCACACCCCGATTTAATATTTAGTTAATAAATAACTAATAACCTAATATAGAGTTTATATTAAATAATAAAGAATAACTTATATTATATATTATTTAACTATAAACTAAATATTATGATCACTTAATATTATAGTTCTAATAAGGTGATGAGATAACATGCATTCCTAAATGCATGAAGGTTTTGTTAAGGATCCTCCTTACTTTTAAATTTGGTGAATTTTGGATGTTCCCAATGAGGAGGATAGGGTTTGATTGGGATCGATGGATGGATATGTTCATTACAAATTTTCTCATAAGAGAATGTGATCTTGGGACCCAAGGTAGTGGCTTCAAAGCTAACCAACCTATTCATCAAAAAAATTCATGGGATAATTTGAAGTAGTTGGATGAGAAATGAATGGTTGTGGTTGTATGACATGAGAAGTGGCATGATAAGATTATTGATAGGCTTGTGAATTAGTAGGTGTTTAAGGAATTTCTTGATGAGGATAGGTCATTGGTTGAGATTCGGTGGGTTGTTCAATGGTTGATGTTGGGAAATAGGGATGTGATGTGACTTTTGACATCAGGTTTGTGGTTGAAGTATATAACAAGTGGGGATATGAGTGGTGATAGGTTGAGATTGTTTGGGAGGTGGATTAGACACCATATAATGGCGAACACTCATAGGAAGAAGTTAGGAAGTGATGATGTTTTCATGAATGTGTGATGTTAGGGGTCAAGATTGATTATATTGCACGAGATATGGGAGGAAAGGTTTGGGTTTGTTAAAAGTATTAGATGCAGAAACTAGAGATGATAGTAGACGAGGAAGTGATAGGAATGGGAGTATTAATAGTTTTGTTAATGGTAAGTACATTAGGAGGAATGGGTGTGACCATTAGGGTGGTTTGAAGAGGTTGAGGATTTGTAGAAGAAGATAGATCAAGCTCATGTTGGGCCATAGCAAGCTCATTCATGGCTCTAGGGGGAAACAAAAAAAGTTTTCAAGAAATAACTTGGGTTGTTTCGAGGTTTGAATGATAACCATATATTTTTCAAAGATGTTTCCCATCAATAGGAAGTTGGGTTTTATTCCTAAGAAGATAATCATGGAGGCATATGGGATTAACCTTGAGAATATCTTAGAACTCCACACTACCATGAGGGATATTGGGATGCCTGATAGCTTCAACCGATGTAGCGAGATGTAGGGGTGGTCAACCTAGATGGGATGGATTGATGATGTAAGAATGGATTGGTCTCATCATGGGTGATGGTTTGAACAAGAGGTCCTTGATGAGGTATATTGATGATCAAAGGTTGGGTTACCATAGAAGAGGTAACCATAGGCATGGATGAGACAATGGTCATAGCATATGTTTGTTAGGATGAAGTGATGGGATTGTTTGATGTAAGATTGTGTTCCATTTTCCTAGCTAAATATCGTGTGATAACAAGAAAACATTAGTTATACTAGTTACGAGAAAAAAAAATTCAAACATGTAATGTTTTCTTTATCTTGTTTAACTTATCAAATGTAAAAAAGAAAAAAAAGGGGTGGATAACAAGGGTACCTAGTAAATGGAAATATAAATTTGGTTTTGATTAGTTTTGTATGGGGAGTTCTTGATATACCCGAAATGTGAGGCCCAAATATGTGCAAGATTTATAACGTGGCGAAAAACCATGATGAATTTCCAATTGGGTGATGAAATCCCAATTAGGTCCATCCGGTATGGGATTATTTTGATGTGTAAATTTGATTAGTGTGTTTGGATGTGTGTGAAGAAGTGTGAAATGTGAATAATTAAACCCCTACTTACACTAAATGGGAAAGCAAGAATTCAAGAGTTTTGTTTTAAGCCAAAAACTAAATCGGAGATTCTATGAGAATAACCACATAAAGGATGGAAAATGTGATGTAAAAGGAGAAACTAAGATAAAAAGAGGAATGGCTAGTTTTCAATTTAACATGAACAAGAAAAATCAAAGCCTCTACTTGCAATGTTAGTGGAAAATAGAATAAGTACAGAAAATATCACAAAATGCAAGAGACTCCTAAAACGGTTGTCCCATATGGCATGTTAGAATGTTGGACTAAATTTTCTCTTTCGCTTTCATTAGTGAGCTAGAAACTAAATAAAACCAAGAAATGCAAAACATGCAAGTCTTTAAGGTACCTTGGAATAAAATGGATGGGCACAAAGTAGATGACCTATCATGCAACCTTGATGGATCTGCAAAACAAAGATAACTAGAAGGAAATGGATTAGATGGTAGATGAGGGGGTTTCGAAGAAGTCACTTACTAGAAGTTTGAACTACCTTATGTGGATTTTAACCTTCGTATTTGATAAAAGAGAATAAAGTGAATGATAAAGGACTAAATAACATGAAAAATTTTAACCTAAATAGAATCTGAAATTACAGAACTGAAATGAAAGTGAAAATTTGATCTAGATTAACACAAAATGAAATATACATGAATAGGTTGATGGGAAACCGAGGCTACAGAGGTATAGTCAATGATGACTGGGAAAGTGGATTAACACAGTAATTAAAATGTAGATATGAACAACTATATGTGAAAATCTAAAGATGTTGAAGGTCCGTAGAAGCCGATAATAACCTACAGAAGAGAGAAATAGGGGAAACAAAAAGGATGCAATAAAATAAGGATTTAGATGGTAGGATGGAAATATGGCTTGGTTAAACATCGATTGGGCTAAGTTTACAATGATTGAACAATGTGAAGGGACCTGGACTAACATAATGGCATAGTGATGGATCTAGAAATTGTGTGGGAACAGAAAAAAAAACAATGATCGCGATGGATTTGGATGGAAGAATAAGTGACACAATAGAGGCGGGGTTGATAGTGACCTAACAGGTTAAAGAGAGACAGGATGATTTAAGCAAGACCAAAAGTGAATGGGTTAGATTGACAACCTGCACACAAAATGGATGAAAGAGAATGTTGGATTTGAAGCTCTAATGGCAAATTTGAACCTACAAAATGTTAGTAACTTATAATAGTAATAAAAATGATGCAAAAATGGAATGAATCAACAAAAATTTAAGATAAACTCCCCAAAGTATCCCTAAATAATGTTAGAAATCTCAAATGGAGTCTAAGAATATTGAAACAAGCTGCAGAGAAGCTCAATCAAAAAGATAAAGTCACAAAACACATGAAAGATCGATTATGCATCCTTTGGATGGGGGGAAATGTGGCTTTATAGGGTTGTGATGACAGTGACTCAAGTGGGTCACTTCTAGTTATGGGGAACCATCCATTTAGGATGTGAGAGGATGCCTAACTTGAGGCATCAAGCCCATTAGAAGTGGGATTAGGGTTTTGAAAGGCTTAGGCAGTTAGGATTGCATGGGGATCAAAAAGCAGGTAGATGAGGGGTGAAATAGAGTAAATAAAGGATAAGGGAATCCTAAGGATGAGCAACTAGGAGTTTAGGGATGATAAACAACATAGACAAGAGAATTTGAGGATTATTAAGACTAATTACATAATAAGATGAAATTTAGGGGATAATCAATGAAAATTAATCAATAAATTAAAAACGGATGGGATACTAGATGAAAAAAATGGGCATATTAATAATAATATGAATTAAAATAAAAGGGTTCTAGATAGGTGACGATGGTGAAAAAAGTGAATGCGGGGTGATAAGGGTAGCGATACCAAATTTTGGTGTCTACACAAGATACAAATAGGTCGGAGGAACCCATGGGGGATGAGGGCACATAGGCATTGGTCTTTTGGCTAGGAGTTGGTGTCCTGGACTCGAAACTACTAAGTGGAAAAGGTTAGACTAGGGAGTGGGGTGTGTAAGACTAATATGAAAACCAAAAAGAAATAAAAGAGACCAAAGATAGTGGTCAATTAGTAATTCTCTCACTTAGGAATCATGTGAATAGTAGTATGCAACTAGGAACTAGCAATGTACCCAAAGTGCATGATTTAGTGTATATATTTTCCCCATTTTATGTTTTTGAGGAAAATCTTGATAACATAAAGTAGATAAGAGATGAATAATCGATAACCTCGTAGATCAATGGAAGAAGTGTGTCGATGAGATAATAAAAAATGTGTAGTGAATATTATGAAGTGTGGAATCTAGAGAAGAGGAAGTGACCCTAGGGTGACAACGTATGTGTGATATGTAGCATTGTACCTATTGTGGATGTTTCTTGATGCTTGATGATGTCACTTGTTTCTTCCCATAAGGATGGAATTGCAAAAGAGAAGAACAAAAGATTAGTCAAATATGTGTATATGAAAAATTTCATCCAATCATAAAACAAAGTCTGTAAAAAAAATGTAAAATTACAAAAAGGAACATGTTCACCTGATCCATGATGAGTGAAAATGGAAGAAATAATCTTGAAATTCTATAGAAGAATGGTTTTTGGGTGATCTCATGACAAGTGTGACAGTGTGAATTTTTGGGAGATCTCACCCCATGGCAAAAAAGTATATGGAGAAAGGTATAGTGTTGTTCTCCAACCTTTTTCTACTTCCCAAAATGTATACAACACCTGCGCAGATGGTGTGATATTATTTTGTTGAAATCCAATCCCTTTTGATATAATGCAAAAATAGAAAAGAGGAAAAAGCATGCATGTTGAGTCTTTGAAGGATTGTTCGCCTATTGTGAAACCTGTTGCATAGATTGTTGAGGATTGTGCTTATCCGATAAGAATTGTGTAAATTCCCCTTGGTCATAGGTGTCTAAGAAGGGTCAAGATTTCCTAGGTGCTAATTTTTGTGTCTAAGCATTAGCATTTGTGTTGTGTTGAAGACCCAAGTCATAATTTTTGTCGTTGTTATGATTTGAATACTATGCTTGAACTATTTTTATTATGATTGAGAACTAATGTATGGGGTGACCGATTCACCCGATGTATTCCCGTTCATTTGGGGTTCATGGGATGTTGTTAGGAGAATGTAGCCCAGATGATGACCTGATTTATATCTTAAACTAAATCCTCGGCAGGGGGAATGTGCTTTTAGAGACCAAGGAACATGCAAAAAAATTGGATAGAAACATGTGTTAGTAAAAACAAGACAAATACACATGTAGAAGATAAAGTTTAAGCTAGCAAGAAAGAAAACAATGTAGACTGAGAAAATAAGGTTGTAAACATGGGACATCACTCACAATTTTGAAAGACAATCAAGGCCAAAGTGGCCAAAAGCATATAGTTTTCACTTAAGAAAAAGGGCAGAGCCCAGTAAACAATGGAAAATTGTGGCAAGCAGTGGCAAGAAAAGGGTAACATACAACCATTGTGGAAAATAGTTCTTAAAGAAAATGTTGCACATGAGGCACATGTTAGCATGTCATAAATATTAAAAGTATGTCAAATCATGAATAATCGACAATAGTGTCCACGATATGAATAGGAAATAGTATAAATTGAAACAATAAGACCTGTAATGTGTACAAAAGTAGATTCCCACAAGATCTCATTATGGGGCTAGTATGAGATATTGTGTCGATAATATGTGTTGTGTGTAATGATTTGTATAAATTATGGATTCACACATGTGTTTTTGATAAAGATAATGACATACGAAATATTTGTCTAACATAGTAAGCAATATGTACATGTAATAAGTATAAGAAAGAAAAAGTATGTGCAACCAAGATATGCGGTGTGTTGTGAGTGAGTGAGATGGAGTGGTATGTAATGTGAATGTTATAGGAGTGGTGTGCCCCCTAAACAAATGTGAATGAGCATGAGTGAAATGAGGCTCATTTATAAAAGAACCCTCTGATCCGATAAGAATGAACGAGAGAACAAGAGTGCATCATCAGAAATGGTTTTTAAATGTGCACTTGAAACATATGATCAATAATTTATAGAGCATATGGAGTGAGTGGGTGTGGTGATGTTAATTTTATATTTATACCCTCAACAATTGAGTATGAACCATGCAACTAGAGTGCGTCACCGGTAAATATATTGTGATGAATTTGGTCTAGAAATATGTGTCAAAAATGCACCGAATGTGAAATGTGTAGTGTGTACCATGTGAGGTTCATAAAAGTAGTAATCCATTAACAATAAAGTGTGAACCTTAACAAAGTATTGCAACATCAGGAAATGGAGACATAAGTGTATCAAGATGTGTAAGATGCATGAGAAATACTAGATGTAAAGTGTAGAGTGGAAAAGTAGAAATATGAGACACTTTATAATAGTAAAAGGGGGACAAGTAATCCTGATGCCCCCAAATGTCCCAATGATGGAGATATATCCGGGAATGGAAGAGAAAGCATGTCATGGTGGTGGATTCGAAAATCTGTTAGGAGTAATAGATTTACCACAATAAATTGTAGCATGGAGAGAAAATGGAAATTTATTTGTGTGATGGTGAGTATGTGAAATAGCGTAAACCCCAAGAGGATATGTGGAAGGAACAAAAGGAGAAATCTTAGGGTGATATCTGAGGCTGAGTCTGGTGGATTATGTGGGAATGGAAAGAGGCTCTTTGACTCCCTTTGCATGTTTTCCTAATCCAATGCTAGTGAAACATAATGAAGCAAGTACTTATATCCGAGGCCATAGAGAAATGGTGAGTAAATGTAGAAAAGGTAGGGGTTTCGTAGAATTATAAATAGAATTACAATATGTGAAAGGGGATGGATCTGTTAGAACACAATAGGAAACTCCTTGATAAAGGAATTTAAGTTGTGTATGAAGGGTGGAAGGAAATGCATGTATTGCAGATTCAAGTCCATTTGAGAAGAAGATAATAATTAAGATTATTAGGCATGACATGGCATGGCACGGGAAAAGTGCAATGCCCGATAGTAATGGGAAGTGTGATTGTGCCTAAGACTTTCTTAGGAACATTATCAAATTCGTGAATGCAAATAGATGATGGAGTTAAAGATGATTTAGAGAGCTAATTTTTTTAACTAATGTGAGATCGCAAATGTTAAGTTTGGATCCATTATCAACTAAATATTGTTTAACCGATGTTATTGATATAGACTTGAATATAAAGGGGGGAATCATTATCTAATATGGATTGAGAAGGAAACTCATCTAATTGAAATTCATGTGGTTTTCATTGAGATATAGAACTGAATTAAACTAATAATAGACATATTTACGAAAAGTATGAGGATGGATGTGATTATTTGTCAATTAAGATCTTATTTTATTCACACAATCAGGATTAACTTGTAAGAAATCATGAATGGAGATATCCATGGTGAAAGAAAGAAGCTTAGAATACAAAAAGAATAAATATCCATGAGTGTTCAAATGATGGGTTCACCAAATGATTAAGAAAACATAGAAATATAAATGCTAAATCCTAATTAAGTATACAATGCAATAATATAGCAATGAAGTACATATTTTACACAAGTAATAAGATAAATGGGTTTGAAACCCTAAGTGAAAGAAAAAGAATAATAACTTGAATTATTTCACTTAATCTAGAAGTACTCATGATTGGATCAACTAATGAAATGGAATTATAGACTATCATAACCTTGCTCGTAAAATTGTGCAAGCATCGAAATGTTGGTACTAGGGCACCTGGACTAGGTCAAGGGCACTTGGGCGTAAGGTACCTTCTCTAGGTGCATGTGATCGTGAGAATGGTGGGAAAGTGATTTTTCCTTTGTCACTTCTATCTTGCTACCCTTGGATATTGATTTCCTATGTGTCACACTATGCCCATAGAATTTTCCTGAAACATTCAAAGATAAAGAGAACATGAAAAAATCAAAAACACATCAAATCTTACAAAGAAAAAGATGCAAATGGGGAGTCGACCGACCCTCATGGTCACTGATTGAGTGATCTTATGATCCTAGACCGCACTAAATTTCAGAATCCATGTACTTCTTATAAATGTGTGTGAAAATCATGCCCTAGGTGAGTCTTGTGCAAGATGTACTTGATATAAATAAATAGCTAGATGTAGCAATGTAAGTAGACATGTGCATGGAAAAATGAACTTCCCCTCCTATGAAGTGTATGCATAAGAATGTAGTCCCTTGTCCTTTTGAATGGATGTTAGGTAGATGCTTTGATGTTATTGAAATTTCTTTGGATGTGACCTTAGCTGATAGTAATAAATGATTAGATCTTGGTCCTTTATTATGCTAACAGCCTTTATATTTATATGATTCCCTTGTTTAAATTTCGTAATTAACCACTAAAATGCCGACCACCAAGAAAATAAGATTCCCAATGGCTAAAAATACCCAAAATATGTGAGCATGATACAAATAGGTCAAGGGCACCAAGAAGAGCTGAGGGCACCTAGGTGTTGGTGTCCTAGCTAGGTGCTTAGTGTTCAAAGTCAAAAAAGCTGAAGTGACGAAGGTCAAATTTGGCAGTGGGGTGTATAAGACCAAGATGAAAACCAAAAAGAAAGAAAAGATGCAATAACGGTGGTCAATTAGTACTTCTCTTGCTTAGGAATCATATGAATAGTAGTATGTGACTATGACCTAGAAATGTACCTTATGTGCATGATTTAGTGTCTACAAACCTTGATGAAGATCCTTTGAATTTTTTCCCCATTTGAAAACACTTGAAATGATGAACCTCTCGCAACATTTTTTCGACACACCAAGAAGAGGAGTGATGAACACTTGATAGGTAGAACACTGAGAGTATTGAAATATGACTTCCCTCACTCAAATAATACATTTACTTATTGACACACTTCCATATCTTGATGAAAAATCATTCTCTGGGGAGTATTTGGTGCATTTTCTTGCAAAACCATGACCATGATTTTGTCTTTGTGAGAACACTTCTTGGTGAATAAAGAATGAAATCAAATCCTTCTAATACCGGAGTAAGGGAATAAAAAAGGAACAAAAATAAATTCCATCCATATTATTATCATACACTCCATGTGAGATTAAGTGAAATGGTTCCGAGGAAAAAAATGGTAGTTTTTGTTTAGGCACTTTATACTCTTCACATCGGGAATGCATGAATTTGATTAAAGATTAAGAGAATGAATCTTATGAATTCCTATATCATTATATGTGATCATTTTCATCTCATTTTATCCTTTTACTATTTTCGCATGTTTATCATGATTGTCTAATTTTAGCATTTTTACAGTCTTGCCGATTTTGAGTGTTTCGAACATGGGGGAGTGAAATGAGGTATTCAAATTCAAATTTTCCTTGGAATTACTATTATTAGTAATTTCTCTAGTGGATACTTAGTTAAAATATAAATTTGTCTTCTCGGTGTTGGATTTGAACGAAACCACTTGCAAAAGTTTTTATTTTGCATTTTAGGCCTTTGCTCCAATTTTCGGAGGATTCCAATCGCCAAGTTTGTGTAAATCTGAAAAATGAATATTTTCACTAAATTTTTATATGGATGTAGAAAATAGAGGATATCATCAATGGAAAAAATAGTATACCCCTATTAAATTCATTCTTTCAAGGACTCTATTGTCCAAATTTCATGGCAATCAGAGCAAGGATTTGGGAGAAATGGTCAAATTTGTGTTTTGGAGCATGATTTTAAAAAAAAAAATTGGCAAAGCATAACAGAATGGGAGCACATGATGGATGAGTTTAAAACATGAAAATGTATTATAAAATTACTAAGGACAACTTTAATATTATCCCTCCTTAATTTCTACTTTTCAAACCTAGTTAATTCACCTTTTAACTCATCATGCTTAACCAAAGTCAACCCAAACCGACTCAACCCTACAAAAGTGGAACAAACACTATGGTTTTTCCCTATAAAAATTAAGGGAAAAAGGGAAAAGGGGACACCAAGGTATCAAAAATGTACCAATGGTGAGGTAAACATGAGAGGGGGACATCAAAAACATGAGTTTGTGAGGGTGGAAATAATATGCCGAACCACCCAGATTGTGTTTTTAGTGACACTATTTGGACTCCTCATGTGATGGTACATTTGTTTGTCTTGCATTTCCCTTTACGAAAGGGAAAAAGGAATATGAGCATGTAAAAAAACGCCAAGGGTCAATTCATCATGGAGAGTTGATAACATTTTGTAACCACTCAAATATGTCACTTAAGTGACACAACTTACTTTCCTCCTTGGTGGCATACCTAAGTGTCTCGTATGCCTGCCAAAATTTTAAGGTATTGTACTTCCGCGAACAACATGACAGTGCCCCAATGATGATACAAGTCTCCTCGCAAGGTGTTTGGGATCCGAAAAATCTCTCCAAGTGTGCGTTAACATCCCGCATGCCCCGCTTAGCCCCCACGTGCTTTATTTTTCCCTTTTCCCGTCTTTTCTTGGCCTTTTGCTCTTGATGATGAAACCGCCACCTGCTCGGGGTGGCGGTCTCATGACCACCGCATGAAGCAGGCGGCGGTCCCAGAACCGCGCCCGCTCGAGAGGCGGTACTTTACATGTTTTCCAGTAAAGCTCTTTTAACATGACTCACGTAATTTCAATGTTTTACCAGCTTTCTTTCACCGCCATAAGCTTACATTTATGATTCTGGTTCCCTGAAATAGTGTTTTGCCATTGTTTATAGTTTAAGAGTTCTATTTGGTTTTTACCTTGGGTAAATGTAAATGCTATGAATAGTTGGCTTGTGCTCAAGCAAATGGCCCCTCAAATTTGCCTCTGAATTTCTCTTTCCAATAGATTTAGTTTTCATTTTGCTTAGAGTTCTTAGTTTCTTTCATTACATGCTTAGTTAGTGTTGTTTTGCTGTTAAGAAGCCACATATCCATCTTGTGCAAGTGTTGTTGATATTTCATCCAATCCATTGGAGTAGAATAGCTTGTTTTCAATAGGAAGCCATTAAAGTTGCAGGTTTTGTTCTTCAAATAGGATAGTTTCAGGTTCTGGATGCTTTAAGTTGCATGACTCGCAATAAATCCTGCTAGGAATTGCATAAGCCAAGCTCTGTACTCTTGCGTTATCCCTCTCCTACTCGCATTGTATTCAGTCTGTATCCTAAGATTCCTCTATCCCAATATCTACTTCTGTTGATGCTAGCATTACACGCTTTTCTGGATCCATGTGAACATGAAGGAACGAGGAGATCACACTGAGGGGACAAGATCACACACACCATTGGATTCGCCACTATTCTGCAGAATCTAGGTTCTAGCTTTCAAATTTCTAGTTAGAAATATATCAAATAAAGTAGCCAATCACTTTATTTCAGTTAATTCTACTCTCGATATTGCCAAGGAATGTGGGGATTGATAGTTTCTGAGAAACTATGATTCACTCCTCACTTCTGAGGTAGGATCGAGAGTCTTGCAAATAGATTAGATAAGTTATTTCATTGTTTAGAATAGATCTACAAATTGCACAGACAAATAGCTATACTCGGTTATTTTGTTTGTTTTAAGTTGTTATTTTAGCTGTCAATTCTAGATATTTTAAATAGCTACTTTCTTAAATTCATATAGTTCATCAGAAAACACAAAAAAATAGAGAAACCATATATGCTATAGATATACTTCACGTAGTTAAATTTCATTTTGCTACAGTTAATTTACATTGTTGCTTTTGTATGACAATTACGGGACCTAGGGAGCCCAGGGAATACGTATTCGAGCCAATCATGCCTCAGCCCAATCTCATCACAGCAATAACTGATATAGATCAAAATCTTAGGATCCAAGTCTTCCGAACAATGGTAAGCTTGCAAAAAATCAATTCCCAGTTGAGTGGGCTAAACATAGAAGACGACCAAGCACACACGTTTTGGTCGAATCAACCAAACTACAGATTACCCTAGGCAACATTCATATGACTGTAGAAGGGCTTGAAAGAGAACAAACCTTTGGTTGTGATCCTTTGGTCCCATAGCTGATACAGGAGACACGCTTATAGATATAGATACCAGCCTAAGAATCTAGGTTGCACGAATGCCTGTAAGATATTATGAGAAAATCACACAGTTATTGATCCTAAATATAGAAGCTGAGAAAGCATATGATTACTGGATACTAGGGATTAGGGGTTGATTCCGCACATGACCATAGCAGGACCACAACAACTACGAGTCCACGGTTGTGACCCACAAATCCCGCAGCCTAACGAATCCGTGAGTACATCAGACATAGACACTGGCCTACGCACACTAGTATTCAGATCTACCCCACTTCCACCTATCATCATCGAACAATTATCCTTGCTAGACACAACAGCTAACGAAGCTAGGGAATTCTGGACTAGGCCAGAGAATCACCCATAGAAATAACTATATCCATCATTCATCTTATGACCCTGTCTGGAGACATACACGAAACTATCCGAGTCATTTTCCACGTATTCCACAACCTATAGATCGAATCACGCCAGAGCTCGATATTGATTGGAGCCTTCGAGCAGTCATCCTTGCTGATCGATCTATCACACCAGTTCAGGTTAGGAGGGCCTTCTTTGCCTTAGATTCGCAAGTTCCGCTAGTGCGTATTGAAGACATTAGATTGCCTAACTAGTTTTTCTGCATCCCATACATATTCCATCCCCACCAGCTGTCTCGGCACAACCTCGGGAGGTCGGGTGCAAGAAGAGTTACTTGTAGATTCCCATGCTCGCTTATCACTTTTCCATCGTATAGTCTCCTATGTCCCATTTGAATTAGTAAAAGGGAGAAAAGGATGCCAAGAGTGAAATTGTTTTCATTTACCCAAAATAGATGTATTCCTTTAAACCCTACCTAAAATAGCCATCCGATTCCACTTTTTCACCACCTGAGCTAGGAGTAGAATTATAAGGGAAAACATTATATGATTTTGAATCAAATAGAACTTATGATAACACTCCCACCATTTTAAGAGCCAAATTGTTCTGAAATATGAAATTTTGGCCCTTTTTCAATTCTTCCCAAGTTTATGTGTCAGTGAAAGAAACTTCCACCAAATTTTGTGATAATCATAAGAAGAACCAACACTTTGGATGTGAAGAGGGCCTCAAATTCAAAGTGTGTGATATTTGCTAAAAAATATTCCATGAGAAAGAAAGACTCTTCCTTGCCTTGTCAGACAAATTGCAGTCCTTCTCAATCTCAAAACTTGAAATGAGTTTATGCATCTTAATTAGGCCTTATGATATTTACAATGAGTATATGATTACATTCCAACTCTTTCCAAGGATCCTGACATATCTGGAACAAGCCAAGTAGCTTTCTCACCACTTACATTTCCTTATAGCATGTTAGGAATAACCGGTGTTACACAAATTGTTCCTTAACCTTAATTTTATCCCATAACTTCCTAAAGCACTATAGTGCATATTTTATCTCCTCTTCACAACACCTAGGTTGGTTGTGCTTCAACAATCATCTTCCGAGGGGTATCCACCAAAGTGTGAAAAATCTATAAAATGTGATTTTTTGGGCCTCCGGGAGTAATTTCTTCTAAATGGTTTTCAATGAATCCATGAATCACCTCCTACAATGAAATACACTTGAAAATCACATTAGGAAATTCCTCCTAGCAATTATAAGGGTAACACAATATCTTTTCCCAAAGGATAGGTTTACATTGATCATGAGAGGAATTTTTGAATATGGGTTTAGGTTTTCATTGATTAAGTACATATTGAAATAAATAGATGCTAAATCTAAATATGTAGCAATGCTTGATAAATTTGCAATGAAATACATATTGTTTGACCCAAGAAAGTAAGCTATAAATTATGAAACCCTAGTTACAAATGAAACGGATAAAGTACTTAGCTTATTCGTAATTAAATATGGATTATGCCAAAGTGATCAAACAATGCACGGAGGACGGAGGTGTGGCACCGAAGCTCATAAAATTATGTGACTATAGGATATTCTTGAATGGGGTGCGTGGACTAGGTGAATGATGTCCGGGGCACTTCATACCTTTTACGGGCACCCGTGACTTCTCAAAACCTTAGAAAACCAACTTCATAGGTCATGAGGTTTTTCAATGTCCTTATATTCTTGTCACTAGTATGACACATCAAGTTCACAGATGTCGCATGTAAGTTTGTAGTGAAGAAATTACCTATAAAACCCCAAAATGCATCAAATCCTAAAAAATAACATAATGAAAATGAGGGGTCATACTGTCCTCGAGTGTCAATAAATTGAACTTATGACCGAGGATTATATTACATCTCAGACCTAATGTAGTTTTATGTGTGTGTGAATAAATCATGCTCTAGGTGGCTCTTGTGCACGTCACCCATGATAGCGAGAAATATATAGATGTAGAAATTTAAATAAATGTGTGCATGAAATAATGAACTTCCCCTCTTATGAAGTGTATGGAGAAAAATGCAGTCCCTTGCCCTTGTGTGGATGTTATATATATATGCTTGAATGCTCTTGATAATGTCTTTGGATGCAACCTTAGGTGGTGGTAGTAGATGTTTAGTTCTTGTTCCTTTATTATAATCACATAAATTTATATTTAAATGATTCACTTGGATTAATTTTGGAATTAGTCACTAAAAGGCTAACTAGTAAGAAAATAAGATTCTTAAACGGCAAGAAAGGACCCCAAAGATGCAAGCAAAGTACAAAGAGGTCAAGGAGCCCCGAGGGGATGGAAGTGCTCAGGCACGAGCATCCTAGCTAAGCAACTGATGTCCAGATTGAGAAATGCCAAAGTATCAAAAGATGGACTAGGATAGAATGAGTGTAAGATCAATAAGCATAATAGAAAACAAATAGAGATGGCCAAAATAGTGATCAATTAGTGCTTTTCTTGCTTAGGAATCATATCAATAGTAGTATATAATTAGGACTAGATAAATACCAAAAGTGTGTGATTTAGTGTCTACATTTTCCCCATTTTATATTTTGAGTGAATTATTGATAACGTAAAGTAGATAAGATATGTGTATTTGATAACCAATTAGATCAATGGTGAAAAGTGTTTTGGGAGAGACTAGAAAAAGCGTGGAGTGATAAAAAGTGAAGTTTGGAAACTAAAGAATATGAAGTGCAAAAATTGATGATGATGACCCTAGGGTGAAAGTGTATGTGTATATGTCATGTTTTACCTATTGTTGATTTACTTTGATTGTGTTAGTGATGATGATGTGACTATCGCTTCCCATAAGGATGGACCTACAAAATAGAAGAACGAACAAGTAGTCAAATGTGTGTATATGAAAAATTCAATCAAAATGAGTAAAAAGAATGTAAAAATGTAAAAATTAACATGTGCACCTGATCCGTGATGAGAAAAAGGGATAGAAAGGATCCACGAAGATGTTATAGAAAAACACTTTTTGGGTGATCTCATGCCAGCCTACGCCGTATACAAGTTTTTTGGGCAATCTCACACCAAGAATTGAAGAAGTGTAGCAAGAAAATTATGGTGTCGTCCTACAACCTTTAACTACTTCCCAAATTTTAAACACCACTACATATGGTGTGTAAAAATATTATATGTTTTGAAATTTTTTGATCCAACGATGTTGTCATGTGTTTTTTGATGGGAAAAATTCACCTTAAAATAGGACAACCATACCCTAGTGTCAAAAAACTTCTATATTATACCTTCTAGAAACACCCTCTCAGTTCAGCCTATTCCCCATATCATCCCATTCTTGTCAGTCCAAAGTATTTCTTGTGTGTGTTTCACCCTTCCCCATAGGGTATTTAGGGAGAAAAATATCATTCAAGTACTTCTAGAGCAATATCTCTAACAGTGGATTTTTAGGTGAGCTTGGAAAGGGCCATCATCAACCTTTCTAAGCCAAGTTCATAATATTTGGAGTTGTGTCAAAGGAATAGATTCATCAAGGAAGTGTATTTGTGAGCCAGGGTCATTGTGCAACTAATTTAGGAAGATTCTGGAAAGATTCAAAGGTTTAGGAGCTAGTTCACCAAAAGCGGGTTTTTGAGGCCGAAGGAGCGCATCTCAAAAGAGCACCTAAAATTCAAGAGGTGATTTTTGGGAGCCTCAAAATTAGTTTTGATCCAAAATAAATACCAATAGAAGTAATTTTTAGTCCCCTACATGGTGGTAAAATTAGATTCATCCTATATGTCATGCATTTTCTAGGAAACTCATTCTTTTCAAGCACAATTTGGTGATTCCAAGAAAAAGGAGATTTTAAATAATTTTAGGGAGTAATCAGAATATTATACCCACTCCATTAACCTAAAAATTTCCTTTCCATTAAAAATCATATAAGGAAGTTCCTAAAAAGACCTCCGACAGCTCGAGATATGGCATTTTCAAGTCTCTTCCCAAGGTAGCATGGCACTCAAGCCCCCTTTTGTGACCCAATTTTACCTTTACATCGGTACAATAGGGAAAAAATGGCACCCCTCATCCCATATAGCCCATGAACATGCAATATGACCCTAGTTACTCCATTTAGCTCCTAGGTGCTCATTTTCTAGCCCCCTCACCTTCGCACACATGAATGCCAAGTGTTACCCTCGGGTGAGTGATATCTTTTTTGACCCCATTTTCCATTTCCAATTAGAGAATTGGGACAAAACAATTTCCCCCCTCTCGTTTCTTCCTCCAAGTTCTTCATACAAAAAAAACATGACTCCGGGTGCTTGATTTCAATCCCTCCTCCATTCATCTCCACCGGTGCATGAATACAAAGTGGCGACCTAGGGTGTGGTCAATTTTTTGCCCCCATTTTCCCTTTCCAAGGGAAAAAATGGGGAAAAATTTTACCCCTCTCCTCAAGGTTTGCAATAGTTGTTTAAAACCCGACTTAGCCATTTATCACTCATTCCCCGACATTCTTCCATTTGCACCCGGAACTTTGGAAAAAAATTTCTAGGTTCCTCCTCCATTTTTATCTCTTGTATTCTCTCCACCATCCCTCCATGATCTCAAACCAAATTTTCTCCAAGAAAATATCCAAAATCCATGCTCCAAAATCCATTTTTGCTCCAAAATGTCCATGTGCACATAAAACCAAAAAACTAATGCATGGTTTAATCTAAGATTTTTGCATTTATCTACATTTCAAGAGGTTGCAAAAACCATAATGATGGTTTTTTCATGCACAAGAAGGAATTTTGAAATGAGAAAACACTCATGTCTATGCACCAAAATTTTAAAATTTTATTATATTCCATTCCAAAGATTGAGTAGAGCTGAAATTTCAAAGGTGAGACGAAGACAAAAAAACATATCGAAAACACTAATTTCATCAAATTCCAAGGTGGAAAATAAAAATTTAAAAATATCATATACCTTATTAATGTCTTCCATGGTAGCTTCATGCCCAGAGGCATCACTAGGAAAATAATATTTTTCAAATTCTCAAGGTTCTAGTAGCGAAATTTCTGAAAATTTGACCAGAGCATCGTGATGACTTATGTAAACTTTTGCATCTAGTTCTATTCGAATCCAAGCGGGAATGAAAGTTTCTATTTTTAGTACATATTTATAGGAGAGCCTACTAAAAATAGTAAGTTTGAGAAAAATGTGCATTCACACTCTTCATTCCATTCCCACATGATTGATACATTTAAAAATTGGTAAAATTGACAAAAATGGTAATTAAAAATGGCCATAATGGGTACTCACGATGGACATACTAAAAATAGTAAATGGGTGAAGTAGGTTAAAAGTGATCAAATTTCATTACTTCACACATTCCCAATTGTTCCAAGTACTCACAGAAGCTTCTTGCTCTAATGTCATGTTGACTACCGCATTCCCTGATGCGATGAGCGTAAAGCATCAAAATGAAGAAATTATCAATTTTGCATCGAAGGCCACTCGAAGTGTCTTTGAGATTAAGAATTTTTTTCTTGATAAGGGGAGTTATCTCTCAGTGTTCTCATTAGTATTAATTTTAAATATTCATCATTTCTCGGTGTATCCAGGAAAGGTGTAGAAGTTCATCATTTCAAGAGTTTTCAAATGGAAAAGTGTTCAAATTTAATTGGAGTTTCTCTTCATTTGAGAAGTGTGTGGAAGGTCATCTGGTTTCAATTTCCATCCTTCATTTCTCCAAAGTGGATATTCATGAGAAACACTTAAGGTCATCAATGGAATCTTTCCATAGTATTTTTGAACACTCATTTGGCAAGTCTAAAGAATCATGTATAGAAGTAGTTATGATCACCATCATGGTTACATTATGCAAGAAATTGTTTCAAGGTCTCATCCATATGCATGATTGGGAAAAAGGGAGAGGATTATTTTCATGGATTATTCAGGAAGGATTTTTGTCATGGTTCAAAGGTCTAAAGTTCATCATTGCATTAGAGCATTTCACCAGTTCATTTGTGGAGTTGGTCTTCATCGAAGATGGAGTGTTCTTCATCCATGCTTCAGAGAATATATTTTTCTCTCTTCTCTCTTCTTTCTAATTCTTCGTTGGGATTCATCATTTTATTTCATCCTATTCACTTAAGTGACCTATTTTAAAATTGTAAAAGTATTTTCTCAAAATTATAAGAGAAATACTTAATTTGTCTTTTCTAATGGAAAATGAAAGGTCACAAGTGGAATATGGAATACGGGAGTCATGTGAGGGAGGTGAGAAGACAATTCACATTTCTATAAATTGGGATGGCCTCTCCATTCCAAAGGATCCTAGATTTTGAAAAATTTCACTCTGTAGCAATTGTGGATTGTAGTTGTTGAACTTTGTATCAATGCACAAGAAATAAGAGCTATATTTATTCCATTTCCTTTTCTCATATGTTCTTCTATTCCTCTCATTATGCAACTTTGTGAATGTCAATAAATAAAAAATATATTTTGTTACTTTTCTTAATGAGGACACTAATGATACTTTTTGTTCATAGTGTCATCTTCTATTGATGTCAATAACAAGGTTGTTGTTGTTTCTTCTATATTCAATTTTGAACTAATCTGCATTTTATTGGGTGTGAACTCTACAATCGGCCTAATCGGGGTAGTAACTTTCCTTTCCTGATTTCTCTCCTTCCCCTCATCACTATGATTTCCTCCCTTGTACCCCATACAAGCACTTTGCCACAAGTTTAGTGGAGTGTCCTATGTGATCCCCAACCTATTTGGCCAACCCACAACATTTATTTTAGGATTAGACTAGTAAAATTCAATAATGGAAGTGTAAAATTCAATGTATAGTGGGGTGGCCCCATGAACATTGGTGGACACAACTAATTTTTCCAACTGAAAAATTTTCTCACCAAAAAATGTGAAAGTAGAAAAGAAGGTGTAGTGCATGCATGCAAAGTGTAAAAGGAATGTGTGTCTTATAGAAGCACGGTGTATAGAATTTCAAAACTATGATCAATTGAAAATATGTTGTGTAACTATACCCGATCACAGGCATCCGGAAGGGTCACTAATGCATAGGCACTACTATTTGGTGCTCAACACTAGTGTCTTTGTAAAAATGAAGACCCAATTCAAGTTCTAGGTTATTACTAAGACTAATTTTTTTGTTATCGGTACTAAAAAAATTTGACCTATGACTATAGAATGTTGACATTCACTCAATAGATTCCCTCCTCGTTTGGGATACATGCATAGTTGTCGAGGAGTATGCAACCCAAAGGAGGAGTGACCGCTGAAATGAAATGGATGCCTTGGAGGTGGAAGAGGAAAAGTTCTTGGTATAAACCAACATACATACAAACAAAGTGGAAAGAGAGAAATTTTAGTGTGAACAAGACAAAGATTCATTTAGAAGACAATAATATGTAAGCTACAAAATAAGAAGAAAATGTGTAATCTAACATGTAAGAAGACAATGTAGACCGCAAAAATGAGTGAAAAACATAGGACATCACTCATGATGTCACAATATAATCGAGTCCAACATGGAAAAATGTAGACAAACAATAAGATAATAGACAAGACATAAGGCAAAGACCACAAACAATGGAATAAAAATGCAAACAATAGCAACAAAAGAAACAAACAATTATGGTAGAAAATAGACCTATAAATTAAATGATGTACAAGAAGAACCCATTAGTATTTTAGGAAGATAAAAAGTATAGAAAAGCGCGTGTAAGACAAAGTATAATAGTGTGCTATGAAAAATGAAATAATAGCACATGTAGTGTATACGAAAGTGGATGCCCCTAGGAGAGCTGTTTGGGACCTGGTATGAGGTAAGTCTTTGCACCAAACATCCATGTTGTGTTTATTGATTTGTGTAAATTTTGTGAGAAAAACTAGAAGATAAGTGAATGTGCATGTGCATATAGAAAATATAATTCCATACGATGTATCTAGCTATCATGTGTAAGAAATTTTACATGTAAGCATAAGAAAGAAAGAGTAAATGTGACCAAGATATGCAATATGTTGTGGATATATTAGATGGAAAGGAATTTAGTGTGATTAGGATAGGATCCGAGTGCCCCTTGAGCTAATGTGAATGAGTATGAATGATATGAGGTTCATTAATACATGCCTCCTTAGAATTCGAGAATGGACCATAGAACTAGAGTGCGTCATTGGAAAATCATTTGAGTTGTGTGCTAGAAAGATATGATATCTAACTTATAGAGTGTAGAGAGTGCGTAAGTGATTGAGTGAGTGAGGTGAGGTTAATTTTAAAATGTATACCCTCAACAATCGAGTATGAATATTTGAACTAGAGTAGGTCATAAGGTAATCGAGTGTAGTGTAAAAGTAGATGCACGAATGATATGTCGTGAATGTGTAGAGTGAATAATGTGCATAGTGTGTTGTATATGATGTTTTAAATGGATTTCGAGCATGCACGAAGTGTGTAGTGTGTGATATTCACATATGTAGTGTGCCTTGAAAATTCAAGTGTGAACCAAAGCACAAGAATGTGTCATTAGGAAATGATGATACAAGGTTGTATCAAGATGTGTATGTTGTATGTGAAACACTAGATGTGATGTAAGACATCTAACATAGTTAGAGGAGGGAAGATATAAGTATTATGCCCCTAAGTGTATGGTGATGAGAGTGATCAAGTGACACTCTCTAGAAGATCATCATTATCTTGGTTGAAGCCAAATGGAGATGCGTTCAAAACTTGGTAAACAATAGTATGTGGTGGATCATATAAATATTCATTGCAACATAAGTTGTGCATGTGCATTTCCTACTATTTGAGGTGTTGGTAGACATCCATGTGCATACAAATGAGTGAGATTTTATTCATAGCCGAGAGAGGAATCATTGTCGATAGAAATATTGACAAAAGGCATAGGAATTGTGATGTTAGCGTGATTAGGGTCCAAAGTTCCCCCAATGTAGTTCAACCAAGATTGCCCCAGTGTAAGTGGAGAGGTGCAATGAGAGTGTGCCGCAAAGACCATGATATGGAGGACACGAAGGCCATAGGTGGTCGTAATATGAACACATCCATGATAGATATTGATTGAGTGAGGCGGTAGTAAAATATCATTGAGTGTAAAGCAAAGCCTTTTAAGCCATCATATGTGCAAATAATATCGGTGTAATTAGTATCCAATGAGATATTATGCTTATAACATTTCTTCATAAAAAAAGATAAAACGTGTGTATCAAAGGACATATTTTAGATATAACTTACTCATCAGGCTATGGAGAAGTTGATACAATTTCCAGAGTGTGGACAGGCCCATGATAAAGTACCATAGCATTAGTAGAAGGAGGGGTATTTTGAATTGATATTCACTAGGGCCAACAACAACAAACATATTATTGAAATAGGAATCATATAGTTCAATAGGGGTAAAATTAGGATTGCACAATTTGTCATAAGTAATCTTAATGGTATCGACCTCATCATCTGAATCATTAGTTTTGGCATTGTCATGTTGGATATCGGTGTCAAGGATATTAGTAAGAGGTACCTTTGGATGAAGGAGAGAGAGGGGCCTCGGTGATTGGAGCGGTAGTGTTTATAAGAGAAGATACAGTTGGTGAAATTATAGGAGTGGTATGAGTGGAAATAGTTGGAGTACTTGGAGTGGCGAAAGAAGACTATGAAGCACTAGATTGACCAATATCATATGTACCAATATTTCTATATGGAATGGGTTGCGATGGAGGGATAGGATAGTAGTAAAAACGTTTATATGAAAAAAATTGAATGGATTGGGGTTAGCGAAATGGTACGCTCATAACCATCATGTAGGAATTTGAAACATTTGTGAATAGTGGATGGAACTACCTACATTGCATGAATCTAGGATCTACCTAGTAAAAGATTAAATTGAAACGAGGTATAAATAATGAATAATTCAACAAGGATAGTCTTAGGCATGACTTTGATATGTACTATGATAGTTCTCATGAATTTTTGAGTAGTTGAATAATAACCACAAACAAGAGTGGAATTCTTAAAAATTATAGTCTACAATGCCAATTCATTTTAAAAGAGAATGAGCACATAAGTTAACAGCAGATCTGCATTTAATGAGTACACGTTGGATACAAATGGCACCAATAATAGTAATGATAAAAAAGGTGCACATGGATTGTCAATAGCAAATGGCGATATGTCCTCATTAGTAAATGATATAGCATGTGGTAGATTTTTGAGAGACTGAATGAGGTGTGTGAATGCCACTGAAGAATTATCACTTTCAATGTGAATAGAATGAAGGGAAACCTCTAATGTATGACAACAATCAAGTGCATTATGTAATAAGTCATAAAGAGATATTTTAGCTGGTGTATTCTTAAGTTTCTCAATGATATCATAACCCTTAGAAGTAACAAGAGGATCCATAGAAGTGATAGCGGTGGGATAGAAAGCGGGTGCAGCCGTAGGATGAGGAGTGTGGCGATTAGTTACTACATTGATAGTAGGATCAACCATAGGTGTAATAAAGTGAGGAGGATGTTGAGTAAGAACTTGCATGAAATCAATAGCAGTAGTAACCATGCCAGAAACCTTAGTGGGAGCAAAAGAAGGATAATAATATTGATCCATGACTCGATAAGATTAAGACATAATCGGAAGGAAGGGTTTGAAATTTAGGTTTACCCAAAAGATTGATTTAATATTGAAAGAATAGATGCAAAATATAAATATGTAACAATGCTAATAAATATGCAATGAAAAACAATTTTTTGACCGAAGCAAGTAAGCTAAAAAGTATGAAAATCTAGTTTCGAATGAAAAGGAAAAAGTACTTAGATGATTTGTAATTAAATTTGGACTATGCCGAAGTGACGAATCGAGGAACATAATGAGGTAGGTGTCACACCGAATCTCGAATAGTGTGTGACCATGGTATATTCTTGTATTGAGGTGTCTAGATTAGGTCAAGGACACCAAGGGCACTACTGGACCTCAGATTAGTCACATGTCGCCTAAAACTTGTAATGAAGAAATTACCTAAAAACCCCAAAATGCATCAAATCCTATAAATAAAATAATGCAAATGAGGGGTTAGAATTTATTTGGCTATCAACAAAGTGAACTTACCAATCGTTGCACTACATCTCAAACCCAATGTAGTTTTGTGTGTGTGTGTGTGCGAAGGAATCGTGCCCTAGATCGCCCTTGTGTGCATCGTACTTGATAGAGATAAATAAATGGATGTAGAAATGTAAATAAATATGTGTATGAAAGAATGAAATTCCCCTCCTATGAAGTATATGCATAAAACTTTAGTCCTTTTCCCTTGTGTGGATGCTATATGGATACTTGAATGCTCTTGATAATACCTTTGGATGCAATGTCAGGTGGTGGTAGTAGATGTTTAGTTATTGGTTGTTTATTGTGATCACATATATTTATATTTATATGATTCTCTTTTTCAATTTCAATATTAATCACTAAAAGGTGACTAATAAGAAAATAAGATACCTAAATGGCTAGAAAGGACCCAAAATATGTGAGCAAAGTACAAAGAGGTCGGGGCACCCAGAGGGGATGGGGGCACCTAGCGCTGACGTTTTGGGTGGGCATTGGTGTCCATGGTGAGAAATGTCGAAGTATGAAAATACATACTGCGCTAGGAGTGTAAGATCAAGGAAAACATAAAACAAATATAGATGGAAAAAAATGATCAATTATTACTTTTCTTCCTTAGGAATCATATGAATAGTAGTACGTGATTAGGACTAGATAAATACCCAAAGTGCATGATTTAGTGTCTACAATTATGACAAAATATTTAAATTTATCATGCTATAAATTTTGCATGACAACAGAGTCTACCAATATAGCTTCGTAATTGAATATTATAGCTTCATGGATGAATACAAGAGTTTCAAAGGAGATGATAACTCCAATGGTGGTTTGAGAAGCATTCTTATATATTTTGGAAGTTGATATTTCGTAAGTGTTTTATTATTTTAAAATAAAGAAGAATCAAATTTAATTTGTATTCTCAATAATAAAATACTAGAGTCATATTGTTAGATATAATTAGATAAGGTCTCTCCATATTTTGTGGAGATTGATGCTTTTTGGATAGATTAAAATCTTAGTTTTTTTTTAATTATTGGTAAATGGTTTTTTGGGAGGGACCATACGCCAACAACAAGAAGGTTAAAAAACTAGATATCGTAAGAGATACCAATGGTTTTTTGACAAGTGGGGACCACACCCCAAAGGAAAGGGGCCTAAAATCCAAATAAAGTGTTAAAGAGAAAAAAACAAGGAGCATCATGCGAAATGGAGTAAGAAAACATCAACCCTATAACACCACAGTCTAAAATGTTAAATTTTGAGTTGGTGTCTTTCAAGTATGCTTGAAAGAGGTATTTTTGAATCTAGGACTTACTAGAGATTTTGGACTTTTAAAACTTATCCATCGGATGGGAAATTTCTCCCCTTTCCGTAAAGGTCAAGAAGTCCCCTTAACTCCTTGTATTTTACAAGTTATGGCTCGGTGGACCTAAGTTGGTAAATTTTCCCTAGTGGGTTGGCGGACCTACGGAGTTCCTTGTGATTTTTTGCACTTTTTCACCAAAGGGGTAAGTGGAAAAAAGTGACTTGTTGGCCTACGTGGAGAAATGGAGAAATAAGTTCCACGAGTCCCTTAATGAACCACCACGTGTCCTCGGGACAGCGAGCAGGGAAGAATTTTTTTGTTTTGAACCCTTTTTCAAAAAAGGGTTAAAGGTTCAAGTTTTTTCGCCCTCCCTTTGGGCCCGCATCCAATCAAAAGCAGCCACGTGTCATCAGGGTAGTGGACCCATGGACCCATGGAGGAAAATCAAATTTTGTGCCAAAAGTTCAAAATGTCGCAAATTGAGCCCCGCCCCCTTATCCAATCAAAAGATGACACGTGTCCTAGTCAAATCGGGAGGGCGGACCCATGGGGAAATTTGAGATTTTGCATTTTTCTCCCAAAAGGCTCAGATGGTGTTTTAGACCACATCCCCTCATCCAACCAGAGGCTTCCATGTGTTAGCGGGCCTAGAGACCGGTGGAGCAAATCGAGAAATCACACCTTTTCTCCCAAATGTTGGGAAACATATTTTTTCCACCGGCTCATCGTTTCTCTGATTCTGACACATGTAGGGTCCCGATTTTGAGGTAAAAAGGAGGGAAAATGGTTTATTTACATCTACATCTGGTCTTTTATCACCATTTTTGGCTCGAGCTCTAGCAATGGATGAATGTGCATCATTTTTGTCCTTCCTTCTTTGTTCATGGTCATTTTTTGTGGAAATGCAGTTTGGGTCTGTTTTGGAACAAGATCGATGATTTTCACAGGGAATATGATGGATTTTTAAAGAGACAGAATTTCTCGTGTTTTTGCGAATGAAAAGGAGAAATGTGCCAACTGGGCACTCAAACATTTTGGAGGCAGTTACAAAGGTGAAATGATGAGGGAAAATGGATAAGGAAACCGCCATTCATCTCTGCCCAAAAGAAATCATGTTTGAAATGATGATTTTCCCCCTTTAGGCATCTACATTTTCCATGAATGCATTCTTGTTTCCTGTCTCTTTCCAAATGAATCTCCAACAAATTTGATCCCATTGGGATATTCTTTCCTTGGAGGCAAAGCAAAGATGAAATAGGTTTGTTATAAAAACATGCTTTGCCATTGTATACGGGTTCCTGGCATTTTTGAAAGATTGTAAAAAAACTGAAATTGCTCAATACAAAAGTCTTTTTCTTATCTTCCTCTACTATTTTCTTTCACTTTTGCTCCTAGTTAGTGTTTTTTTCATCTCTGCATGCAAAGAAACTTTGTGCTCTTGTGTATATGATCTCTGGAACTTTGTGTCTGAAGATTGATACGTATTGTGAAGGTGAATAATCCCTTTCTGCATTTTTCTATTTCAATACAAGTAAGGTTATACTTTGAAATCTATATATCTAGAAAGTATTGTTGTTCTTCCCCCTCCCTTTCCATCTTCTCCATTCTTTTGAGCCCTTTGTATTGATGAAATTTTGGTATGAAATCTCTTAAAGTATCAAGAATCCACATGATGAAAGTTGTGTATATGTATATAAGTCTTTACTGCTTTCAATAAGGGAACCTCTCCCATTAAAGAGGAGGGACTTATTGTCCCCTGACTGTGGTTTCACCCAAAGTGCAAATCTGAAACCCAACATTTTTTGGTGACTCCGCTGGGGAATCCATTGTGAATGATTTCCATTTTGAAGAATTTCTTGATCATCTTTGATCTGGCGACTCCAAGATATACTAGGGGTAGAAGAACCCTTGGGGAAGAGGATCCTCATTTCTAGCTATTGACAACCAAGGTTTCTCTCTTCCTTCATCAACAAGAAAAAGAAGAGGAGAAAGATCTACAAGCACTCCTCTGATAGAGATAAAACTTCTGGGAGTGATAGTCCTCAAAATCAGATCAGTCCCAATCTGCATGCTCTGATCTTTTGGTGTTGTTGTTCCTCTCCAAACAATATTTCCAAGAATGGCAGCTCCTCTACCTTGGGGCCAAAGGGTTGGGCCTCTTGCTCTTCCCCAACCATTGCATGAATTGCCTAGAGGCAATAGAAAGAATTTTCCCAAATTCAGAGGTGATGGGAAAGTTCATCCAGATGAACATATATCAGCCTTCATTGTTGCTTGTGGTGTTCTTGGCGTGGAACATGAGGATGTCTCTGTTAGAATTTTTGTGGAGACATTGCAAGATAATGTTGTTGATTGGTTTTATCACCTACCTACTGGATCTATCACCAATTGGAACACCATGACAACCAGATTTGAGCAATGCTTTAAACCAGCTGAAGATGTGCATGCCCTCTTGGCTCAGATTTCCCAAATCAAGAAAGAAGCTCATGAGCCTATGAGGGAGTTTATATCTAAATTCAATAGGCTGATCAACAAGATCCCACTAGCTACACATCCTGTAGATCAGATTCAGAAGTGCTTCTTCCTTAATGCTCAATTTCCTAAAGTGAGCTATGCACTTAGGAGAGCTAATCTTGCCACCTTGGATGTTGATCAGAGGTTAGTTGTTAGTGTGGAAGATGATCTGATTATGTCTAGCAAGATGAGGAGAGATTCATCTAAATCCAAGGCATCCTCTTCTTCCACATCTTCTCCTGGAGTTAATGTACAGATCAGTTAGTCTAGAAGCTTGCTAATGATTTGATTGCTCTCAAGAAACAAGCTAGCTCAACATGCTCCTTATCAGGATGTGCCTAGAAGGAATTTCCAGCCTAGAAATCAGTTGACCTCTCCTCAAACCAGATTAGCAATTGAAGGTCCACCAATCAAGGCTCCAGTCAATGCCACATGTGAAGTGTTGGAGCCTAATGATGAAGAGGAGAATGAAATCTATGAAGAGCCTGAAGAGGAAGTTGATGAAGATTTGGAAGAGCTGAGTGGATCCCATGTCCATTTTCTCACTACTGAAGGTATAGATGAAGAAGATGATTATGAGGAAAGAATTGCAGAGATGAGCAATGAATCTTATGTTGTCATGACTCGTGAGCAAACAAATAAGAAAGAGAAGGTAGTGCAGCCTACTAAAAGATCTAAGGATCCTCCTACAACCATTCCAGTGATTGCAAGGAGGGGAGATCCTATTCCAACTTCTTCCACGCAAAAGGTAGCCTCTGTTGTTCCTTCTTCTTCTGCTCCTACTCCTAAAACTTCTTATCATCCTAGTGATAGAGTTGATAGATCAAAAGTCCCATCTACTACTATTAATAATGTTGCATCTACCTCTAGCTCATTTGATATTATTGACCATCTCAAGAAAACTAAGATTCAGATCTCAGAGGCTGAATTCTACCAAACTCATCCCAAGGCATTTGCTAAGATGGTAGACTTTGTGAATTCTAAATCTAAACCTTCACCCCATGGTTCTAAGGGCCTCTTGCCAACTCCTTCTCCTTCATCTCAACCCAGCCTTGTAGTAGCAGTTACTTCATCTGAGGAGAAGATCAAACCATTTTATGTTACCCTCCTCATAGCTGGTCATAAACTCAGCAATTGTGTCATTGATTCTGGTGCTTCAGACAATGTGATGCCCACCAAGGTAGCTCATGCCCTAGGCCTGACCCTAACCCACACTTTTGGCTCATGTTATTCAATGGAAAGTAGAGAAGTACCGTTGGTTGGTAGAATCAAGGATGCACAAGTTGCATTTGCTGCTATGCCAGAGAAAAGAGTTTTAGCAACCATCTTGGTAGCTGATATACCTCCTTCTTATGGCATGCTATTGAGTAGAAAATTTTGCAAGGATGTTGGAGGAGAGATCATGATGGACTGGTCACATGCCCTCATTCCAAGTGAATGGGAAGATGAAGAAGCTATTGCCTGAAAAGAAAACTGAATATATTGTGCAAAAGACGGATGATCCAAAAGCACAAATACTTTATGAAGATAGAGGTCATGGAAATTACATGGTCATGTCACAAGATGAGGTAAAGCATCCCAAGGAAGTACTTCTTGATCCCAATGGCATTTGGATTTTAGAGTTTGATGGGAGCTGCTCCTCAGCTGGTTCTGGAGCTGGTGTAGTGCTCATTTCTCCTGAAGGGAAGCTTCATCCTTCCTCTTTCAAGCTCCAATTGAAAACACAAACAACACAATAGAGAGTATGAAGCTCTCTTTCTTGGTCTTAACTTGGAAAAGGAAATGGGAATTAAGAATCTCCTTTCTCGTGGTGATGCAGAGCTGATTGTAAAGTAGGTTAGAGATCTTTTCCAAGTAAAAAATAGAAGGCTAAAACATTACAAAAATCTGATTTGGGATTCAATTGAGTTCCTTGATGCCTTCTCCATGAAGCCATGCCAAGAGAAAGAAACACGAGGGCTGATTCATTAGTTGTCTCGGGGTCTCTATTAATTCCTCATCTAGATTTCTCCCAAGAGAAGTTCACCATTGAGATGATTCATAGGCCTAGTGTGCCAGACAATGCAAATAATTGGCAAGTCTTCAATGATGATCAACATCTGCTGTCCTTCCTGGAGCTTAGAGATAATTTGATCAGCTTGTACTTTGAAGGGAGTGAAAATCCACCTAGGGAGTGTGTGCCTCCAAATGAAGAAGGTAGAAAAGAAGAAGAAATAGATCATGATGGCTATTTAAAACTGAAAGGTAATAAGATACCTAAGGGGTTAGTGAGTTTGGAGGAGTTATTCGATAAACATGATAGATATATTAAGTCAAAATCTGCCAAAGGAAACCAACAAGTCACTGAGTATGAGAAGATAAACATTGGAAGTTCTCATGAACCCAAGCTAGTGAACATTGGGAAGTGTTGCACACAAGAAGAGAAGAAGAAGGCTGCAAATTTGTTGAAGAGGTATATTGATGTCCTTGCTTATTCCTATGATGATCTTAAGGCTTTCCAACCAAAGGAAATGCAACATTTCATCCCTCTCAAACCTGGGATCAAGCCCTTCAGGAAGAAGCAGAGGCAATATAATCCTAAGATTATTGATACAATCTTCCAAGAAATTTAGAAATTATTGAAAGAAAAGATCATTTTTCCTATTCACCATTCAACGTGGATTGCTAATATTGTGTCAGTTAGAAAGAAGAATGGTGAGATCCGGATTTGTGTTGATTTCAGAAACTTGAATCAAGCATCTTTGAAGGATAATTATCCTCTTCCCGCCATGGATCAAGTATTGCAAGTTGTCACAGGTTCAAAGATGTTATCCATGCTTGATGGGTTCTCAAGTTATAATCAAGTCGAAGTAAATGTTGTTGATCAACATAAGACCACCTTCACCACTCCTTGGGGCACCTTCACTTATAAGAGAATTCCATTTGGCCTCATCAATGCTGGTGCTACTTTTCAGAGGGCTATGGACCTAGCCTTTGGCAGCCTCAAGGGAAAGTGCATAGTTGTTTACCTTGATGATCTGACTGTGTTTTCAAAAATCAGAACTGATCATTTCAAACACCTTGAAATAGTCCTCCAAAGGTGTAGAGAGCATGGCATCTCCTTGAATCCAAAGAAATCAGTATTTTGTGTCACTAAAGGAAAAATTTTGGGACACATTGTCTCTAAGGATGGGATCAAGATTGATCCAGAGAGAGTCTAGGCAATTCAGCAGATCCCTCTTCCAACCAGCAAGAAAGGTGTGCACTCTTTCTTTGGCAAAATCAATTTCTTGAGGAGATTCATACCTGATTTTACAGAGCTTACTTTGAGCATTTCTCACATGATGAAGGGGAAGAAGACATTTGGCTGGTCCTCTAAAGGAAAAGTTGCATTTGAAGGCATCAAGAGAGCTATAGCAAAGACTCCAATCTTGGCATGCCCAGATTTTGGTAAGGACTTTATTATTTATTGTTATGCCACCGAATACACTCTTGCTGCTGTGTTAACCCAAGAAAATAATGAAGGTCATGAGCTCCCCATAGCATTCATGAGTTATATTTTGAAATCCCATGAGCTGAAGTACACCATGATGGAGAAACACACTTTTGCAGTGGTTAAGGTGGTGAAACAGTTTCATTTTTATATCCTCAACTCCCATGCTATTGTTCTTGTGCCTGATACAACTGTTAAATCCATTCTAACACAGCAAGAATTTTGGAACCAAGAGGGGTAATTGGGTAGCCAAAGTTTAGGAGTATGACCTTGACATCAAACCCACAAAATTGGTTAGAGGAAAGGGCTTATGTGAGCTCATTTCGAAGGAGATGATGCTAAATTGCTAGAGGAAGAAGTTGATATGCCTGTTGTTCTTTTCCTCAGCTCAACTGATGAATGGTATGTTGACATTGCATACTTTCTCACTTATGGGGAATGCCCATCCCATTTGACTGCCAAGGAGAAAAGAACCATCAAATTGAGATCTGCTCAATATGTATTGTGGGAAAACACATTGTTCAAACGTGGCATTGATGGAAGGTTTTTGAAATGTTGACAAGGAGCAACAAAAGAGATTATTCTCAACTTTCCATGATCAAGCCTGTGGGGGTCATTTCTCTTCTGCTGTAACAACCCACAAGATTCTTCATGTTCTAGGTATTATTGGCCCACATTATTCAGAGATGCATCCGAGTGGGTAAGTAAATGTGAAGCATGCCAAACCTTTGTTGGCAGACCCAAATTGGCTGCTCTACCTCTCAAACCAGTAGTGATTGAAGAGCCTTTTCAACAATGGGGTTTAGACTTTATTGGCACACTCAATCCACCCTCAAGTGCTGGACACACTCATGTTTTGACTACCACTGACTATTTCACCAAGTGGGTGGAAGCCATTCCAGTCAAAAGTACTACTTCGGAGGTTGTTTGCAATTTCATCAAGGAGAATATCTTAATAAGGTTTGGGATACCAAACAAGATTGTCACTGACAATGCTTCAAACTTCTCCTCTGCTGAAATGACTGATTTTTGCTATGGCTATGGCATTTCCCTTACACACTCTTCAGATTATTATCCCCAAGGGAATGGGCAAGCTGAATCAATGAACAAGAACTTAGTCACAATTTTCTGGAAGCTTGTAAATGACTCTCAGAGGAATTGGCATAAGAAATTGTATGATGCTTTATGGGTTGATAGAATTACACCTAAGAGAGCCATTGGAATGTCTCCTTTTCAAGTGGTATATGGAGTTGATGCTCAGCTACCAAGTAATGTTGGAACTGCCAGCCTTGCACTTGATGAAGGCCATTGAAGATGCTAGTTTTTCCAGCTCATTGGACAAAAGGATTATGTACCTTCAAAGGCTGAATGAAGATAGATTGCAGGTGGTTGATAGGATATCAACTCACCAACTCAAGGTAAAAGCTCTATTTGACAAGAAGGCTAAGTCTAGAACTTTTCAAGTGGGAGATGTTGTTCTTCTTTGGGACAAAAGGCATGAACCAAGGGGCAGCCATGGTAAGTTTGATTCTCTTTGGTCGGAGCCCATTCAAAATCAGACATCTCTTACGGTGAGAATTCTTTCTACTTGGATTACATGGATGGTTCTTCTCTCCCACTTCCTTATAGTGGGAAACACTTGAAATTATTCAAATCCTAGTGACTTGGGAGTCATTTGTATATTTTGTATAGCTTTCCCTTTGGTTTGTTTTCCTTTTTTTGTCTTGTTTCTTTTCCCACTTGGTGTGTGCTCCCCTTCTATTTTGAGCTTGTTTTTGACTCCATTGCCCAATGGATAAAGCATTGGTCTTCTTTTCCCAAATTTTTCTAAGGTTCTTGATCTTGCCTTGTATTTTTTTCCAAGCCAAGTCATCCCCAAAAGGAGCCAATGTTGTCACCCTCAAATTTCCCTCCATTTTCTAAGTCTAAAAATGTTAAATTTTGAGTGGTGCCTTTAAAGTATGCTTGAAAGAGGTATTTTTAATCTAGGACTTACTAGAGATTTTGGAATTTTAAAAACTTATCCATCAGATGGGAAATTTCTCCCCTTTCTAGAAAGGTCAAGAAGTCCTCTTAACTCGTATTTTGCAAGTTATGGCTCGGCGGACCTATGTTGGTAAATTTTCCTTTGGCGGGCTAGCATGGACCTACGGAGTTCCTTGTGATTTTTTGCACTTTTAGCCAAAGGGATAAGTTAAAAAGGGACCCATGGCCCACATGGAGAAATGGAGAGATAAGTTCCGCTAGCCCCAAAGACCGCCACGTGTCCTCGGGAAAGTGAGTCGACGAAGAATTTTTTTGTTTTGAACCCTTTGTCAAAAAGGGTTAAAGGTTCAAGTTTTTCTCCCTCCCTTTGGGCCCGCATCCAAGCAAAAGCAACCATGTATCGTTAGAGGACCCATGGACCCATGGAGGAAAATCTAATTTTGTGCCAAAATTTCAAATGTCACAAATTGAGCCCCACCCCCTTATCCAATCAAAAGATGACACGTGTCCTGGTCAAATCGGGAGGGCGGACCCATGGGGAAATTTGAGATTTTGCATTTTTCTCCCAAAAGGCTCAGATGGTGTTTTAGACCGCATCCCCTCATCCAACCAGAGGCTTCCATGTGTCAGTGGGCTGGCAGACGGTGGAGCAAATCGAGAAATCACACCTTTTCTCCCAAATGTTGGGAAACATATTTTTTCCACCTAGCTCATCGTTTCTCTAATTCTAACATGTGTAGGGTCCCGATTTCGAGGTAAAAAGGAGGGAAAATGGTTTATTTACATTTACATCTGGTCTTTTATCACCATTTTTTGGCTCGAGCTCTGCAATGGATGAATGTGCATCATTTTTGTCCTTCCTTCTTTGTTCGTGGTCATTTTTTGTGGAAATGTAGTTTGGGTCTGTTTTGGAACAAGATCGATGGTTTTTCACAAGGAATATGATGGATTTTCGAAGAGATAGATTTTATCGTGTTTTTGTCAATGGAAAAGGAGAAATGTGCCTATTGGGCACTCAAGCATTTTGGAGGCAGTTACAAAGGTGAAATGATGAGGGAAAATGGATAAGGAAACCGCCATTCATCTCTACCCAAAAGAAATCACGTTTGAAATGATGATTTTCCCCTCTTTTAGGGCATCTGCATTTTCCATGAATGCATTCTTGTTTCTTGTCTCTTTCCAAACAAATCTCCAACAAACTTGATTACATTGGGATATTCTTTCCTTGGAGGCAAAGCAAATATGAAATAGGTTTGTTATAAAAACATGCTTTGTCATCAGATACGGGTCCTGGCATTTTTTAAAAAGATTGTAAAAAATGAAACCGCTCAATATGTAAGTCTTTTTCTTATCTTCCTCTGCTATTTTCTTTCACTGGCTCCTAGTTAGTATTTTGTTCATCTCTCGCATGCAAATAAACTTTGTGCTCTTGTGTATATGATCTCTAGAACTTTTTGTCTGAAGATTGATACGTATTGTGAAGGTGAATAATCCCTTTCTTCATTTTTCTATTTCAATACAAGTAAGGTTATGCTTTGAAATCTATATATCTAGAAATTATTGTTGTTCTTCCCCTCCCTTCCCATCTTCTCCATTCTTCTAAGCCATTTTTATTGATGACATTTTGGTATGAAATCTTTTAAAGTATAAGGAATCCACATGATGAAAGTTGTGTAGATGCATATAAGTCTTTATTGCTTTTAATAAGGGAACCTCTCCCATTAAAGAGAGGGACTTGTTGTCCCCTAGCTATGGTTTCACCCAAGGTTAAAATATGAAACCCAACACATCTTTAGTACCCATAGTCATCTAAGAGATGCCCCATTTGAAAGAAAAGATGACATATGAAGGATAAACCCTCATATTCAATCTTCTACAACCAATGTTTATGACCCATTTGTATACTAATTTCTACTAGAAGCTATTGGGAGGTGTAAAGATCTACTAATATTATATCAATAAGGTGTGAGCTATTCGAATGTTGTATTAGGAGTCCCGCAGTAGACCCAAATAGGGTGGGTATCAAAGTTGTCTTTTAGAGGATCAAAAGATAGATACTAGGGCTTGGACATAAGCCCATGTTCACCACAAACCCAATATTGGCCATAAATTAAATCCCATTCTTCAGTGGTTTCAAAAATAACAATGAAATAAGCTTTAACAAAAATATAAAGCTCAATCATACCTTTAATTGTTTCCTTTCATCTTAGAGAAATTCAATCATGGATTTGAGATAGCTTAGGCCAAAACTTGTGAAACCTACAAATGAGGCCAAGATGGGAGAGATTCACCTCCTCCTTGAGAATATTTTGCACTGAGGGATCCTCCTCTATATTTAGCACTCGGAGTCTTCTACGAGGGTTTTAAAAACTTCCAACATTTTCAGTCTTATCTTTTGTATGTTTGGAAACCACATCAGGAAAGGACTTGGCATGACCTTTGATTCTACCATTAAGAGCATCACTATCGGTTCTAACACTTCCACACTCCATTGTGGCTTACTTTGTTTCCTATTGTTGGGGTCTCTATTTTCATATCATGCCACCGAAATGGGACCCCTATTCAAATAAATACCACCATGGTTAGTGGTCGTGCCATGCTAGATTTTGAATCCCCATTACAAGATCCAACACCTCCGGATCCGTCACTGCTACCATTTCCCTCTGTAATATTAGGTTTAGGGAACAAGAGTTCATCCAACATGCAATCCATCGTATATTTTTTTCTAGGGAACACTCTTTCTACTTGTCATTTGGATAAATATTCATGCCCTAAAATAAGAAGTTGGTTAGATGCATGGAATTATAAATGCAACCTCCCATACCAAAGAATGTATCTCCATTTTTTGATTAATTCATTATGAGATTCAATTCCATCCATTTTGTTAGTAAGTGTTGATCAAAACCCTCTTCCGAGGAATAAGCTGACCACTCATTCTAATGAAGATGGATTTGTATCTTTATTTTTGTTTTCTTTTTCTTTTTACCATATTCTTTTTATGTACAATTTGTTTTGAGCATGCGCAGTGTATTTTTTATCATTTTTTTCAATTCATTAATTTTCTTTCTTACAAGTGTTATTTCCTTTCATCTTTGGTGTGGTTTCCTTTCATGTAAGTGTGTTTTAATTTAATTTCATGCAAGTGTGACATTTAATTTCCTGAATTTTAGCATGTTTCTAATTCCTGTAAGTGTTCTTTTTACTTTTTGCAAGTGTGGATTTTGGGTAGAGGGGACCATTGCCAAATATATATTTCTCCTTTTAATATATCCTTCCTAGACATGAGCTCTGGATTGACATTATTAATGTTGAACATTAACAACCCTCATCACAAACCATAGAGAAGAGACACCAAAAAAAGCTATTTTCTAATTGAGAATCTCATAGTGATAGGGCTTGAACAACGAGTGTATCTAGGTCTAGGAAGCTTGGACACAAGGGTGAAACTGATAAATATGCTTTACAATTTTAGGTCTATTATAAGCCAAACATTTGGGTTCGATAACACCAAGGTGTTTGAGATTTTCACCGAGAAGAAGGCCCTAATTAACTAGACACTAAAGGAAGTGGGTGGTTTTAGATTCAAGATGAGATTGTTAACCATGATTGAGGTGGAACAACCATGTGCGAGGAGAAAATGAGGTTCCACTTAACATTAAGCTTATCAATGATAGAAAAAAAGGGGGCTTTCTGCGATTTTCATGGTATATAAACAATAAAATATTAGGTCATTAGAGATAATTATACAAAAATTGTAACCCATATATAATTTATTAAAATATATAATTATATGAAAAGAATTATGAAAACTTGTATATAAAAATATAGAACTCACAACTATCTCAAAGATTTAAACCATCAAAGCAATCTTTTATTTAATAAACACCAATAACTTAAACATTTAAAAGATTATAATTTTTTTTAGTTTTTATTTTTTCAAAACCGAAAGTGATTGTAATCGCGAGTTATGTGATTATTTTATGGAGGACTATTCATTTATAATGTAAAGGTCAAGTAAACATCCATTAATACATAAGATAAATGTGGCGTATTATATATGTCATGCAATTAAATATGAATACATATTGTAATTATATTAAGTATGTATTATAACTAGATATTTTTTTACATTATTTTGAGTATATTTTTATATTATATTATATTATTTAATTCGTAAAAATTACATATACAAACATATCTTATTTGACATATTTAATTATTTTTAGATGTTATGGATATTAAATTGATATATTTTATATCAAAATTTAACCATTCTATAGTGTATTTTTTATTTAGTTTTACAAAAAAATATATATAATAATGTTGGCATGAGTATTCCTTAAGATTTTATATTATTTAATAGGACACCTCAATAATGAATTTAATAAATCATCTAATTTTCTTTTGAAATTTTATAATTATGTAGAAAACATAAAGTAGTGATATTTTTACCAAAAAAATTTAATGATAAACAAATAGATACAATTTATATCTTATGTTAGTACTTGTTTAGGAAATTGTATTTATTCAAAAAAAAAAGTCTCAATATCATAAATTGAAATGATTAAAGAGTACCTAAATATTAAATTAAAATAATGCAATTAAAATAAAATTTGTTTATTTAAAAATAACATCAACATAGTTAAATAGAATATTGTGTACTATAATTTAGGGAAATATTTTATAATTTTTACATTTAAAAATATATAGTTATTGATATAATATATTATACTAGTTCATATTAATTTTAAAAGAAAAGAAATTATTTGATGAAAAGTATAATTATATTATCCAAAATATTTTGTTGATATATCTTAAATAACTTTATATGCTTCTCCTTCTATTCCTCCTGCTGCTGCCCCTGCCACCCACCTTGCCTCTACCTCTAAACGAGTCACTAGGGCTTCTAGGCGACTCAACCTTGAGACTGCTGCTGTGGGGGATGAACCTCTTGAGCTTGATATTGCTCGTGATCTGCTGAACATTAGAAGTGCCAGTCCCCGGGAGGCACAGATGGATAACCCTTCTAAGAAATTGGAGGCCTTAGAGACAGAGATTAAATTGCTGAAGGTTGAGGTCAAAAACCTTGCCAAGCAAAAAGGCAAAAAAAGCATGGAGGGGGAAGGGAGCACTGACAATAGTCAGATTGATGACATATACAAAAAACTGACCTCCTTAGACTCCCGCCTTGGGAAGGCTAAGACCAGACATGACTACAATATTGCAGCCTTTAGGGCCATCGAGGAGTTTATCGTGGGTCATGCCAAGAGTGTTTCTAATCTAAGCGGTGTCCCGGCAGCGCTTTGGGGCAATGATAAAGAGAGCAAGAGAACCATTGAGGAGCTCGATAAGATGGATGCTGCTCAGATGACCGCGTTAGGCATGTTTCAAGCTTGGAAAAAAGTCAAGATCAGTATTGATCAAGCGGCCAAGAAGTAGTCCTGGATACTTCTACTGCTCTTTTTTGTTAATATTCTTTTTGTTTCTTGGTCGTCGTCTTCTTTTTTTTGCCGTTGTTTTCTTTGTTAAGTCTTATACGTGTAGTTGTTTAAGGCTACGTTGATTTTGTTGTAACTCTTGAGCTGTGCTACAGCTACTCTGCTCCTCTCTCTTATTCCGGCTTATAGGCCTTATTTTGTATTCAAGGGTATAGTCCCTTTCAAAAAACTATTTGCCAATATTAAAAAAACTTTATATGTTAGAAAGAACCTTCCTACATGGACATATTTTAATACATTTTAATATAAAATATATTTTTCCCTTTTGGATATGTTCCTATATGACTAATAAAATATATTGCATTTAATAAATTTTTTTGATTAATAAATTGGTGTTTTTTTAATACTAAAATAATCTATTTTTAATTTAAAAAGATTTTATAAATTAATAATAAAAATGCAAACAATTTGTAAATTTATTGATAAATCAACTACAAATAAACGAATAAAAACTATTAAATATTAATTGAAAAATTATTAATATCAGAATACGAAAAATAAAGGTAAATCATTCTAATCTTATTTATTAAAATTAAAAATTAATAATTGATTTTTATGTTTTTCTTGATTGTTAGTATTTTGTTATGGTTACTATATTTTTAAAAATAAAAATACTATTAAATGACATTTAAATCTATATTAATATTTATTATGTCATATAACATTTAATTATTTAGAAATTTAATAAGTTATATGATACAGAAATTTATATTTTTAAAAAAATTAAAATATTATTAAATGAAATTTCAACATATATTAACATTTGCGATGTCATATACATAAGATTTTGATTAAAAAATTTGAGTGCCATAGGTAATATTTGGAGCTAACGCTTCTATCAAATTTTTAAAATAACTATTAACATCCTTGATACAATTATCCGATTAAATACAAAGACTAATAATTAGATGACTTTTATTTGAACATTTTACTTAATCATTAAATTAAATAAAAATATATTACATCATCTAATATTATATAAATATTATTATAATATTCTAAATAAATGAGAATTTTTAGAATTATAAAAAAACAACTCCAAAATATATTTTAGAACATATCTAACTTATACATATATTAATAAACAAACCTGGAGTATTAACTTGAGCCATAATAATTTGCAATCATTTGAATTTAATCTGATATTTGTGTTTTGCCAAATAATTGAGTGCCACTTCAAAGAGTATACTGCCAAATAAAAAACCAGTGCCATTTTAAAGAGTATAATGCCAAATAATACGAGACCATTTTCCACCAAGAATCATGTGATCCGGAGAACAATCAGATTAATTATTGCAAACATGTAGCTTTCAAATTTTATTCCATGCATAGAAATCATCACCATAAATGCGAACAGAGCAAACTTTCTTTTCAGAGTGTTATGAAATTTCCTTCGTTTTATTTGTTGATTTTGATGCAACTGTCTATTTTTGTTGAATTTCCTTTGTTTTATTTGTTGATTTTGATGCAAGTGTCTATTTTTGTGGTCTCCCACTCAGCCCAACATGTTCATTGTTTAGCTTTCGTGGGTCCCAGCTTACAAAACTTGTATCCGAACTCGGCCTCCACATATAATATAATCGGTACACGTGAGTACATATATGGGGTATGGGCTCTATTGTATATGGGGAGAGGTTCGGGAGAAAAATATTTTAAAAATTCAGTAGTAAAGAAATTTTAAAAACTTAAAAATTTTAGACAAGTTATTATATATTTAAGTTCCTAAGAAGATTTAGTTGGTTATTTTATGTGTGTTTGGTGAAATTTTAATTGTGGTACATATTTTTCCAGTGTCCAACAAAAAAATATGGTAAAAAGAAATACAAAATTATTTTAAAAATTGTCAAAATGTCAAGAGCATGGCTTAATACAAATTGTTCATATGTTTCACAACTATTAATATAGGTTAAGTTGTCTTTTAGAAGTTTTTTTATTTATATGTTCATATGTCATATTGTATTAAAGTACTATTTAGTAATTCATTATTTTATATCACATATTAGCATCCACTTGAATGTAATAATTATAATTTTTAAGTTAATTATATGATTCTATTTTTATATATTAAAGCAATTCAAAAATTTAACTTTTAAAAAGGAGTAGAATATTCCTTCAAGTTTTATTCGCATTTTATCTAAGATAAACATTTTATGCTATAATATCACTAACAATGACAAATATTTGTATCTACATTTCATAATATGCCTTCTATTTTTTATTACTATTAACAAATGCATCTAAAAGTGTGTTGGAGTCATTGATATGAATAATGTTAGGGAATAAGGGATAAAATATGCGAATAATCCCTCATGAGAATCTCACTAGTAGAAACTAATATATAGAAAATATTACAAATCTCAAATAAAATTACGAGTAATAAAATAACACAACACAAAGAGAGGCAGTGGTTCACCCAATTTAGGCTATGTCCACCAAGAATCACTTGCTCATATTTTATTACAAGTAACCACTCTCTCAATACAATACCCAGATCTATTTGGAGCTATGCTCAACAAACTCTACAGAATTCACATCCGAATTCAAAACACATCTACAATATTGCATAATACCTACCATATGCACAAAACCATATAAATAGACAACTGCTTAAGCAGTTTTACAAAATCATCAGTATCAAAACCATGGGCCAAAACCATCACATAAACCTATGTGTCAAAATCCCGCCCATATGAGAAAAGCATGTGTCCTGGTATATCGAGCACGTTTTAAGGCAAAAAAAAATTTCTTGGGGCCTACGCCCGGGACCCCGCTTCGAGACCTAGCCTAGTCTCAAACCACGACGAGGCAACTTTGGAAAGTGTACAATATTCTTAGTGTACAATCTTCAACACTTTTTCACATGAAAAAAACCTCCACAACCTAACAATCTCCCACTTTGAGACTAGTTTTCCTCTCGAGCAAGCTTCTCAACCCTTCAAGTAGTTTAGTGAAGACCAACCAAAGTTGAACACGGCTTCAATTTTTCCTTGTGACCACCTCGGTCTTCATATCTCGAGGATTAGGTGGTATGAATCTTCTCTAGCTTGAACTTCTCTTCCTCCAAAGTTGTTTTGATGAAATGGTACCTTAACTGTATATGCTTCATCCTAGAGTGGAAAGCATAGTTCTTAGCTAGGTGTATAGCACTCTAACTATCACTATACGTCTTTCCTTCCTCCTACTTGTGCCCCAACTCTTGAAGAAATTGTTGTAACCAAATCATTTCTTTGCTTGCCTCTTTCGCAATAACATACTCGGCCTCTATGGTGGACAAATCCACCACCGTAGTTGTGAAATCCAACTCACTTTGTTGTCCCACCTACACAGTGTAAACATAACTGTTGTGTTCCTCCCGCATTCTACATCTCCGGCCATATACGAATCTACATAAACACACAAAGTGGTGTCTAATCAACTATAGCACAAAACTTTCCCCATGGTCCCTCTCAAATACCGAAAGATCCACTTCACTACACGTCGGTGATCTCTACCTAGATCACTCATAAAATACTCACCGCCCCTACTGCATGGGAAATATTAGGCCTGGTTCACACCATGCCATAAATCAAACTACAAATGGTTGATGAGTAAGGTACCTTGGACATATGGTTTCTCTCCTACTCTATCTTGTGACATTGCTCCTTTGATAACTTGAAATGGCTTGCCAAAGGAGTCCCAACCGATTTAGCATCCTCTATATTAAACCTCTCTAAGACCTTCTTAATGTACTCTTCCTGAGATAAATTTAGCTTCGGTTCCTTCATATCCGAGATATCCTCATACCAAGGATTTGTTTGGCTGCCCCCAAATCCTTCATAGCAAAGGATTCGCTTAGCTGCTTCTTGAGTACTTTTATTTCATCCATGTTTTTACCTGCAACCAACATGTCATCCACATACAAACAAAGGATAATATAACTTCCATCCTCAATTTTTTTGTATACACGCAATGGTCATAATTACATCTAATATAACCTTACTCCATCATGAAGCTATCAAATTGCATATACCATTGACATGGAGCTTGTTTCAAGCCATACAAGCTCTTCTTCGGTTTGCACACCATCTTCTCTTTACCTTTGACCTCATAGCCCTCACGGTTGCTGCATATATAATTCCTCCTCCGACTTACCATGGAGAAATGTAGTCTTTACATCAATTTGTTCTAAGTGGAAGTATTCTCTGCAACTATTCCTAGAACAATTCAAATAGAATTCATTTTTACTACAGGAGAAAAAAATCTCATCAAAATCTATACCTTATTTTCTATGCAAACCCTTGACCACCAACCCGTGCCTTATATCTTTTCTTGCCTCCTTCTTTCTCTTTGACTTTGAACACCCACTTGTTACGTAATGCTGTTTGTCCTTCGGGTAGCTTCACCAAATCCCATGTCTAGTTCTCCATGATAGCCTAATGCTCCTCATCCATGGCTTGCTCCCACTTCTTCCCGGAATCTACCCGCATTGCTTCATTAAAGCTCTATGTCTCTCCACTATCGGTGAGTAATAAATAATAAAGAGAAGGAGAAAAATGTTGGGTTCTCTTCTTACCTAGAAGACCTCCTAATATAGGAGTTTGGGGTGCTGTTGAGGAGGTTCCTAAACTAATTCACATGTCACTTTCTCATTCAAAAGATCCTCTACTACTACATATTCTTTCTTGGATTCTTCCTGTATTCCTGCAAATGCTACTTATACATGAATTTCTCATTAAAGACCACATCCCTAGATTGAATGATTTCCTTGTCCTTAATACTCCAACATTAATATCCAAAGTCATCACCACTATAACCAATGAAAGTACATTTTTCTAATTTAGCCTCTAGTTTGGTCATATCATCCTTATCTATATCGATAAACACCTCACATCCAAAAACTCTAAGAAATGAATAATCAACTTTCTTACCATACCAAGCCTCCTCGGGTATGCCTTCATCCAAGGCACTTGAGGGTCCTTTGTTTATGAAGAACACAGTTGTGCTCAACACTTCTATCCAAAAAGAAAGAGGTAGTCCTATATGTAGAAAAAATTTAGTGGTGAATATTCGTAATATGGCGAATATTCCATTTTTGAAAATTTTGAAAAGGCGAATTTTTTGCACAGTCGGTGACTGTTTGCCTAAAAATTACACTTTAATTTTGTTTAGGGGTTGGCTTCGCCTACCCTTGAAAAATATCTCCTATATAAACCTAGATTATTCGCCAGGTAGAACACTTCTACTTCACATTTTTCAACAATATGATATATCACGTATTATATACGCACAACAAGGGTAAGTTATTGACACGACAAGGAGGGTTTGCAGACAAGGAGATCTGCAGATATTGGACGCATAGTAAACGCATGACAAAGAGTTTTTGGCGAGTGACATGGAGATTTTTTCGATGAGAAAGAAAAGGGCAAAGGCTGCAGAGCGCGCGGCGGGATATTTCTTTGTTGCGCATCAAAAATGTATTGACGTGCGTCAACAGACCTCATTGACGCGCGTCAACAACCTTGTTGACACGTGTCAAATAGGTCTGTTGACGCGCGTCAATGAGGGTTATTTGTTGACATGCGACCTTGACGGATAGTTGACGCGTGTGTGAAGAAGGTACATGAGATATTAACACATAGAAGACACACGACAAAGAGTTTGTTGATGCTTGACATGAAGATTTTTTGATGAGAAAGTAGAGGTCGGAGGCTGTAGACACGCGACAGGAGATTTTGTTGTCATGCGTCAAAAAAATGCATTGGACGCGCATCAGCAGGACCTCGATGGCGCCGCGTCAATAAGCGTGTTGACGCGCAATCGATAGGGTTATTTGTTGATGCGCGACCTTGATGGATAGTTGGCGTGTGCAAGGAGGTACTGATAGATATTGCGCGCATAAACGCCACGACAAAGAGTTTGTTGATGCGCGACATGGAGATTTTTGATGAGAAAGCAGAGGTCGGAGGTGCAGAGCGCACGGCGGGAGATTTTACTGTCGCGCGTCAAAAAAATGCATTGACGTGCATCAGTGGACCTCAGTGATGCGTGTCAATAAGGATTATTTGTTGATGTGTGACCTTGACAAATAGTTGACGTGTGACAAGGAGGTATAACAGATATTGACGCATAGTAGACGCACGACAAAGAGTTTGTTGATGCGCGACACGAAGATTTTTTGATGAGAAAGCAGAGGTCGGAGGCTGCAGACGCGACGGGAGATTTTTCTGTCGCGCGTCAAAAAAATGCATTGATGTGCGTCAATGCATTTTTTTGATGCGTGACAGCAAAATCTCCCATCGCACGTCGTCTGCGACCTTACGTCAGCACTTGACAATCAGCGAAATTTTTCATACTGACCCCCAAAAAAAAATTCACCTTCCGCGAAACCAGTTGCGGGGATATTCACAGTATTCTCCACCTCTTATTTCCAAGAGGTCTCTTAAAATGAACCCTACTGTATGTAACCTCATGCTCTAGTATGTTCCATTATTGTTGTTCATCCTTTTTGACACCCCATTCTGTTTGCGAGTTCTGGAACCATATTTTTCCCTCACGGATTCCATTCTTAGAACAATAATCACTAAATTCATTATTGTAATACTCCCTCCATTATCCGACCTAAGACATTTTAGCTTAAGACTGTTTCATTCTCTACTAAGGATTTCAATTTAACAAAAGTGTCAAATACATCGATTTTTTTCTAATACAATAAACCTAAACTTTCCTTCTTGCATCATCAATTAAAGTAACATAATAACTTCAACCCCAAGAGATGATACGATCCGGCCCCCATACATCAAAATGCACCACCTCTAACTTACTTTCTTTATAGGTGCAACCTTGAGAAACCTTACTCACTTTTGTATCCCATATATGTTGTCCTCACAAAACTCCAAACCTACTTCAGTATATCCAGGATAAATCCTTCTTTATGATCTCCATGCCATTATGGCTCATATGACCAAGATTATAGTTCCACAATGTTGTATCTACTTCTGAAGTCATAAGATTGTAAACATTAGTTCTATAAGTGGTTAAATACAAGGTTCCAACCTTCTTACCTCTTGCCACCACAAGATCACCCTTAGTAGCCTTACAAGAGTCTCTTTGTAAATATCACAAAGACAACCATCACTTCCAAATACCTACCCCGCCGATATCAAATTTCATCTTAATATAGGCACATGTTTGACATCCTTCAATAGACAAGTATTCTCATTCTACATCTTAACACAATGCAGAACATTTTCTAACTATGCTGCAAGGCTCATCATCACCAAGAAAAACATGCCCAAAATCTCCTTGAACATAATCAACAAAATAATGCCTATGTGGAGTAGCATGGAAAGAATCCCCGAATCTAAAACCCAAGATTCAAGTAATATTGTGCAAAGAAAGAATCAAAGCATCCTGACATACATTACCCATTGCCACATTTACCTCCTTGTTTTCTTCATGTTGTTTCTTCTTGTCCTGAAGCTCCCAATAGTCCTTCTTTGCATGCCCAGACTTTCCACAATGCCAACATACTATCTTGCTTTTGGATTTTGACCTTGCTCGATCCTTTAATTTTCCATGACTTCCTCTATTCTTGTCTCCCTCTAGTTTCCCATCAAAGAATTCCTAGAGTAGAAGATTCACTAGAGCTTTTTCTTTGCATTTCCTCTCATAGAATCACCCCTACAACATCCTCAAACTTCAACTTTGAGTTAGCCGGAACCAAGTTCCTTACCATCATTACCAAGTTATTCTAGCTCTTAGGTAAAGAGCACAAAACTAATAAAACCCCTACTTTTTCATCAAATTATATTGTAACCAAAGCTAGCATATTTACAACCGTATTAAAATTATTTAGATGATCCGCTACCAAACCATTCTCAAACCTCTTCATATTAAACAACTTTTTCATTAAAAATATCTAATTAGAGGCAAAGGTTTTTTCATATAACTTCCTAATGCATCCATCGGTTATTTTGTAGTCTTTTCCTTTGAAACATTAAATAATACCGAATATGCAAGACACACCCAGATTGTCCCAAGTGCCTTCCTATCCATCAAATCACATTCTACATCCGTCATGCTCGAGGGTTTGTTCACCTTCTCAAACAACGGAATATAAATATCCTTCTGATAAAGGTAATCTTCTATCTGCATCTTCCAAAGATCGAAACTCTGTCTCCGTTGAATTTATCAACCCTAGATATTTCATCATCTACCATAGCTCCCACTCAAGATAAAACTTTCCTGCGATTCAACACTTCAAAGAAACCAAACTAGGCTCTGATACCAATTGTTAGGGAATAAGGGATAAAATATTTGCAATAATCTCTCAAAAAATTGCAACAATAGAAACTAATTTACAAAAAATATTACAGATCTCAAATAAAATTGTAGAATAAAATAGCCACAACACAAAGAGACAATATTTAACGTGGTTCACCCAATTTGCGCTACATCCACCAAAATCACTTGCTCAAATTTTATTACAAGCCACTGCTCTCTCAATACAATACCCAAATTTGTTTGGAGCTATGCTCAAGAAATTCTACATAATTTTCATTTGAATTCAAAACACATCTGCAATGTTACATAATACCTACCATATGCACAAAACCATATAAATAGACAACTACTTAAGTAGTTTTACAAAACCATGGGTATCAAAACCATGGGCCAAAACCGTCCCATAAACCTATGGGTCAAAATCCCGCCCATATGAGAAAAGCACATTTCCTGGTATATCGGGCATGTTTTAAGGCCAAAAAAAATTCTCGGGGCCTGTGCCCCCGGACCCTCGCTTAGGCCCGTCCCCCACTCGAACCTCCACCACCAACTATGAAAAATGTACATTACTCTTAGTGTACAGTCTTCAACACTTTCTCACATGAAAATAGGCTCCACAACCTAACAAATAATAGTGAAGGGTTAAACAAAGTTGGTAGTATAAGAGATGAGGGTATCTACAATTGTGGTCATCAAACTTATAGACAATGGTTGTTTTTATATATTCTTCACGAGAAATGAGAAGTTACTCATGTATGGAAAACATATCTGGGATGCCTTTAGATTCAAGTATTAAAAATGATCAAACAAAAGCATATAGAACATTTCAGAAAAATTGATCCTTTATACTTAGTATGTTCAAGATAATTTCTAACTAGAATTCATTACATTATTTATTTTGCAACAATAAAAATTAAAGTTTAGGGTTTCTCGGAAGATGTAAATTTTTATAAATTAATAATCCCTTACCATGATCAACATGTTTTCTTAAATAAATCATTTGATATCAAATAGGGTGTTATGTAGACTAGAAGTGAATTGGTCCTTTGTAGTATCACCAATAAGTCTCTTCCTAAAATTGAAAGAGACCATAGATTGAGTATTTGTACTTCCTTCAATATTTAGAATGATAACAATTTGTTCTTTTAAAAATGGCATATGATAACATAAATTTATTATTTTCTAATATTGATCATTAATTTTTTTATATTTTCAAGCACGATGTTAGATTTCACTAGAGAAAAGAAAAAATATTGTTTATAAATTTTAGAATGTTGTAACCATTAAGTTCAATATAGTTTTGAAATTACATGTAATAAAAACCAGAAAATGCCTTCAATGTAATGACTTTTTGTACATACCATCAATGTAATTAAACTCTCCTAAGATATGGAATGAATACAACAGCCAATGAAATAACTTCATGTTTAAGTAATACAAATAGATATCTAATCAAACTATCAATAATGTTGTTCTATAATTATATTCAGCGTAAAGTATTCAACTATAAGATGACACATATAACCCTTGAAATGTAAAAGAACATATCTAAATAATAGAATAAGTAAATTATTTGTCATATCTAGACCATCTACTTAAAAATAGAATAATTTGAGGGTTAGAAATGCAAAAGAAAAATGAAACATTATAATATTTTAAGAAATACATGAATGTGGAAAATAATTTGAAACTCACTTTTATAGTGAAAAATCACAAAAATATTATTAAATACAACCTTGTGAACATATGTGTGTTGGAATTCTTCTCGGACTGTTCAGTATATGCAAAGTTATAATTACATTATTTAGTATTGAATGTCAAAAAATACGTATATGATATTAAATTAACTTTTTATATATATTCAATAAATTCTATGATTTATTGAATAAGTTATAGATGATAAATGGACTCGAATTTTTAATCCAAACTCCACAATTTTTTCTAAAAATAATTCCAAATGGGAGCATTAGATAGGAGGGATGGAGACATGTAGAAGAAGAAATTTACTTGAAAAGTCTAAAAGAATCGCAAGCAAATGTTTTTAAACATTAAAGGAAACACTCATAAAAATTTCATCATAATCCTATGTGTACAAAAATAAGAACATTTTACTATTAAACTTGGGTGGATAGAAAAATATTTTTATGGCATGAAAAATATATTTCAATTGTCTCCACACATGTTAGAGGTGTATTTTCTTAACATGAATTGTGATGAAAATTTAACTTTGAAATTGTTAAATAGAGTACACTTCAACATACATTTAAGTTTCTTTCCGCCTCCAAGCATCTAGACCATTTCCTAGAATTTTTGATAGATGCACTTGATGTAATGTTGTTAATACTTTAAAGGAAAACCCTCACCTTTGGTCGATGTTGGTGTCTTTGTTTTGGCCTATTCTGGGGGTATTTTGATAGATGCAGTAAGGAAGCTAAGTGTGTTGATTTCTCATCCCAATGCTCTGAGAGACCTATTGGTTGGATATTTTGTCAAGCCAAAATATGAGGTTCAACCACAGAACATGGGATTAAATCCCTCCTCAAAGACAAGTGAGGCTTCCTATTTATTACTAATCTAAAACACAAAGTGGAAATAATACATACAATATTCACACTATTCTAACCATTAGGGTTGGGATAGAATCCCGAAATCCATATCCACACTAGGTGAAGATGTTGCTATTTTTTTAAATGGAATGGATCGGAAAGGAAATTATTATTATGGAAGAAACACAATGGAAAGGAAATGAGGGGAACATATTTTCTTTCAAGCAAACACAAATCACGAAATAATCATATGAGTTCTAGATAACAAATGTAATGCTTGAAAGCGATTCTAATAATTGAGAATGCTAAACAAAGAATAGCTTAAGATTCTGAACATAAGAACAATATCTTAAGAGAGACGAATCTCACAACACAAAGTTTGCAAAATACCATCGGTTTCTATTCCTCAAATGATTAAAAGAAGACACAAAGTTTTTCTTCTTAACAATAGTTCTCAATATTCAAAAAATATCAACCCTTTGGAATGCATAAGTATCCCTTATTTATAATAAAAAGAGTTGAGAGAAAATAGGATAAATTCTTGGAAATAGTCTATTAATGAGAGACCTATTTTGCTTGACTCTCACGTAGGAGACCAAGACAAAATTTGCTTCCTATATGACGAAACGAAAATGAAAAAGACTTGTCAATTTCAGGATTGAAATGACATGCAACATTATGCCTATTATGTTTCATCATCTTTGTCTTCCTCCAGCAAAGCCTTCTTGTCCCGAAACTCTTCAAACTTTTGGATTATGCCATGTATCTCATCTTCATCAGGCACGATGGAATGGTCACTCAGGACTTCACATGTTTCTTGAGTATCGCTCGCGTTACCAAGAAGTTTCTTCAGTCTCTTGTTGAGTTTCCTCGGTGTTTCCAAATAATGTTCAATCTTCAAGAACCTATCAATGATTTCCAGGCTAAAGCCATCAGTTGGTTCATGTTGAATTGATTCTTGGATCTGCTTGTAAAGATTGTCAATGGGTAGAATACTCGAGATTTCATTCAACACTTTAGCACAGATCTTGATTAGCTCTTCTTCTATGTCATTTGTGCCATCAACTAATTGATCTCTTGATTCCCTCAATTTTCCGCAAGCTTCATTGAGAATCTTTATTCTAAATCTAATGGATTTGGTCAATTGAAAATGCTTGTCCTCGTGTGGAATGATGCCTTCTTTAACCAAGATGTGGGACATAACCTATTTCAGTGTATTGAGAGCTTCAAAAGTTAACTCTAGGTTCCCAACTTCTGCTGAAAATTCATCATCCATTTTCTCGCCACCTTATTTATATCCTCCAAGGATTTGTAGAATTCCACGGTGTCATCAATGACCTCTTTTCCTTATAGGAGTAGTCTCTGGATCCATTCATCAACCGTTCTCCCCTTCTCATTAATCTTTTCAATCATGGGTATCGATGAGAAATCAAACCTGATAGGAGTAGAGGATGACGGTGTTGACTCAGGAGGCTTTGAGAGCTTGAGTAGTACTTCTGTCAGCTGCTCTACTTTCTCTTTTAGCTCATCTCTGCTTGACTTTGTTTCCTTCAGCTTCTGGCACAACACATTCATGGCATCTTGTGCGTCCTGTTGTGCTCCCTCCGTTGTTACTTTTCCTAGATCAACCCTTATGATTTGATAATCGGTGACCATTATATCATCCTTGGTTTTGTCAGCCGCGGGAGTGGAAATTTCTGCAAACTTATGCCTTGAGGCATCCACTGAAACCCTTGAAACTATTTTGGGTTTCTTGCGGACTTAGTAGGAGTGACCTTAAGGGAACTGAAATCAAAGGTTGGTAGGGGAACTACCACCTTCCTCTTCCTTGGGGTCTGATCTATTAACCATTGAGGCATACTAGAAGAAGTTTCTCCCATCGTAGGTGTTACGGTCACATCTTCAGGTGGAGGAAGGTTTTCTTATGGGGTGGTGATCACTGCAAGTGTAGTGTCCATGGAAATGGACTCAGGGAATGAAGGTACAGAAGGAGGAGGCATATCCATGGTTAACTTGGGTCTAGTGGGGAGAGGTGAGAGGCCAAAGAAGATGTTGGCCATGGCTGAGGAACTTGGTGAAGAAATCTGAGGCAAGGAAGGCTGAATGGGAGGAGGCAATGATTCTGAAATTAAAGCTTGAGAGGTAAGAGGAAGACTTACCTTTGATGAGCTGCTAACCAAAAGGGGAATGAGAGGTTGACTAATCTCTTCTCCTAAAGGAATATTTCCTTGTTCTGGTGGTGGAGGTGAATCAAGTATCTCAACCATTTGTGGGATAGTGGCCAATGATGTGGTCACTTGCTCTTCTCCCTTTCTAACAAACTTAACCTTTATTGGCCTTTTGGAAGAGTCCTTATCTTTTCCCTTTTTTCCCTTGGAGGGTCCCACTTCCAAAGTAGCTAGCTTTGAAAAACTCTTTTCTTTATAACTCATTCCCTAAGAAATGAGCCATGCCTTAGTACGGGAAAGAATTTGAGCAGCTCTTCCTGCAATAGAATCTTTCTCAGTAATGGACCAATCAATGGCTAGGAATACATATTGGTCTTCATTCAACCCATCATACGAGGCATCAAGGACACTTTCATTATCCATGGTGCCTTCTGGGATGTTAGATAGATCTAACATCTGAATCTCTTCAAGTGTTAACCTGTTATTGTCCTTTCTTCGGATGGAAACTTCATCCCGAAGATCAACCCAAATGTCTTCTACATTGGGCACATGTAGATATAAGGTCCCATATGACTTAAGGACTCCTCGAAATCAAACCCATCTTTGTGCTTCATGTGCTTTTTCAACTTATCCTACAGCTCGTGCACCACGTTCTTGGCTTTAACCACTATTGAGCATGTGTACCTTCGATGGAAAATAGGGAAGGAGATGGTGGCCTTGTGCTTACTCTGTTGGAATTTGTGAAAATCCAACAATTGTCTAACCAACTCCATTAGGATCAGCTTATCACCCAGAACCTGGGAAAATGGAAAGGATCACTCGGATACATGACCACCCGAAGGTATGTGAACTTCTTGAATTGTAAGAAGATACAACCCCATTTTGATACTTCGGCCCATGCCTCGTCAGAGACTCTTCTCTTCCTTAAATCAGGGTTCAACATATAGATGTTTTCATAAAAGAAGGTATCGTTCACTCTTCTAAATTGATCCTCAGACCCCTTCATTATCAACTAAGGGAAATACCGATATATATGTTATGTTTCCCTATTTCTCTTTACATCCAACCCTGGATAATTTCTCACGCCGGTTCTGCATAGGTGACATATAACTGTTATCCAAAATTCACCCCCTCAAGGTAATTTTGATAACATGCATCAAATTCTTTAGTTCCAAGCAAGTATATTGACTCAAGGCAAAAACCGTGTTTCTGGGGTCCCCTCGGGTTCTTTCTAACTCTCCTGTCCAAGAAGAAAACCTAGCAAGTTTTAAAAATGTGAAAAAATTGCAAAAACAAGCTTGGGGCCGAAAAAATGAAGAAAATCGGCTAAGTCCTAGTCTGCGCAGTAGTTGGGATAGTTGGGACGTCGGGGCGTGAACTGGCCGAAAAACCGCCAGCGATCCGCGCAGCGATTAGCCAGCAGGGACAAAAGTACGCGCGGGACGCGAAAGGCCGAACCGGCCGAAAATGGAAAAAATCGCCAAGTTTTGTTATCGCGCGGTTTGGGACATTTGGGCCATAGGTACGCGCGGGACGTGAACCGGCCGAAAAGCTGAAAGACAGTCCATACCGGGTGGTTGGAGATATTTGTCCCAGACAGGATGGGACATCCGGACAAAAGTACGCGTGGGACGCAGTAAAGCCGAAAGAGCCGCCAACAAATGGAATCTCGCCACATGTCTTCACCTCAAACAGAACAAGGAAGCTGAATCAGCCGAAGCAAAAGATTTTTGTTTGGGACATCCAGCCAAAGGTGCGCATGAGACCGAGGACGCGAAAAGCCGAATCGGCCGACAAAGAAAGAAGAAAACGCCTGCGGACCCAAAATAGCTTCCTGCACTCAGAAGGCCATAACTTTTGCATTTCTCAACGAAATCACACAAGATTGGTACCATTGGAATCATGGCTCGAGCCCAACATGCGAAATCAAGAAATTACAGATTTGATGAGAGATTGATCAAGATTTTTAGGAAAACGTTGCCGGGTTCATATGTTGTTTTATTTGGTAGTTGGGAGTGCAATTAAGAGGCATGGTCATCATTCTTTCTCTCTGCAGCACATGGGATAGTATGGGGAGCCTTTTGCAAGTAATATATAATCATTTTACTCCATTTAATGTCTCTTACAAGTGGTTGAAGGACAAATTTCGGGATTTTCATTTTTTCCTTCTCTTTCTCTTCTCATTTTTTCTATAAATTGGAGTGTTGGGATCATTGTAAAGGGGAGTTTTGAGATAGCAAAGCTCACAAAGTTGCTTTGTGAAGCCAATGTGCTTTGCAGCCCTTGTAGTGGACTCCTTGCATGGTGATCCAGGCCCTTATCTTGTAATAGATTGAACTCGCATATCATGAAGCAATAAAATATCGGTTTTTGGATGTATCTTCCCTATTGTGTGTTTTCTTGCATTCTTCTTGCCCCTTTAATCTTTCTACAAGAATATTGTGTCTATTATTATGTTCTTGCAGGGATCCATTATCATTGTGTATGCTTGGAATATTGTTGTGAATGCATTTTGCTAGATTATGGAGAACTGTCATCACCTCTTCTAGTGTGCACTTTGCTTCTGTATTTCACGCATTTGGAGACTACTCTCACACCCTCCTTTTCTGGTGTATCACCGCTTTAGTGTAGGATTTCATTTTATGCATTCTCTCTCCCTGGTCCCTTGGAAATTTAGATTAGAATAGTTAGTTTCCCCTGCATTAGAGTAGATTGTGGCAGGTAGTTTAGGAGTAAGAACCAGCTTTCTCTGGAGGTCTATCTCAAGTAGCAAGTCCCACAACTTGGAGATAGTACCCATGTTATCCAATCACACCGTGAGTTCAAGTATATGCACTTGTATAAACATAAGGGTCGTTGTGATTCGGTGATAACAGTTCTGGCACGCCCGGTGGGACCTTAGAGGTCTTTACTTTCATTGCAACAAGATCGATGTGCACTTGTTGTAAGTTCCAACTTTGAAGGAGCTTTAAAATCGCACATCTGGCGACTCCAAAAGAGGCATAATCCACTAGTTTTAGCAATCCAAGCTTGGTGATTTATGAGAAGAATACAGACGGAGTCAAGAACTAGGGAGGAAGGATTGTTTGTTTATCTCGCACCTATCTCCGAGGCGAGAAAAGAAGGGGAAGAAGAGATCAAAGATCTCCATCTCCACCTAATAGAACCTTGTCTACACCTCCACCTGGTAGACCTTTCATCCAATCAACAAGGGTTCTCGAGCTAATCAAAATGGTGCAACCACCAAATCCTTTTGTCAACTTCATGGCGGCTGACCCACTTGCCCTCAATGCATGTAATCCAGTTCAATTGCAGCGTTGAAGAACATCCCATTTTCACTGGAGAAAATCATACCACTCCACGGTGATCATGTCAAAGACATTGCTAACATCTCTGTGCAATCCATGATATAAATGAAATGTATGTGGTTGTCAAATTGCTGGTATCTTCGTTCAAAGGGAAGGCATTGCAGTGGTTTAGGAGCCTTGGAGCTGGTTCTATCACAAATTGGAATCAGTTATGCATAGTTCTCCATGAGCAGTTTGGGGAAAAGGGAGACAATTTGTCTCTACTAGAACAATTGACAACTATCAAGAGAGATCCCAACGAGCAACTAGTGATCGACTTAAACTTCAGATTTCAAAGGTCTTGGGAGAGGATTCCAGTGGATGAGAAGGCAGCAGCAGAAGGTGCTTTTCTATACTATCTTAAGGCTTTGAATTCGATATTTCTATGTTAATTCAATCTATGGGAGGCACAACCTTACCTACTAATTATAGCATTGCCATTTGATGCAGGAGCATCAAGGAATAAGACATAATAAGGTCATACAAGACCATGATACATGTTGTCTATAGGTGTGTTAGAGTTAAATATGTTGTAAAAACGAATATATGCTTGCAAGAAGTTGGTAAGGTGACTTGACTTGGCATTTAAGGAGTAATATAGGCTAATTAAGGTCTTTTTAAGCCTTGACATCATGTAATAGTTGCCTTGTACGGATTATAGGAGAGTATTAAGGTGATATACACAGGATTTCTATGTTGAGAAGATGGTTGAGTCTTCCTAGGAGTGTGAGTTGGCTTAGGAGTCAGTTTAGGAGCTTTAGAGGGTCTATTCTTAGCTAATGAATACCTATTTCATAGGTGATTCGATGGACATGAAGAGGACAGGGGTTCTCAAGGTTTTAGAGGATGGAACAATGAGTAACAACATGTGTATGATGTTTGAAAGAAGATATTATACTCTGGAATGCATGAAATAGCTTGTTTCAATGGACTGTGCACAAGAACCCTGGCAGGACAGCAAGATAGAAACCCTCCATGACCTTCAAACGATGTAAATATCTTGATTATTAGCATGAAGAGATTCTACAGGTGATTTGGATCACATTGGTAATTTTTGTATGTTTTGAAAATGCATAGTTTGTATGTTATAGCAAATTGTTGCCTCTCGGGCCTGAACTAGGGCTTGGGATAAATTTTTATTGCATCGGTGAAATTGCTTGAAAATTTCACATAATCTCTGTCCTGATAAGATATAGCATCTGTCCAAATTTCAAATAGAATGGGTTTGTGTCGCTCGAGATATACATGACTGTATTTTTCAGTTAAACAATGAATGTACAATGCACATATTTGAAGGCAAACAGTCAAGTTTTGGTTCATAATTAGATGAAGCACGAGCTTAGATTGTTATCAAAGGTGGATCCATGTATTTTTGATGTATTTGAATGATCATAGGGGTGAATCAATGAAGCAATTACCCTTATTGCATATAAAGACTGACTGTGCAGGGTTTGTATGACTGTCTCAAGTCATAGTAAGAGGTTTCAAAAGCTAAATTAGAGAAATGGAGTCAAGAGCCAATGCATGAGGGATGAAATACACCTATCAAGGTATGAATAATATGTTTGATTACTTATAAGGAGAAATATTTAATGATATTGCCTTCATTTTGTGTAAAACATGACTGTGGCTGATCTAAATGTTAAGATTCAGAAACCAGACTGGTAAATGCTTGATTTAAGGAGCTAGATGAATGTTGAAGATCTGAAATTTTGTGTGGAGAGGGTTATAGCATATACAGACCTTGTGTAAAAATTTGGAGTCCTAAAACAAAGACCCAGAAAAGTTATGAAGGATTTAGGACTGTCCCAAACAAGTTAGTTTCTCAAGAAGAAGAAACAAGAAAACAATGAGATGGAGGGAGTTAGACAAAACTTTAAGCCATGAAACTTTAGGAGCAAGGTTTTATGGGGAAATGAGAGCCAATTAATCTTATCAGACCTTCTGGGTATTCATGAAATTCTAAATGTTGTAATTTTAGGAGTTTAGTCAAGATGGTGCAAAGAAGTAACATGCACTAGGTCTCATTGCTACCTCAAGGAGATAAGAACAAATAGATGATGTTGCATGAACATCAATTAATGATCCTCTAGCAGGGGTGGATGGAGTAATAGGGAAAGTTCAAGCTCTTGAGTATTGTAGAGAAAGACAGATCTAAATGACCCCGCATCACCATTAGAGCCGAAAGCTGTCTTATTCAAGGGTAAATTGGCTCCTAGGCCTCCCATGCCCTTGTATCCAAACTTAGAAAATCCAAGCATTAGTCAAGCACCCACTTTGGCTCCTATTCCCACTCCTAGAAATCAAATTTCAAATGATACTTCTACTTCATCCTCTAGTGCTTCAAATGAACTCCAAGAGGTCATGAAACAATTGCAAAATTTGGGAAATGAGTAGTTCTTATCAAAAGACAAAGCAAGCTCAAAGTGCTAGACCGTATCGCCTCAAGCGCAGCATGCAGGATAGGCCCCCATACCAACAAAATAGGTCACCAACTCAAGCTGCAAATCAAAATCAAAGCCAAGTAAGGCCTCCCGCTAATAGACCATTTCACCCTATAACCCCAATGTCGTATCTTCTTCTAAAGCATTAGTGCCGGTCAAAATAACATGGACCAAGAATATGATTGGTGTTTCCGTGCGTGCACAGCCACACAACCAATCAATGTGCTTTAACGATGCATTAAATCAAGCTCGATGGTGCAAATCATCATCGGTGGGTCCAAGAGCCCACCACGAAGGAGATCGGTAGTAGGAAGCACCTCGGTGAAGGAACATCTCCGAACGAAACTACTCTTGTCAATTGGCAGGCTGAAGATTTCTGTGGTATGAATCAAATACCCTCTCAAAGTGTTGCAGCCAACACAAGGTCAAAGAGGAGAAATTTGGGTGAAGAACAGCCATTGGCCCCAAGTAATTCACGACCTTCTGTCACTCCACAAACTATTGGCAAACAAAATGCAATCCCAAGCACGCAAGGATTGCCTAAAACAGCCCCTAGGCCAACCCAAATGCTAGTTGTTGCTACCCATGTGCAAGGAATGAATGTGTAGGCCAAGGGACAAGTAGAGGGATACTTCATCTCCATTCAGTATCATTGATCAGATGAAGAAGACAAATGTAAACATATCAATGTGGGAATCACTATCTATCCCAGGACAAAGAGATTTGCTACAAGCTGCCATGAAGGACTGGTCAACTTCAAATCAACAGGTCCAAATGCAAGAGAAGGTACTCACAAATGCTGCCCAACCTGAAGGAAATCATGGAGGACAACAAGGTAAAATGTTGAAGCCCCCTCCTTTTTATGTCTCATTAATCATTGGAAACCAATTGGTGCACAATTGCATGATTGATTCCGGGGCAAGTAGCTCAGTGATGCCCAAGCAAATAGCTAATCAGCTAGGACTCCAATATGAAGTCATCTCCAAGGGTGTAGTGCAATTAGACGGGACAACAATGACAACGGTTGGAGTAATCAAAGGTTTGAGCCTCACACTGCACGCATGTCCCAACGTAATAGTGTTACAAGATGTGTCAGTCATAGACCTGCCACCACTCTTTGCATTGTGCTTGTCAAGAGACTTCACTGCTAAAATTGGAGGCTATCTTTCGGCGGATTGGTCACACATGTTGTTCAGAACAAGATATGGAACCAAAGCCACAATCAGGTCTGAACCTATTGCAAACTTTCACATTGAGCCTTACACTCCAAGCCAAATCAATACCAACTGTTCAGCATTTGATCAAGAAGATTATCCAAGCACTGATGAAGCTGACACCAAGGTTGGAAGCATCCCAGATTTGACTCTTGATGAATGGGCAAGCAAGGTGCATGCTTTTGATCCCTACCAAGAAGTAGAAGAATCGAACTAGGAGTCTATTGCATATGTGAAGAAAACCGGCGTATTCCTAGCATCACCAAACAAAACCATAAGGATGACAATGAGGTATGCAAATTATTTTTCGATGGATCAAGGAGTAGACAAGGTGCAGGAGGAGGAGCTATGCTCATTTCACCACAAGGTATAAGGTATTACTCAGCCTTCCGTTTCCAGTTTTCATGTTCAAACAACACAGCTGAGTATGAAGCCTTAATTCATGGATTGCACTGGGCAAGGAAGAAAGGCATCAAGAATTTGCAAGTATTTGGTGATAGTGAGCTGATCGTAAACCAAGTCAAAGGAAAAAATGCTGCCAAAAAGATCTGTTGAAGAACTACAAAAATCGGGTATGGGATCTTATTGAAGATTTTGAAGCTTTTAGCATCAATTCCATCCCAAGAAAAAAGAATGAAGCGCTGACAGAGTGGCAGCAATCGGGGCTGCGTTTGATGTTGTAGAAAGTATCAAAAGTGAAAAATCTCAGCCTCATATCAAATTGGTTGTGAGACCAGTTGTTCCGGATAACAATACAAGTTGGCAAGTCTTCGAGAATGATCAGCAAATTGTTAATTTCCTACAAGAATGATCAGCAAGTTGGCAAGTCTTCAAGAATGATTGGCTTGTCTTGAGTTCTCCGCCAGAATCAAGACAAGATGGAGCAAGATATGGTGACCAAGTGGTGCAGTGAGAACCAACAAAGCTGTCAAAAGGCCTCATAACCTTGGAGTCAATCTTCAACCCGAATGATCAGTTCCGGAAGGAGAAAGCGAACATTCAAGTAAAGGGTGAAGATTCAGAGCCTATTTTAGTGGAAGAAGGCAAGACATTGCAAATTGGCAAAGTAAGTACCTCACAAGAGAAATCTAATTTTTTTCAGCTTTGTCAAGAGTTCCCAGATGTCTTTGCTTGGACTTACAAAGATTTAAGAGGTTTCAACCCAAAGTTGGCACAACATACTATTGAGTTGGATCCGGAATCCAAGCCTGTCAGGAAAAAGCAAAGGCCAGTGAATCCCCATATTGAACCTCTCATGAGAAAAGAGTTAAGCAAGCTTATTGAGGCCAATATTATCTTCCCCATCAAACACTCAAGTTGGGTTGCAAACTTGGTGCCAGTAAGAAAGAGAAATGGAGAAATAAGATTGTGTGTGGACTTTCGCGATCTAAATAAAGCATCACTCAAAGATCATTATCCGCTTCCATCAATGGAACAAATATTGCAAGTTGTAGCTGGTTCAGAAAGGTTTTCATTGCTAGATGGATATTCAGGCTATAACTAGATAATGGTAAAGGAAGAAGATCAATTCAAGACGACCTTCACTACACAATGGGGCACGTATGCTTACAAGAAGATGCCATTTGGACTGTCAAATGCTTTGGAGCAACATTCCAGTGAGCTATGGATATGGTGTTCAAACGCTTGATGAACAAGATAGTGTTGGTATACCTAGATGATATCACTGTCTTCTCAAAGAATGCAGCAGACCATCTCTTTCACCTCAGATAAGTGTTTCAGAGGTGTAGAAGATTTGGAGTGTCGTTGAATCCAAAGAAGTGTATATTCTTGGCACATGAGGGAAAATTGTTGGGCCACATTGTCTCAAGGGAAGGGCTAACAATTGATCCTGAAAGGGTTGAAGCCATCCGAACACTTCCATTACCACACCACAAGAAATCTCTTCAAAGCTTCTTGGGAAGGATAAACTTTGTCCGCATATTTGTGCCTAATTTTGCCACTCTTGTGAAGCCTTTAACAATGATGTTGAAGAAGAGTCTGGCATTCAAATGGACAAGAAGGCAAAGAGAGTTTTGAAAACATCAAGCATGCAATATCACAAGCTCCAACTCTTATCAACCCAGACTTTTCAAAGGACTTCATGTTGTATGTGTTTGGAGGATCAGATACAATCTCAGCTATCTTGACACAGCTGAATAGAGAAGGTTCAGAACAGCCCATAGCATTCTTCAGTCAAACCTTGGAAGATTACGAAATAAAGTATTCTTTCATCGAAAAGCATGTCCTTGCCATCATCAGGAGCTTGAAGAAGTTTAGACACTTGGTCTCGAACAATAAGATTCAACTGTTGGTGTCTCATGCTGGTGTCAAGGACTTCCTCCTAAACAAGGATTTAAATGAGAAGAGAGCAGGTTGGATCACTCGGGTGATGGAATATGATATTGAAATCAAAGTGACCAAGCTGGTTCGTGGCAAAGGTTTGTGTGAGCAGCTCGCTTCCAAACAACCAGACGGCTCAAAAGGTGAAGAAGATGTTGTCCCGCTACTGAGAATGGTCAAGAACAACCATTGATGATGCACTCATCCAATGTTGGACTCAAGACTTGGTGCATTACCTCCAAACAAGCTTGTGCCCTCCGAAGTGAGCAAGGCAAAGAGGAGATACTTTAGATTACAAGTTATCCTGTATGTACTCATTAATGGTATCTTGTTCAAGAAAGACATCCATGGTGTTTTATTAAGATGCATTGGAACATGTCAAGTTGAGAAAATTTTACACGAGTTCCATGACGGAGAAGTAGGAGGCCACTTTACTCCACGAGTAACAGCTCTCAAAATCATGAAAGCTGGTTATTATTGGCCTAGTGTGTTCAATGATTGCTACTCATGGGTTAAGAAATGCAAGAAATGTGCATTCTTCGCAGGGAAAGAAAGGTTAGCAGCGCTGCCCCTTTGTCCAATTTCAGTAGATCATCCATTCATGCAATGGGGATTAGACTTCATCGGGGTTATCAACACCAATTCAAGTCAAGGTCACAAGTGGATACTTACAGCAACAGACTATTTCACCAAGTGGACCGAAGCAGTGGCACTAAAGGAGGCAAATGAATCCAATATCTTAGATTTCTATGAAGGGATAGTCACGAGGTTTGGTGTCCCTGCCACTATCATATTAGACAATGCATTGGCATTCCTTGGCACAAAAATCACTGAATGGGCTGTCAAGAATTGTGTGTATCTCAGCACTTCATCGAACTATTACCCTCAAGGTAATGGTCAAGCCGAGTCTACGAACAAGAACCTACTAAGAATCATCAGAAGGACTCTTGATGAGAATCAAAGGACGTGGCATGCAAAGCTCAAATCAACCCTATGGGCTGATAGGATCACCCCCAAGAGGTCTACAGGAAGCTCTCCATACAAGCTTGTGTACGGGAAAGAAGCAGTTCTACCCATATCACTCGAGTTACCAGCATTGGAACTCATGAAACAGTTAGAACTAGTTGAGTTTGAACCTATGGAAATCAGGTATGCAGAGCTGATGGAATTAGAAGAGACAAGAGAACACGTAATGTAGACCATGGAAAAGGATAAAGCATTGGTCAAAAAGAGTTTTGACAAGAAAGCTAAGGCGGGATATTGCAACCGGAGATTTGGTATCAAGTGGGATGTTGATCATGTAAAACTAGGGAAGCATTCCAAGTTTGATGCCATTTGGAGTGGCCCGTACATGATCATTGAATGTAAAGGTAGCAATGCTTTTCAGTTGGCTAAGTTGGATGGTGAAGAATTTCAAATTCCGGTCAATGGGATCTATCTCAAACGCTTTGCTACTAGAAAGATAACTTTTCACCCTTGTATATATTAATTTAGAATTTCCATTCCTCTAAGTGCTTATGCACATTGTATTGTTGTTAGAGTAGTTTTTATTTCCCGAAGTGCTTGTGCACATGTCCTATTGCTTCTAGTATGTGCATGTTTGCAGTCCATCGAGCCTTCGGAAAAGAATTTGCAGCCACAGGGAAAACAACTCAACAAATGTTCAATGGCTCATAGATACAAGCTTTCAAATTTCAGATCAGCTGAGAGATTATCAAACAGACTCCATGCCCAATGGATTGCTACGAGCAGCTGGCCGTTCTTCATCTGGCAGGCAGATAACCCCGCTGAGTCGCCAAATTGTTATCCAAAATTCACCCCCTCAAGGTAATTTTGATAACATGCATCAAATTCTTTAGTTCCAAGCAAGTATATTGACTCAAGGTAAAAACCATGTTTCTAGGGTCCCCTCGGGTTCTTTCTAACTCTCCTGTCCAAGAAGAAAACCCAGCAAGTTTTAAAAATGTGAAAAAATTACAAAAACAAGCTTCGGGCCGAAAAAATGAAGAAAATCGGCTAAGTCCTAGTCCACACAATAGTTGGGATAGTTGGGACGTCGGGGGCGCGAATCGGCCGAAAAACCGCCAGCACCCGATCCTGCGCGAGTTGGAGCAATGGGACAAAAGTAAATGCAGTGGACGCGAAAGGCCGAACCGGCCGAAAATGGAAAAAATCGCCAAGTTTTGTTATCGCGCGGTTTGGGACATCTGGGCCGTAGGTACACGTGGGGGAACCGCCAAAAGCTGAAAGACAGATCCATACCGGGTGGTTCGGAGATATTTTCCTAGGCAGGATGGGACATCCGGGCCAAAAGTACGCGTGGGACGCGGAAAGCCGAAAGAGCCGCCAACAAATGGAATCTCGCCACGTCTCTTCACCTCAAACAGGAACAAGGAAGCCTGAATCAGCCGAAGCAGGAGATTTTCGTTTGGGACATCGGGCCAAAGGTGCGCAGGACGCGAGGGACGCGAAAAGCCGAATTGGCCGATAGTAAAGAAGAAAACGCCCGGACCCAAAATAGCTTCGCACTCGAAGCCCATAACTTTTGCATTTCTCAACGAAATCACACAAGATTGGTACCGTTGGAATCATGGCTCGAGCCCAATGCACAAAAATCAAGAAATTCTAGATTTGATGAGAGATTGATCAAGATTTTTAGGAAAATGTGGCCGGGTTCATAACAATGTTTTATTTGGTAGTTGGGAGTGCAATTAAGAGGCATGGTCATCATTCTTTCTCTGCTGCAGCACATGGGACAGTATGGGGAGCCTTTTGCAAGTAATATATAATCATTTTACTCCATTTAATGCCTCTTACAAGTGGTTGAAGGACAGATTTCGGGATTTTCATTTTTCCTTCTCTTTCTCTTCTCATTTTTTCTATAAATTGGAGTGTTGGGATCATTGTAAAGGGGAGTTTTCAGATAGCAAAGCTCTGTCAAAGTTGCTTTGTGAAGCCAATGTGCTGCAGCCCTTGTAGTGGACTGCGCATGGTGATCCAGCCCTTATCTTGTAATAGATTGAACTCGCATATCATGAAGCAATAAAATATCAGTTTGTGGATGTATCTTCCCCTGCTTTGTGTTTTCTTGCATTCTTCTTGCCCCTTTAATCTTTCTACAAGAATATTGTGTCTATTATTATGTTCTTTGAGGATCCATTATCATGTGTATGCTTGGAATATTGTTGTGAGTGCATTTTGCTAGATTATGGAGAACTTTCATCACCTCTTCTAGTGTGCACCTTGTCGTATTCCATGCATTTGGAGACTACTCTCACACCCTCCTTTTCTGGTGTATCACCGCTTTAGTGTAGGATTTCATTTTATGCATTCTCTCTCCCTGGTCCCTTGGAAATTTAGATTAGAGTAGTTAGTTTCCCCTTGCATTAGAGTAGATTGTGGCAGGTAGTTTAGGAGTAAGAACCAACTTTCTCTGGAGGTCTATCTCAAGTAGCAAGTCCCACAACTTGGAGATAGTACCCATGTTATCCAATCACACCGTGAGTTCAAGTATATGCACTTGTATAAACATAAGGGTGCTGTGATTCGGTGATAACAATGACGACATATAGAAATTGCCTGTAATCAATATTGTTTTCATCTAGGAGTCTATCTCATCACTTATAAGACCTGCTCCATTCGATTCTTTGGTTTTTCTTCTTTATGATGACCATGAATGATACATCCACCCTGGAAGTCTCTCAACTCGGGAGTCCAAATACTCGACTTAGCAGGTAATGATATCACTAATTTCAAGGATGAAATCACTCCTAGGGACAAACTTGGGAAACCTAGAGACGGCAGGTGGCTTGGCCTTGATTAAGAAATTTTTGTTTACATGCCGATGCAATCTTCTTAATCATTGTCCCGGGCCTCTGCGCTAATTGAAGGTTTAAATCAACATATTACGCAAAGTTGGGAAATCTTAAGAGGTCATCAAAGTAACCCCCATCCAAGTTCACTATGGTTTTTCTTGATTGATTTCTCAATGAGAGGAAGTCGAGTCATAATTGGAAGCACATTCCAGAATGAACTCGGGGCATTGAGCGACATTGGGAATCCTGCTTTGCGAGAGGGAGGCCCACGGCTATTTACTTCATCCAGGGACTCGAGAAGAATCCTTGATTTGTTCCAAAAGTCTTCCATGTCTATATTACCAAGCTCCGTGTCTCGGATGTCGTAATTGAAATCTATGTAGGAAGGGGATTTCATCTTTCCTTACCTATCTAACTTATCCTTAGATTTTCCAGGATCCAACATGAGAAGTTTTGAAGAAAGAATGCCTAGATGACCTCTGGTTGAACAATTGGGCTTGAAAGCTTGTTGAGCAACCCTACAGACCCGCCGCACTAACTGGACTTTGGGACCTGCAAAGCACTTCCTAAAACCTGACACACTACAATGTATATCAAAAATTTGGTCATGTCGAACACCTTGTGAAACCCGACCCAAAGGCAGAACTTAGGGGATGTTAAGTAGCTTGCGAAACTTGATACACTCATGCGGAGACAGGATGATGTTGAGTAGCTTGTGAAACCTAATACAAGTAAAGCAGGATGATGTTGAACACTTTATAAAACCCGATAGACTGTGAAGCCGGGATGACGTTGAACACTTCGTGAAACTTGATACAAGTGGAAGTCAAGGGATGTTAGGCACTCTGTAAACCTGAAACAAAGGCGTCATATTTTTGAGATGTCAGAACAAATAAAATTCCCGCCAAGTTAAAAAATTAGGATTTTAGATTCATCTGAAAAACCAAATAGAGTATATCCCATGGGAAAAATAAGAAAACACCCAAGGGGTGAATTCCAAACAAGATGTTGCACAGAATACAACAGAAATGAAGAAAACAACCCAAAACCCTAAATCTAAAGGGAAGAAGAAGAAGAAAAACACCAAAATAATATCTCAAAAACAACCCCAAAGACCTCAAAGCGGAGAGAGAAGAGAAAAATACCTTCAATAAATTCAAAAAATGGTCGAAGACAGATCAAAAAATTGATCAAGAGGTTTAGTCAGTTTGGAGGTTGAAGGAACATGCATGAAAAATCCACGCAGTGAAAATGTACCAGGTAAAAATTAAATGTAAATTCAAATTATTTATAAAACCCTAGCATTAATTACACCTCGTCCGACATGTGTTTCAACTACTTGACAAATCAACATTAATGCCATGTCATCATGCTTGGAGTGTTTGAAAATTTGATACAAAGGTTTTACTATCAAATCGGGTTTCGGGAAACAACTGACATGAAACATGAGGTGTTTGGATGTTATCAAGTTCCAAAAACCTGACACAAAGGATCATTCAGGTTTTGGGTTTCAGAACCAAGTGACATGGAGCATGCATTTTACAAGGTATGTTCTGATGCTTCTAGGCTCCGAAAACCTGATACATTGGCTTGTAATTAGGTTTTAGGTTTTGGGAAATAATTGACAAGAAGCTGTTGAGGTCGAATCACAAGACTTCGAATGTCTGCAACACGATGGGTTGAGACTCTCAGTGCGATTGCATAACATGGAGCTTTTCCCAAGTGTGGGACCTTGCGAAATCGGAAAAGCTCTCCGGATGAAGGCCGGTTCCTATTCCTCTGTTCAGATGCACACGTAGAAGATGCAGAGGGTTTACTAAAAACCTAATCTAACTTGCCAAGGAGACAGGGGTAAGAAAATGCATAAAATAAAACCTAAACTACAAAGGTGATGCACCGAGGAATGAAGAACACCTGTCTTGCCAAATAAACACAGACCATTAAAATGCAATGCAAGATCATGCACAGATAGCCAGATCCACAGTGGAAGATCAAGGGGATGCAAATGAATACATAGAGGGTTGAGAATCATCCACAGACATGCATTAATTTGCTCCAAAGATTGATACAACACACTGCAAAATGCCAAATAAACAAGGTTGCATTACAGTTTCAAATGGGAGGTTTTAACTCCACAAGTTCACCTGCCAAAGAGAAGAAGGGAGGGGCAAAACAGAAATGTCCAACCTTTAGAAAGAAGCCCCTCCTTACAATTTATAGGAAGAATGAGAGAGAAAAGAGAGAGGAATTCGAAATCTGCCCCAACCACCTCCAGAATGCACTTAACTCATCTCATAATGATGGTAGGTGAGAACCCAGCGAACCCAAAAGTGGCGAACTATATTTTTCATTTTTAAGAATTTTTCTCACCCAATTAAAGATATCCAGTCGTAGTTGGACAGAGGACCTCGTAAGCTTTCGAAAAGTCCAACCTTGCATGAATCCGAGCTCCCAGTCAAAAGTTATGGCCATCTGAATATCTGCGCCAGGGTCTGCTTCCTGTCAGCGCTCAAAATGTTGCGCCTCTTGAAGGTGCACCAAGGGCACATTCATGTGTGTGTCGTCATCCTCTTCCGTGCGCCAAGGGCGCACCATTTACCCTATTGACACTCTGTGTCATGCGCCATTTCTGTGTGCCAAGGGCGCATACATTTCATTGTCGACACTCATTTCTGTGCGCCACTTCTGTGCGCCAAGGGCGCATACATTTCATTGTCGACACTCATTTCTGTGCACCACTTCTGTGTGCCAAGGGCGCATACATTTCATTTTCGACACTCATTTCTGTGCGCCACTTCTATGCGCCAAGGGCGCATACATTTCATTGTCGACACTCATTTCTGTGCGCCACTTCTGTGCGCCAGGGATTTGAGCTTCTTTGATCTCTAGAATCTTCTGCTTGTCTATATCTACCTGGGGAAGATATATACAACAGAAACATGAAAGGATATGTTTCCATGCGATGGAAACCCAAAAACCTGAAAATCTCCTTTAAAGGGCATTTTTAGGGGATTTTGTCAAAAAAATTCTATGGTTATCTCAATTTTAGCTAAAATCACTAAAAATGAGATAACGGGACAAAGTTTTTGACTCAAGAGTAGGCTAAGCATATAGAGCATTTAGATCTAAGACATGGCACCCATGTTCGTGTTCCTAGTGCTTGGTTCATGGATGTTAGGTGGTGTATGAGCTGATTCCCGAGGTTGGATCGGGCCTATGCGATCCCCGTTTCACCCATTTCGAAAATTAATAAACCCCCGCTCATATGTCTTTCAATGATGTGGTGTGGGAGTAGGTAATAGGAAAAGGGGCTTGATAGACTCCAAGTGTAATAAGCATATGGCTTATGCTAAATCTACCCAAGCACCGATTTTTGCGAAGAGGTGGTTTAATTTGAAGCTTCTTTCAAGAGGAATGGTTTGATTTGTAGATATAATGACTTCTATCAATGTCTTCCCGTGCTTCATGCCTAGATTTTAAGTCATTGGGATCCTTTCTTGGAAGGTAGGATGGATATATTTCCTAGTGCACGTGGTTTTTCATTGTTGCATTTGCAAATGCTTCTAGATAGGGATCTAATTTTTGGGAAAGTTTGGGAATTTGAATCCCATATGCTATTGATGAAACCATGGTTTCCTTTGTTTAACCTAGTTTCTAATACTTTCCAAGTTAAACCGGTGTGGATACGTCTACCTTACTTGCCCCTCCAATTCTGGTTGGAGAGTTGTTTAACTACTATTGGTAACACTTTAGGGAAATGTTTAGCTATTGACCCAAAAACTAAAGATTTTGAGCACACTACTTATGCTAGAATCTTGGTTGATATGGATACTTTTGTGGATTTCCCTACCACTATTGAACTTAAAGTTGAAGATAAAACTTGGATTCAAAATATGGATTACGAATGGTTTCCCTTTAGATGCTAGAACATGTTTTTCTCTTGGCCATTTAGCATCAGATTGTCACTTGGTTAGAAAACATGATAAAGGTAGAATCTCCTAGTGGAAGAAATCTAATCCTAGTCACTTGGTTCTAAATGATCCATCGGATTGTGAATCAAACTCTCTTTCTAAGGATTTGGTTGACCTAGAAGAGGTGGAAGTGCAATAAGTTTGTAAAAATGTATCGGATCTCTTGACCTTGCGGAACACATTGAAGTTTTGATTCTAATCCATAACAATGAAAATGTAAATCCAAATACGGAAGAGGGTTGGAAAGTTGTCATTGGAAAAATAAAGGCACAATCTCCCCCTTAAGATGTAGCTAAGATCCAAAGGGAAGGGGCCACATTGTTGAGATTGTTGTTGGTTTTGGATTTTTGTTGTTATTTTGATCTTCATCGCTCTTTGGTAGAGGCTAGTTTTTTTGTTCTTCAATGTCTTATCTTTTTCTCCACCTATTCTACGGGGTGGCGTACTCCTTAACCCTTCCTTCTTTACTGCTAATAAAAAAGGATACTTTAAAGGAAAATATTTTCCAAGACTCACCAAACCATATTTAAAAAGATATAACTTTAATAATAATTTGAAGTGGATTTTATCTTGAGAACATTAATTGTTAGATATAATTTACTCGAGCGTTGTTTGTTCAAGAATTTCAAATTTCTCATTAAATTTTAAATACAATAGCATCACATAATAGATTTTTGAAATTTGAGATAATACTCTTTGATGTGTCTACAAGTGGTATTAGTTTATTGTAAGATATTGATATTTGAGATTAAAAAAATAATCAAAAAAATCACTACAAGGTAAGTATACATTCTATACATGTATGATAAAGTGAACTGTTTGGGAAAAAGGAAATTTAAAAGCACCTACTCACCTCAAGTGCTCGGGGACAAACTTGAAAAGAGTCAAGAGGAAGGTTGTGCTCATAAAATAAAGAGTTTGGTTCAAAAACATTAATCAATTAAATTAATAGAAAAATCATATAAATTGAAAAATAGAATTTTTTTATTATCAAATATTTCGTGTAACATCAAACCAATAAATTTTTTAAAATAAAAGATTAAACATAGCTTGTTGTCCTTTTATTTTTAAATAAGTGTGCGCGCGCACACACACACACACACCCATATCTCAAAAATAGTGTAAGAATGTCAATAACATCCTATGTGTATAGAAGTGGATAATCTTCTAATTGTTGTTCAAAAGGAATAAAGATACACCTTTTGACAAAGGGATAAATTTTGGTGAAGTGTAAATATTATCCATAAATTTTGATGCACCTTGCAACATGGTGCATGATTAGTAAAAGCATCAAACATAGAGATCAAACCAATACGGGACATAAAAAAGAACCATATGTATTTGTACATGTGTATAAAGAATGCATAAAAATCATAACTATAATTCCATGACTATTTTTGTAGAAAATTCGAGGCATTTTCTACTACTTGTACAATGGTTTATTTATTCAACCTAATATTTTAAGTGCTACCTATCATTGTGAATAAATCTTTGTCATAACTAAGAAATATGGATGATAAACAGATATGATTTTCAAACTTTCAAGCACTATTTATAACCTCACTAAAAAGGAAAAAAATGAAACTAGAAATTTTAGTTTGCATATTTTCATACCACTACATGTAAGGATTTATCATATCTCCACGATAGACATTGTAGTGAACTTAAAGGAAGCTTCAAAACCGTAATTAATCTGCACTGAAAGGCATTCCTTGCTTAGCTCAAGGCTTGCTGATTTTGAAGCATTTGCTCACATGGGTGTGAAGATTGAATTGCCATCGCTGTGTTGAAATCGATGACCATTATGTTTTTCCTCCATTAAAATATGGCATGATGTGATTGGATTACCAATCTTTGCTTTGATTTCATGTTGTGCAGGTCGTATTTTCCTTTGAATATGCTCGATTTGGAAATGGAATCCATGATTGAAATGATGAAGAGGTCTTTTGCAACAAGCATGGAAGGCCGTGGAGTTATTTTCAATACATTCAATGCTTTGGAAGCTGTAGGGATTTGTAATATTCAAATACTCACGTGAAGGCCTATCTTGAGTATTGGTCCAATTTTCTCACCACTAGGGTTGATCACTCAATCGGATGATGTACCATGTGGTAAGGCCACGGATATAAGCGGGGGATATAAGCGGGCAAAAGCATGTTTAAAGTGGTTAGATCATCGAGTCTATATTCGTGGTGTTAGCTTGTTTTGGTAGTCGGATGACTCTAAGAAAAGAGCAACTTCGAGGGCTTGGCTAGGGGAATCGAGGCTAGCCAATAGGCATTTATATGGGCCATCGGGCGTGTCCAAGAGCTACCGAGAGGGTTTGAGAAGTGGACCAAGGATAGGGTTTGGTCATATGGGCGTGGTGCCTAAGCTCATGATCCTCTCGCATCCTTCTATGGGTTGTTTTCTTTGCCATTGCAGATGGAAGTCTACAATGATGCGAGCATGAGCTGGGCATCCCCATGATCACCTGGGCCATGATAGCGGACTACCCTTTCAATTAGAAACTCTTAAGCGAACGGTTGGGGTTAGGAACTATGATATACGTTGATAGCCGTGGTGTACCGATACATATAAAGTTCTAAGGGAAATTGAATTTTTTTAGGCAAGATAATGAGAATGAGAGCACAACAGTTGAGGGTTAAAGAGAAAGTGGCCATCGACAAAGGGGGTTCTTCTCACTCAAACTTGCAGTCGCTGATTGAATACATCAAGGGACTGCATCATGAGTATTCAAGGCTCAATTAAAATCATTTCATTTTAGTATCGAACCTCAAAAACATTTTTATTTTGTAAATATTTGTATTTCATAAATATCTTTCACTTAATACGCATGCTATTATGATGGTATAAACTCTCGCCACCCGAAATGCGTTCCCCAATTGGATTGAGGGTAGATGATTCTCTCATGCATTTGATTACGTGGACAGAGGATATTGAAATGTCAGGGATGCGTCGAAATCAGATGACCAGTATGCTTTCCCTCCGTTAAAATCTGACAGGATGTGATTGGTCATATCAACATCATATCCAATGGCCTGTATTTTATAATTCCTGGTCCAATGGTTCAGTTTCATCTGCACGTTACATGTCCATCAAGATCCACCAACGAATATATTTATTTGTATTTTCATCTATAAATGGAGGATTACAGTCATTCCTCGGAACTTCTTTGAGCCTGTCGCGTTTGGGGAATGTGTACTTAGTTTTCTGTGCACAAATAGGAAAAAATTGAGCCCCTGCAATTCGAACCCAGGATGTGCGTTTTATTAGTAGAAGTATTGAGCCCTTAAGTTTCCAACCAAAGATGTGTTTCCTGTAAACAAAAATATGAAAAAAGTTAACCAAAAGAATTTTAATACTGGGCTCGTTGATAGGAGAGAATTTTCAATGGTCTAGGTATCGAATCGCGCAAAAAAGCAATGAGCACTCACCTCATCTCGAAAAGTATCATGCAGCGCATTAGTCTTCATCTATGTTTTGCCAGTCACATTTAACTCAACTTCATTTCCTCCATCATGCCAGCCATGATCGGTTGGGAAAGATTTATCTTTATTTATTTATGGCGGGAATCGAGACTGCTTTATAACCAAGTCAAATGTATTACCACATTTTAATTTATATTGTATTGGGTCTTACGTTTTAATAATGTTGAAATGAATAGTGATGAAAGAAGCAACACCATAAAAAAGAAAAATAATATAGTAAAAAATATCAATTGGCAGAAACAATCTTCCTATCATCCATATGTCCATTTCGAGGATGGGCTCAATTAACAATGATTGTTCCTTCATTGCTTGATTTTTGTAATTACTCGATCCTAAAACTTAAAAGTGTGCCTACAAAGTGTTACATTTGCTTGCTTGGCATAGACCCAAGAAACAACTAGATCTCTAAGCATGGTGAGGAGGTATCCGCAGTGCACAACATATATGCGAAAGGATGCACTTTGTCGGTAAGATGGTGAAATGTCTCCATGAGAATCACTCAAGAAATGCATTAACGTCATCCCCAAGAACACTTCACGTATGAATTGAGTCCCCAAAAAATGAAGCTCTCATTGCATCGCCAGAAATAGGGATATATTCATTCGAAGAAGGTGGCTGCGAAAATGATTATGACACAGTAGATTTTGAAAAGAATCAAAAAAATTTCTCTTAAGTTTTCCTCTAATCTTCCGTCGGCTGCAATTATGGGACTCAACAACCCCATTAGAAGCAATCCTACGTTGGTTGCAGCCATATATATACCTCATTGTATAGTGGGTAAGTATGGTGTTTTGCATCTATCTATATTAATCGACTCCTCAAATGTTGAGGATGCCTCTTTTGAGTGCAAAGATAGTTCATCGAAAATCTAAAGCGAAACAGATTCCTAGTGTAGTCTTTACGAAGACCTTCCCTCCATGAACTTGTTTTCTAATGTGGATATCCTAAACATATCCCCTATAACTCATAGACTAAACCTCATTTACCCATCACTCATGAATTGGGACCAACAATAATATGTGTCAATCGACGTATTTTAAAACGACGAGGCTATTAGTGAGTTCTTTGGTATTCGTGAAAATATTCCCTAAATGACCACAAAAAGGATTATTCATTCAGCTCAATGTATGTGCATACTTTGGGGAGGAGGTAAAGTTGTGTGGTCACTTAAGAAAAAAGTAAGCAAGGGAAAATTTCCTATAGAAAATACTTGCGAAAAGAAAAATTCCAAGTCCTATAAAAAACCTCAAGCGCTTGTGGACAAAAAAATAGAAAAACCCATGGACAAGATATTTGGCCCACTTAAATATGCGGATCTATTTGAAATACCTTTGATAGAAGAGGATATTAATATCCCCCTAATCCTACACGCATGGAAGATGAGTCAAAGTTACTGGTGGACGAGACAATCGATGTCAACATTGGCATGGAGGAGCTTTCTAGAATGGTCAAATTGGGAGCTTCACTCAGCCCAAGAACATAAAAATTTTACAGGGCTTTTAAGAGAATTTGTAGATATGTTTTCTTGGTCTTATGTAGACATGTCTAGACTTGATCCAGTATTAGTTGTGCACAATCTTGTTATACACCTGAATGCCAAGCCCATTAAACAAAATCTTTGAAAGATGCATCCTCACATCGCTTTATTAGTTAAACCAGAGCTAGAAAGATTATTAGAATTAGGCTTCATCAATCCTATCAACTATTCAGAGTGGATTTCCAATGTGGTCCTAGTTGAGATAAATCCTATCGATACGTAGTGTGTACCGATTTCTGAGATAACAGTAAACCTTGTCCTAAAGACAACTTTCCTCTTCGCATCATTGACATGATTCTCGATTTTATAGTTGGTTATGAGATGCTATCACTCATGGATAGCTATTGAGAATATAATCATATAAAGATTGTTGAGGAAGACCAACATAAGACAACTTTTACTACCCGATGGGGGACATTATGTTGTCAAGTCATCCCCTTTTCCCTTCATAATGCAAGCGTGACCTATCAACAGGAAATGAATGTTATTTTCCATGATATGATCGGTGACATCATGAAATATTACATGAATGACATATTAGAAAAATCCAAGATTCGGGAAGAGCACTTAGAAATTTTTTTATGCATCTTCGAAAGTGTCTAATGAACTACAAGGTCCGACTAAACACGAAGAAGTGTGTCTTTAGCGTGTTATCCGGAAAATACTAGGATTCATTATTTCAAGGATATCACTATAAGTATATCTAGAAAAGGTTTCGCTATAACAAAAATGCCTCCTCCTACCAATATCGATAACTTCGATTCTTACAAGGAAAGATCCAATCCAATAGAAGGTTTATCTCTCATCCCGCAAACAATTTTCATACCTTTACATGTCTACTCAAGAGAGATGTCAATTTTCACTAGGGACAAGAGTATTAAGAATAATTTTCTTTTCTCAAAGGTCTGTTTGGATGAACCCCTATTCTAATGCCACCAATGGAAGTTGAATCCTTGTTACTCTACATCTATGCCACAAACTTTGCAATTGGGGCACTATTAGCCTTGTATGAGAAGGAGCAGAGAGAAAATGTTGTTTACTACCTAATCCCAATGTTGATGGATTTTGAGCTCAAGTATCCACAGATAGAAATAGATTTCTTAGCAATGGTCTTTTCTTTTCAAAAGATGTGCCATTATCTTTTACATAATAAGGTCAATCTTTTTCAAAAGACGATCCATTAAAATACTTATTGTCAAAGCCTGCACTCATAGGAAAGATAGCTAATTGGATCATCTTAATTAGTGAGTTTGACATTGAGTACGTATACCTTAAGTCCGTGAAATGATAGGTTTTAGCAAATCAACTAGACGAATCCCCACTTCCACATATTGAACCTTTGATTTTGGAACTCCCAAATGCATCCACAATGTACCTTGAGGAATCTATCATATGATAACTATAATTAGATGGCTCTTTTACATTTCATGGTTCAGGTTCTGAAGTTGTGTTGATCACTCCTACAGGAGACTTGATCCCTCAGGAATTACGACTTGTGTTCCCATGCACAAATAATATAGCATAGTATGAGGCCCTTATTTTGAGGATGAAGCTATCTATTAAGTGGGATATCAGACAAGTAAATGTAATCAGTGATTCCATGTTGTTTTTAAAGCGGTGACAGATGAATATAAAGTTAAATATGAGAAGCTTCTTCGGTAAAAATTAATGGTTGATTCTTTGTGGATTTATTTGAGAAGATTACATTTGAAAAAATACTAAGAGCACAAAACAAAACAACAGATGTTATGACCACAGTAGAGTCTATGTTGAGCACCTATGAATGCCAAAGATAACACATACTGATTCTTGTTTGGTTTGTGATATTGTTGGTCCCTTTTCCCCATGGTATTGTGACATATTTAATTACCTTCATGATGGAACCTTTCCCACAAAAATTTATTGTACTAATAATCAAAACCTCATCCAATGTATAATTTGTTATACCCTACTTTGGGGAACCCTCTTCCACCGAGGCTATGACTGGAATCTATTACGTTGTTTAGATTTGAAAGAATCTATTCTAACAATAAAAGAGGTGCACAAAGGCATCTGCGGGGATCATACTAACAGGATCATCTTAGCAAAGAAGATACTCATAGTAGGTTACTATTGGCCTACCATGGAAAATGATTTCTGCAAGCATGTGAAGAAATGTTTAAATTGTTAGACGCACGAAAATTTGATACATGCACCAATGCAATCCTTTGACCTATCATGACACCTTGGTTGTTTTCAAAGTGGGTTCTTGATCGTATATGTAAACTTAACCCAATCTCCTCGGATGACCATAAGTTCATTATCACTGCTATTGAATATTTCACAAAATGGGTAGAGGATGTTCCTCTTACCTACATTGAAGGTCCCCATATCTCTAAACTTATAATGAACCATATCATCTATTGATACAAGTATCCCCTCCACCATTATAAATGACAATCGTAATCCCTTTAAAAACAAAACTTTAAAAGAGTTATGTAAACATTTTCAAATATCTCTCACTTTTTCAACCCCCTATTACCCTCAAGGTAATGGGAAAGCCAAATATTCCAATAAAACCCTCATCCATATTATGGAGAAGATGGTAAATACAACAAGTTGTAACTGACATTTATAGATTCACCCTGCCCTCTGGGCATTCAGAACATCTATCCACACTCCTACAGGTGTCACTCCATACTCCCTAGTATTCAAAGCACAAAAGGTGTGCTACCTCTAGAGATCAAGATCCCTCTTTACGTATCGAGCTTAGAGATTACCTAAATGAATAAGAGGACTATAGAGTAGCTCGACTAGCAAGGTTGGAGTTATTAGATGAAAAATGACTTCACGACCTCATTCATCTTAAAGTGTATCGGGATCGAATGTGGTGAAGCTACAACAAATGACTGATTCCTTGTAAATTTAAGGAAAGAGACTTGTTGTTAAAAGAGAATAAATTCAACACCACAAAATACTGAAAAAATAAGGGAAAATATGAGCCTAATTGGCTAGGGTCGTATGTGGTGGTTTCCAAGTTTGTTCAGTGCCTATAAGCTTGCATATTCATATGGTCAAGAGCTTCGGGAACCCATGAACGCAATGCATCTTAATCATTTCAATGTTTAGACATGGGGTCCATAAAATATTAGAAAATGACAAATATATAAAAATAGAAAAAGAAAAAGAGAAATAAACAGGTGTGTCCAATCATCGAAAACCACACAATGGTGGCACTTTGGACAAGTCCTTCATTGAAAACTAGTTTTCGATGCCATTGGAGGGTCCATTGTTCAAAACCATTTCAGTTATAGGAGTATGATAGTTTTGTCCTAATCTGGTCTTTTCCTTCATCTGAGTTCCTTGTGAGCCTGTCCTCTTTGCCCTGATCCGGATAATCCTAATTTTGAATGCGAAGAGTTTGAATTTGAATATTCCCATCTCACACTAGGGAAAAATTTGCATCGTCACTTCTTACACATCCCATCTAACACTGAGGGCATCCACATTTCTTCATTTCCTTACATGTTTTCTTTAGAATATTTCTTAGAAAACATCAAAAACATTCGTATAAATTTTTGAAAATCCCAAAACATAAATATATGTTAGTTGAGAAAATTAAATACATTCAAATGCATTTCATAGAAGACTCCAAAATAATATAATATTGTTTTGAGATAAAACCCAAAACAATGAAAAACATCCCAAAATCTCCCACAAAAACAAATTAGTAGTTTCCTTAGTTTAGTTATTGGTTTGTAGTGTTTTAGTTGCACATTTTTTCTTCTTTGTATGAGTTAAGTTTGTTTCATTTACTTATTTAGATTGAGTGTTACTTTAATATTTTAGGAATTTTATTGAGTTCATTTTATCTAGCATACTTATGAGATAGGTGTGTTGTCTTGATTAGATTTGATTAGTTTTTGATTGTTGTTTACTTGTTCAGTATATTGTCCTTTCATCATCATATCATATATCATCACATATATACATCATATATCAATAAAGGCTAAGCTACATAATCACAAACATGAAATTAAACATGTATGCTAATCTAACATCATATAATATTGCTAAGAGGGGAAAGAGGGACCACCTTTTATCCCCCCCTCAAACATAGACCATAATAAAAACATGGATTAAACATGTTATCTCATAAACAAAATGTGATAGGTAAAACACAAAGTATCTCATCAACATGCAAAGTGATAAAATTAGATGCTATATCATAATCTAACAACATGTGATACAAACATAAACAAAGTGTGATATATCAGTAATCCACCAATCATCATACATCATCATAAATATAAATTTCCTTGTACAAAATCAATGTGTCTCGATACATATCAGATACAAAAATCCATCATGGGAATGGGTCAAAAATGTGTCTTCATCATTAGGCACAATAAAAACAATACATAAAGTAAATCTATGCCAAAAAAATTCCTTCATCACGGGGCATTATCAAAAACAATACATATACATTCATACAAAATTATGCCTTCATATCAAGGCGATACACCAAAAATATATATCAACTACATCAATAAATGAGTCAACCATGATTCTCACCCTCTTTAAGACTACCTAGCCTAGGTCTCCCACTAGATGGTGGCATTGGCTGTGATGGAACTGTAGAAGGTGTTACACCATGCTCTTTTGAACCAAGCTTCTCTCGATTTCTGTTGTACGGAGGGCTGTTGTACCAACCTCACTGATCATGAGGTCCTATGTGATCTAGAACCCGACAGCCACTAGATATTTGGATGAAGTCGGGAGCTCTCTACTCCACCTGGGAAAACCACATGATAATGGACCGTCTAGTTGGTCGGCTCGGTTGTTAGGGAGGAACTCGGACTACTAAAATTTGTACTCCTAAGGGAGTACCTCCCTATTGTAGTGTATTACGCTCTACTCTAGCACTCATTAGTGTTGCCCATAGCCTGGACTCTCTCTGTTAAAGCCTTGTCCCTTTCTCTATGGTAATCTGATTTCTCTCTAGAGAAATCGATCTCTCTGTGATAGCAGCCTCAAGTCGTAGGCTAATAACCTATTTTAGTTGTTGTTATAATGTAGCCACCTACCCACCAAACCGTATATCATCATTCATATCCTCTCCACCTCTTCTATCTCCTCCACCTCCTTGTGGAATATTCGGTGGGCTCACGTGTGGGGATGATGGAGAATAGTATCTCGTAATGGAACACGAAGGGACATCCGTTATACGAATATCTTTGTATGAACCACTACCTAGTGTTGCATTAGTATCTGCTGAACTAGAACTTGTTGTACATGTGGCCCAACCCGTGACCGACTGCAGACCTTCCTATGGATCTATCGAGCCTTTTCTCCCATATTTGAACCCTATACAACCCGTGTCAATGCATCTAATATTGCCTATAGAATCGTTAAAAATCGAGGTAACACTATACCATACCAAACTACATAATTTGGGGTCATCTCTCTGGATCCACTATCTATGCTTGTTGCACCCAAGGCTGTGGAACCACCTGTAAGAAGCTAGTGCAAGTTCTTCCTAACTCCGATACGGGGCCCTATATGAAAGGTCTCTCTGTTTCTACACCCATACCACATCTCATCACCAAGAATCTCCTAAATGAGACCGAATCCACTGGACCCTATCCACTCTTTAGATAAGTTATGGATACAATATGTGCTCTTAAAAAAGTGTTTAGCTATTTTATATGTCATGAAAATTGATAAAATTGATAAATGTCTTACCAAGCACACCAATTTGGTCTTTTGGTATGGACTTACATTTACAAGTTAATTGACTCGAGATTATGGGACATATTTTTCTCGTGTCCAATAAAAAGCTGGTAATAAGGGTACAAAATTATACACATGACATATAATCTATGTTATTAGAAGCGGTCTCATGCAAACTAAGTTGCTTGATTTTAAAAATTACAAAAATATTGAGAGCATGGCTTAATATAGGTTAAGGTGTTGGTTTTTTTGTTTCTAAAAATATATGTTTATGTCATATTATATTAAAGTACTATTTAATATTTCATTATTGTATACTACATCAATTATTATTATCATCCTTTGAATACAATAATTTAAAAATTTTAAGCAATTCAAAAGTTTAACTTTAGGAAACGAGTAGAATATTCCTTCAAGTTTTACCCATTTTTGTTTCAAATATCAATAATTTATACTATAATATCACTATTAATGATAAATACTCATATCTACACTTCATAACATGCCTTCTATTTTTATTACTATTAACAAATGCACTTAAAGGTGTGTTGGATTCATTCATATCAATAATAGTAAATGTTTACACAAAGTTGGTAGCCCTAAGAGTTGAGGGTATGCTACTCTATAATTATGATCATCCAACATTTACAAAATGGTTGTTTATTAAATATTCATGTCAAACACAAGAAGACACACTGAAAAAAATGGAACTATGCAAGAATTCCATATGGAAGAAACCAACATTGAAAAAGGACATGCATCTATGGAAAACATATATATTATTCCTCTTGATTCAAGCAATATTAAATGATGAAGAAAAAAAAGCATATATACGATTTTTGAAGCATTAAGCTTCTTGTACTAGTATGTTATATAGAATTTCTAACTAGAGTTCAATAGGACATTTGTTTTGCAACCAAAAAAAAATGATTGAAGTTTAACAAGTTCTAGGAAGCTGTACTTTTTATAAAGTAAGCATCATTTACCATGATCAACACGTTTTTTTTCAAATAAATCATTTGATATCAAATACTAGGCTATGTGGATTGCAAGTGAGTTGGTTCTTTGTAGTATCTCCTTATAAATGAAAGAGACTATAGATAGAGTATTCATATTTCCTTTAATGTTTACAATGATATCAACTTGTTCTATTTAAAATGATATATGAAAACATAAATTTCAAAGGTTCCATGATTGATCCCTAATGCTTTGTTACATTTTCCCACATGAATTTATATGTGATTAGCAAAAAGAAATAATACTATTCTTAAATTTAGAATGTTGTCTCCATTAAGTTTAATATATTTGTGAAATTAAATGCAACACAAAATAAACAAATGCATTCAATGTACAAGCAATTTTTATGCATTCCATAAATGTACTAAAATTTCCTAACATATGTAATTAATACGATAAAATGTCTAAAATTTCTTCAAGATATGATTAAGTAATAGAAAGAGAGATGTAGTTAGACTAACAATAATTTTATTTAAAAAATCAACAATTGATATGCGTATATTTTGTTATAAGTATATAAACAATCAAAATGGCATATACTTTTCACAAGTTCAATGTTCCATTATTTTCATGTCCTATTTATAAAAACATAAAATCATAAATATCAAATATGCCTAATACACCTAAATTATAATCAAGAACAATTATTCATGTCGTCCATACTAATAAGTAGATAAAATAAAACTATATATGAGAATATATATAAAGCTTAAAATGTTTCCCTTAAAGTTTAAAAAAGCTAGCATTTGAGATATGTGTATTAGATTGTATCTTCCATACTAAAACATTTTAAGGGTTAGAAAGATAAAACATTTTAAGGGTTAGAAATGTTACCATATATTAGCTAGGTTAATTCAATATTAGGTTATATTTCAATAATGTAATAAGTTAAAGTTATTTATTTTTATTATTTTAACACAAGTTCAGTAAGTTGTCATTAGTTATTTACTTACTATTAATGTTCAATATCTATGTTTATGGGATGTTTTCAGATTGTGTGTTCTATATATTTTCCAAGCGGTAGTTTTTAGTGGCAATTAGGGATAATATGATATTTTTACATATTGCTTAGAATAGGCTTATTCAATCTATTTTTATGAATTGGATAGAAGATGTCCAACTCTCTCCATCGTTCATAATATTTTTTTACTAGATTAATAAAATTGCACATGTACCATCATGTTCCCATAATTACATTTGGTATTAGAGCCACGAAATATTTTCTTTGGAATGACTTTCTTGGATGAGGCTCGGGAGGCTTATGACATAGGATAGATGGCGTGCCTATTTCACAAATGTTAATGAGGATTGAAATTTGTTTGACAAATTCAACTCTTCTTTCACTCACAGAACTTTTAAAAAGATAATAGGGCAGATTACCTCTCTTGTTCCAAACGCATCTACTAACATCAAAAGAGATGAGCTAAGACAAAAGTAGCTATTCTCCTTGTCCATGTTGAAGGAATGGATCCCAGTTTTTTTGCATATGCCTCTGTAAAGCATAGATCTTCAAAACAAGACATGTCCACCAAAAATAGCAGGCTTCCAATACTCATAAATGAATTGTTTTTTATTTTCACTAATTTGCTACTTGTTTGTTTCATGTTCTCAAAACATTTTGGAACTGCTACAACTCGGCATAGAATTAAATCTAGAGGTGGGGAGGTCAAAGAGCTCGGGGTCCCCACTAATTTTAATAGCCATTTTTTTAAATCCTTATGCAGATCAATAACAAAGTAGAGCTCCAAAATTGTACATAATTCTCTAGAAATAGCAGATTGCTAATTTTAGTGAATGCTAAATTGACCTCTAAATGTAGAGGTAAAACATCTAATTTTATTTTAAAAATCAATAGAATGAATTGTTTCAATATATTGACTAATAACATTTTTGCTTGAAATGGAGTTACGTCCAAGTCTCTGTAAGACCTATGATTACGCTCTTCAACAAAAATTATTCTTACTTCAATAACTTTTGCAATCTAAAATTTATGGCTGTTGCAAATCATACCTCTTTGGGATGTGGATTTAGGAAGGGGCTGTGAAAAGGCTGAGGGATATTATGGCTCCTCTTAGCTCTAATTTATGGTAACTCGATTTTTGTTAACTCGATTCAACCAATAACTCTACATACAAAAACCTAGATCAAAATAAACTACATGTAATCACCCCAACCATACCACCACCTACAAGTAGTATAAAATCTTAGTGGTTTGAATATTTTAAAAAGAGTCGAAACATATCATTTTAAATATCATGTTTTTCATTTCATAGTTTAAGAGCCTAGGGAACTTTAATGGCCAACATAGGTTTTTCTAAGGGGGAAGTCTAAAGGTCAACCTTCCCCACTCTTCCAAACATGGTAAGCCACTTTAATCTCTTTACAAAGTTTCATATTCAAATCCATTCATATTTTAAATTGCTTAGTGCTCAGTTGGTGATTAAGTAATCGATAAGGCATTCCAAGACAAGAGGTTAGGGTGTCAAGTCCCTTCCCTCACTTTTTTTCCTTATAAAACTTTTAGAGAAAATTTTAGGGTATTACGCCATATTTAGTAGTTAAAAACTCCACTAAGTCATTTAGTCATGAGGAATAGAATGTTAGTGAATAATTCCATGATCTGCCAAAAATTCAAAAAAACTCTTTGCTAAAGTACTTCCCCATTATCAATGTGAAGGTTCTTAATGCAACTAGAAGATTGTTTCTCAAAAAAATCCTTAAAGACTTTGAAGTGTGAAAAACTTCACTTTTGTTCTTGATAAAGTAAACCCTCTAGTACACCTTAAGAAATTATACATAAATGTAAGTGCATACTTAGCTCCATTGAAAGAGGGGTAGGAAGAACAATCAACTCACTATACAAAATCTCAAGTGGTGAAAAATCTCTCTTGGACAAATTCTTAGGGAATGGATCTTGGTGTTGTTTTCCTAATGCACATCTAGGGAAAAATCCCTCAAGACAATAAACTATAGGAAGACCATCAACCATACCATGAGCACTCAACTCCTTCAAATAGATGTAATTGAGATGTCCAAATATCTCATGCCAAAGTTTACTCTATGAATCGAATGAGAAACCGAGTTTTTCCTTATAGAGAAACTGTCATAAAAACCTCAAAGTGATATATTCTACAACTTTGATAAAAATACCTTGAGCAATAAGTGAATGAGGCTCTAATAAAGTTCTTACTTCTTCCCTTTGTCATGTAAAATTCACTATTTTTCCTTGAAGTTGATGAAAAATTTGATATACAAAAAGTAAATTTGTAGTGATGTTAGGAATATACAATACATCTTAGATAATTCCACCATCAATATATATGTCACATTTTCCTTTAACATAAATAAATAAAGAATCACCAACCTCAATTTCAAAAGTAGAACTCAAACTTAGAGATACAAAAGAATCCTTAGAAGAATTCATGTGATGAGAAGCACTTAATCTATAACCCAACTAGTGGCATGAGTGGATTGAGATCTCTTAAAAACATTATGTGCTTTAAAATGCTCATTGAAATGATGTGGAGTGGAGATAGATGTTTTTTTTTTTCTTGAGTGCATTCTCTAAGGGTTACATTTTCTTTTAACGTATATGTTCTTCATAACCACTACCCCCACAAAAAGAGCATGAAAGGCTATTATTTTTCTTGGATTTAAAAGACCCTTTGGGTTTAGAGTTGTTTTCTTTGAGTTTTGGATCATTTTGAGATGGAGGAGTGAACTTGGATTTATCTTTTGATTTTCCCTTGCCCTTAAGATAGGATGCCACTAGTTCCTTGTGAGAGGTGGAAGACTAAAGCTTAGAAATTTTGGAATTTTTACTAGTAAGTATTTCACAAAATATTTCTAAGGTGACCATTTGAAATGTGTTGCTTAATGCATCCATGATAGAGAAACCGTTAGAAGAAAATATTTGAAAAGGACCTTTTAACTTGGATAGAATTAGGTAAACACACTCTTCATATTTCTTATCTCTTCCACTCCCCTTCAATTGTGTAAAAACATTTTTGAACTTACTAAGATAATCTATAACTAATGGAAAATCTTTGGGACTAAGAGAGGTGATCGAATTTCAAGTTACATGGATTTCATGTGATCCACCTTAGCAAATAATCCCTCTAATTTCTCTCATATTTTGAAAGGAGAGTCACATTTTTCCAAATGAAACAAAAGACTACCACTTACATAAGTTCCTATCAAACCCATACACTCATCAAATTTGCAATGGTAGTCAAATTTCTCATATTCTCTAGTGAACAATGGTTATTCGCATAATTTAAAGCTCATAATACTTTTTTTTAATGATTGTTTTCTTTATTGGTTTCCATATGTGGTAATTATGTTTATTTAATTTCTCAAGTTGATCTAATGTAGAAGAAGATAAAGACGTCATTCTCAAAATTGCCAAAGAAGGAAAAATGTAAGATGCCCCTAGGTTTGGAACTTCATAATTGAGTATGTGTTACAATAATGGTAATTTATAATTTGAGTGTGTCTCCTAAAATAAATAGTTCCAATGAAAAAGCATGAAAAAAGTAGCACTTTTACAAATAAAGATACTCGATTTTGAGTCGTCGATCAAAAGTTACAAGTTTTTTACTTTGTGCTTTATTATTTATTTTTAAAAATCTCCTTTTGGGATTTTACCACCTTTCGAATCCATTGGTACCCTCTGTTTTTCATAAAAATGCATGTTACAAAAGAATACTAAGCAATTCATAACATATAGATATAAAAAAATATCATTTACATAATAAAACTTATAGATGGATATCTACATCAACTATCACTCTGATACCATAAAAGAAAAGATAAAAAAATCATTCCAAGCCAAAAATAACTCAAATGTGAATAAAAATCACACTCAATAAGCTGAAATAAATTCACCATAATAAATTTACAAAAACCTTTGCAAACAAACATGAACAACATTATCATATATTATTATGGAGCTCTATGTAGTATAATGAGAAGGGGTATTACTTATATAGGAAAGGAAGATCGATATAAGAACTATTCAAGGACATAGATCAACCCATAAATCACGGAAATAACTAGACCAAAAACTAGTCAAGACCATAGATCTAAGAAAGAACCAAACAAAAAGAATTATTCCAAACCATAAATCAAGGAAAGAGCTATACCTAACAACTAGTTAAAATCTTCCTAATATATGAATAAGATAAAATAAATATCCACACATAAGTGGGTGAGGATAAATAAAAGAGAAGGTAAATAAAGTACCTAGGTGAATATTAGCTAAGGTAAACAACCTACTCTAACACCCCCCCTCAAGTGAAGCTAGGGGCCCAAAATAAAAGTGGCATATCCACGGTATGAGTTCGGCAAAGAAGGCTTGATCGGTGCTCATCATACAATAAATCCATGAAGAAATCTCAAACCAAAGGTAGGAAAGAATCTTGCTAGAAGGAAAGAGAAATGTAATAAGAAGCAAGATATTCTCATGAATAGTGTTTAGATTTCCATATTGAAATCATCAATTCAACATAGTTAAGTCCTCGTAAGAACATAATTCATTTGTCTCACAGTTTAAAACAACAAGAGTATTTGAAAAATCCTTCACTTATTTGTATTTTACAAATAAACATGATTTTATACATATATCTAAGCCTTCCTGGATCTTCAACACCATCATTGCAAACTATATCCACCTCTTTCTACCTAAAACTATGTATTCTCATTCGAATATATCACTTTTATGACCTAGAATAGAGGTAGTTATTAGTAGTTAAACTAGCCCCACTATGGTAAGAGTTGAGTTTTAACACATGAAACCAAAGTTGGATGGGTGAAAGAACCTCATTTACATCACATATGGTATTTGATAATATTTTACATCATTCATGCATCTAAACCTAGTTTATAAACCCCTAAATGCATCTAGAAATTCAAATATTCACAATGGTGCATTTTGGAGGGAAACCACAAAATAACCCCATTACATCCATGAAAGGACCCAAATGAGTTGGGATCCACACTAAAAAAATTTAAAACATCCCATAAACCTATATCAAACCAAAATTTTCTATGAAATTAAAAAGCTAAGTTATTTTAAAGTGAATTATGATCCTATATCAAACCCCCTAGGGTGCCCTTTTGTCTCTTTATAAAAAGATAAGGAGCTAAATGCATAGAATAGAATGTACCTAACACCATAATACCGAGACGTGGAGTGTCTTAGCTATGTGACAAAACACTTTTGTTAATTGAAACCCTTGTATGATGCTTGGAGTGACTTATATTTATTTTAAACATGGCTTTAAGACGTTTGCATGCTTGGAAATGGATAAAGCTAGACTCGTTGACCTATTTGAGTGTTTTATACTTGTAGTAGGAACTATCCTAGATGAATTACATGTGATTTGAGCATATTTAGCAAACATTTGATTTATTTTGGAGAGATATTTTCAATAGGTTCTTGTAATAATTATTAGAGTTTGTGGATCTCGATGAAAAGCGAATGCACGAGAAATTACAGAAATCTAAATAACTAACAATATGATGAAAACTCATAAAGCATGAATGAATCCAAATAAACTCAATGCTCCATGATCCATATTCTCCATGAGATAGACTAATGCAATTCAAGTACAAAAAGGTGGTGAAATGGAAACCTCCTCCTAGATACGTTGGGAATATCTCTCACTAACTCGATACTATAAGTAGAGTTGACTCCACACAACTAGAAAGGTGATTGAACATAACCGGTAAGCTAACTCAACAAAACTTATATAACTAAGCAAGTATATCCCATAAGTGTTGGAAAGCTCCAAGTAAATAAAAAAATACAAGGAAAAATATATATATCCTACACTAACACCCCCCATAAGCACAACTTAGGTGGCCATTGAAAAAGGAAAGTGGGTCCTGAAAACATAGTCGATGAGGTGCCCACGTACAATGAAGATATTTCATAAAGTGGAGAAAATGAAGAAAACCATGTGGGAAAAAACTCCCCCCCAAAAGAGAGACATGAAACTCACTCAAGAAAACTGGAGAAGAAGAAGAAGTAGTGGGTCTCGGTAACTCATCCTGATGAGGTACCCACATACAATGATCATCCTACATAGTAGAGAGAGAAAGAAGTGAGGAAAAGAATGTTGGGGTTAAACCATATAATAATATTATACATATCTATAATCAGATAAAGCATATAAGCAATGAACGCGAAATAAGCGGAAGATAAAATAAACAAGAGAAAGATAACACTAGATTTAACGTGCTTCACCTAGTGTGGGCTACATCTACCAAGAAATGACTAATATTATTATTCAGTGTTTTACGAGGAAATACATTGAATATCTATTGTCTTCCAACACCTCTCAGGATGTTCAATGTTTTTCCCTCACTCAACTACTCTTTCTTGCTCACCAAGAAAACTAACATGCAAAACAATTACTATTTTCTTCTCTCATACCTTCATATAATGCATGCATGCACATATATATCTATTTTGGGAAACTAAATATGCATTTACAATCAATAAATCATCTTTAAAGTAATATATTTATTCTAATTCTTGTTTAAAGAATAAATCACCATCACACTAGTGAATGATGTCGGTTCATGCCCGATCGACGCGTCGGTCACTTCTTAACCAATGGCAATTACCTTCCGCCTTAGTGTCGGCTTCCTCCTCACCGATGCCGGTCATTGTTAAAACCAAAAATATATAAAAGCAAGATTCATGTGAAGTAATTAAGCTCCACACTCAACAATATCCCACTTAGATATCAATCGTTGCATTGTACTTGTGCATCACCATTCTTGGTTTCTATTATCCATATTTTTCCCCCGTTTCAAATATTAGATCAGCCATGAGCCCACATAGAAGGAACCTGAGAAAACTCATTCAAATCCTACAAATTAGTTATAGGTAGACTCAACTATGGGATAACAGGGTCGATAAGAAGGGGCGATGCCACGAGAGCAGAAGGAAAAGAAAAGGGCTAAGTGTAGAAGTGCAAGTGGAGACTCAAATGAGCGTGGGATTGCCACGTTGCCTAAGAACTGAAAAGGTGAGGAAGGTTGTTGAAGCATCTCAAAGCCTTCTACGCCGTGGACACGTGAACTAATCATTTTAGCATATTTTGAGGGAGAAAGTCTAAAACGTCTTCCACTCCATTAGTGCGGGATCGATGGCTTCCACTACCCGGATATTAAGATTTTGGCCTTCCATCTTCTCTCATATGAAAAGAAAGTGTGGGGAACCAGGCTCAACGGGTCGTGGGTAGGACTTGCGCAGGAGCATTTTCGGCCGGTGAGTTGAGCTTCGAATCAAGTCTCCCACCTCTTTTCTCCTCCCCTCTTCACCCCATCTATAAAGAAGGATCTAGTCTCATCACTTGGGGTTGGACATTCTTTGTTTTATAGGCTCCCTTCTCCTCTTAGCAAAAGTATTTTTGGGGTTGAGGCCTTCCATCAAAATTGCAACACATTTTTGCCTCTTGGCTACTTTGTAATGGACCATATCAATCTACTGAGAAATAAAACATGTATGTGATCAATTTTAGATCCTTTCTTGTCTCTTTTTCTTTCATCCGGTCTCCCATTATATATCTGGCTATCTGTGCTTGTTTATTGTATGCATTTTGTTGGTTTTTTTCTATTAGCAAAATAAGTTTTCATCATTCCTTTAGTGCATCACCTCATAGTTTAGCATTGTTTTAATTTTTGTATTCCTTCTATCCATGTCTCCTTAGTAAAATTTAGATTAGGATTAAGAACAAATCCTCTGTAAATCCCTACGTATGCACCTAAATAGAGGAATAAGGAACCGGTCTTTAATCTAGAGATCTTTCCCATTCGCAAGGTCCCACACCTTGGGAAGTTCAATGTTACGCAATCATACTAAGTGAGTCCACTAGAAAAGTGGACTCGTAGAACTCATTTGGGGGTGTTGTGATTTTTCCTAACAATTTTAGCATGCTTGGTGGGACTAAGAAGTATCCATCTTATTAAAGTAGGAATTGATGTACACTTATTGTTATTCTGGCTCTTAAGAAGCCTTAAAATTGTACATTTGGTGACTCCAAAAGAAACAAATCTATTGGTTTCAACAGCTTAAGCTTGGGATATTCATGAGAAAAACTCGGTCTAGAGCAAGGAAAAAAGGTATATTTGAATACTTGTGTCTATCCCCAAGCAGAGAAAGGAGACGAAGAAGAGTTCAAAGGTCTCCATCTCCACTAAGCATAACCTTATCAACACCTCCACCTGTAAGGTCTTTCTTTTTCAGTCTGCAAGGATTCTTGGCCAATCAGAATGGCACAACCAAATCCATATGTCAACTTCACTGGCAGTAGTCCACTCACCTTGAATGCAAAAAACACAGTTCCAAGTGCAGCATTAAAGAGCATCCCACATTTCACTGGAGAAAATCAAACTTCTCCTAGTGACTATGTCCAAGATATTGCAAATGTCTATACAATCCACAAAATCCATGAGATAGACATTGCAGTCAAGTTTCTTACCTCTTCATTTAAAGGGAAAGCTTCACAATGGTTCAGGAGTCTTGGAGCAGGATCTATCCAAAATTGGAACTAGCTATGCACAACTCTTCATGACCAGTTTGGGGAAAAGGGTGATAACTTGTCTTTGTTGGAGCAATTAACAACAATCAAGAGAGCCCCGAACGAGTAGCTGACAGACTTCAACCTCAGATTCCAGCGGACTTGGGATAGGATTCCAACAATAGTAAAGCCCACTAATGAAGGTGCCTTCTTATACTTTCTTAGGGCTTTAAATTCTAATATTTCTTTGATGATTCAGTCAATGGGGGGCACTACATTACCTACAACCTATAGCCTCTCCATAGGGGTTGAGAACCATTTGATTCAAGATGGAAAAATTGCTCCTAGGCCATCCATGCCTCTGTACCTTGAGTTAGGAAGCCCAAATACTAGCCAAGCGCCTACATTAGCTCCTATACCCACCCCCAGGAGTCAAATCTCAATGAAGCTTCCACTTCATCATCTAATGCCTCTAAAGAGTTTCAGAAAGGAGTGATGATGAAATTTCATAACTTTGGGAATGAGCTAGTGAACATCAAAAGACAAAATCTCCGAGTTTCAGGCCATACTAGCCCCAAGCTCAATATCAAGCCAAACCCCAGTATTAGCACAATAGGCCACCACCTCAGACTGTGAATCAGAGCTAGAACCAAGGACAGCCCCAAGCTACTAGACCTTTTAGGCTGTATGATCCTAACACAGCTTCAACATCAAGGGCATTGGTTCCTACATAAAACAATATGGCACAGGAATATGATTGGTGTTTTCCATGTAGATAGCCACATAACCAATCAACATGCTTTAATGGTGCTCTAAATCAAGCCTTGATGGTACAAACCAAGATGATGCCATAGGAACTGGCCAAGAGGAAGATCAGTAACAAGGATTTCAACAAGGTGGCCCCCCAAACGAGACTATGTTTGTCAATTGGTAGGCTGAAGACTTATTTGGGATGAATTAGTCCCCTCCTTAAGCTATGGTTGTCAACACACGGTCCAAAAGAGAAATATTGGAGAGAGCCAACCACCGAACTCGAGGTGACCCTCAACCTTCCATCGCTCCACAAGGTCTTGGTGTTCAAAGTGTAACTCCCAACATGTTGAATCAATCTAGACCACCTTCCAAACCTAGTCGGGCACCGGTTGTAATAACGCATGTGAAAGAAAGAATTGTATCTCGGGAAGGGGCAAAAAAAGATAACTCATTCAATATTATTGAGTAGATTAAAAAGACAAGTGTGAAAATTTCACTATGGGAGACACTTGTCATTCCGGGACGAAGGATCGTTATAGACTACCATGGCTGAATTGGTCAAGTTCAAATCACCCCCTAACCAACAAGAAAGAGTGCTTGCCAATGCAGTTCATCCTGGGAGGAACCATGGAGAAAAAAAAGGTAAAAACATGAGACCTCCTCCCTTCTATGTCTCATTAATTATTGGAGACAAATTAGTACACAATTGTATGATTGATTCTGGGGCTAGTAGTTATGTGATGCCCAAACAAATAGCTGATCAGTTGGGTCTCCAATATGAGGTCATCTCTAGAGGAGTAGTCTAATTAGATGAGACAACAGTGACTACTGTGGGAATCATCAAGGATCTAAGTCTCACTCTACATGCTTGCCCTAATGTGACTGTTTTGCAAAATGTGTCAATCATAGACTTGCCACCACATTTCACTTTATGTCTATCTAGGGACTTCACTACCAAAATTAGAGGCTACCTATCTACTAATTGGTCACATATGCTCTTTAGGACAAGGTATGGAGCGAAGACCACAATCAGATATGAACTTATTGCTGATTGTCATATTGAATCCTATGTACTGGCTTGATCAATGCCAACTACTCAGCTTTTGATCAAGAGGACCTCCTAAGCACTCATGAAGCAAATACCAAGGTGCGATGTGACCCATACTTGACTCTTGATGATTGGGCCAACAAAATCCATGTTTTTTACCCCTATAGGGAGATGGAAGAATCGAACTAGGTGTCTACTACGTACATGAAGAAAATCAGCCTCTTCCTGACCTAATCAAGCCATAATACAAGGATGACAATGAGGTATGGCAATTGTTCTTTGATGACTCAAGGAGTAGACAAGGAGCTGGAGGAGGAGCCATGATTGTGTCCCCCAGAGGTATGAGATATTATTCAGCCTTCAGATTCTAGTTTGCTTGCTCAAATAACACTACTGAATATGAGGCTTTAGTCCAAGGTCTTCATTAGGCAAGGGAGCTGGGAATCAAGAACTTACAAGTATTCTGGTGACAGTGAACTGGTTGCCAATCAAGTCAAAGGACTAAATGCCATCAAAAATTACCTACTCAAGAACTACAAGAGTAGGGTGTGGGATCTCATGGAGGATTTTGAGGCCTTCAATATTATGTCCATACCTAGGAAGGATAATGAAGTTGTTGATCAGACTTGCAAAGCGCTTAGAGAAATGTTTGATGTGGTTGATAGCATCAAAAGGGATAGAGAATAGCCACATATCCATGTGGTTGTGAGGCTAGTAGTGCCAGATAATAATACATGCTAGCAGGTGTTTGAGAATGATCAACAGATCATTAACTTTTTTGTAAGAAGAAGCTGAATTCTTAGCTAGAAACCAAAGCATACTAGAGCAACAATACGGGAATTAGATAGTACATCTGCATACAAACAAGCTTCCCAAAGGCTTAGTGACACTATAATCCATTTTCAATCCTAATGATCAGTTCAAAAGAGAAGGCTAACATGCAAATCAAAGGAGAAGATTCAGAGTCAAACCCAGTTGGAGAATACAAAACACTTCAAATTGGCAAAGTGGCCACCAAGCAAGAAAAGTATGAATTCATACAACTCTGCCAAGAATTTCCTAATGTGTTTGATTGGATTTATGAAGACCTAAGGGGGTTCAATCCAAAGCTAGCATAACACACAATAGAACTAGATCTAGCTGATCATCCCATCTAGAAGAATCAAAGACCATTCAACCCACACATTGAGCCTCCGATGAATAAGGAGTTGAACAAGATGATAGAGGAAAGCATCATATTTCTAATTAAAACTCAAGTTAGGTTGCAAATCTGGTCTCGGTCGAGAAAGAAAATGGGGAAATCAGGTTGTGTGTTGACTTCAGAGATTTGAATAGAGCCTCCCTCAAAGACCACTACCCACTCCCTTTAATGGAATAGATCTTGCAAGTAGTGTCTAGGTCAGAAAGGTTATCTTTCCTAGATGGCTACTCAGGGTACAACTAGATCATGGTGAAAGAATATGATCAATTCAAAATAGCTTTCACTACCAAATGGGGTACCTATGCCTACAGGAAAATGCCATTTGGATTATCCAACGCTAGAGCCACTTTTTAGAGGGCAATGGATATGGCATTCAAGGGGCTTATCAAAAAATATTGTTGATCTATTTGTATGACATTACAGTGTTTTCCAAGAATGCAGCAGACGACCTTTTCCATCTAAGATAGGTGTTCCAACGATGCAGGAGTTTTGGGGTGTCATTGAACCCCAAAAATACATATTCTTGGCCCATGAAGGCAAGCTTCTAGGCCATATCGTATCAAAGGAAGGATTGGTAATTGACCCAAAAAGAGTTCAAGCAATAAGAGCATTATCATTGCCAAGTCACAAGAAGGCTATTCAAAGCTTCTTGGGAAAAATCAATTTTGTCTGTAGGTTTGTTTCAAACTTTGTTACCCTTGTTAAGCCAATAACATTGATGCTAAAGAAGAGCTTAACATTCAGGTGGACAAGTTAAGGAAAATAATTTTTGAGGCTATCAAAGAAGCCATATCACAAGCCCCAACTCTTGTGAACCTATATTTTTCCAAATACTTCATATTGTATGCCTTTGGCAACAGTGACACAATTTTTGCAATCTTGGTGCAAAAGAACAAAGAAAGTAAAGAGCATCCAATTGATTTCTTCAGTCAGAGTGTGGAAGATTATGAGGTGATGTACTCCTTCATTGAGAAACAAGTCCTGGTGGTAATCAAAGGATTAAAGAATTTTAAGCATTTGGTTTCAAACAACAAAATCCAACTATTGGTCTCCCATGCGGGAGTTAAAGAATTCCTTCTCAACAAGGACCTAAATGAGAAGCATACAGGATGGATCACTCATGTCATGGATTATGACATTGAGATCAAGGTCACCAAGCTCGTCCGTGGGAAGGTGTTAGACGAACAACTAGTCTTAGGTCAACAAGATGAAACAGACAGTGAAAAGGAGGCTATTTTTGTTCTACAAAATGATCAAGAAGAAGGGAGAGATGATGTACCTACTCCTTGTTGGACCCAAGACATGGTGCACTTCCTTTGAACAGGCATGTGTCCTCATGGGATGAGTAAAGCAAAAAGAAGGCATTTCAGGTTACAAGCCATCCCATATGTTCTTATTGGTGGTGTCTTGTTCAAAAGAGACATCAATGGCATTCTGTTGAGATGCATTGAGACAGGTCAGGTAGAGAGAGTGCTACAAGAATTCCATGTTGAAGTAAGCTGGAGGCCATTTTTCTCCAAGAGTGACAACACTCAAAATCATGAAAGCAGGATATTATTGGCCCAGAGTGTTTAGTGACTACTACACATGGATCAAAAGGTGCAAGAATTGTGCATTCTTCAAAGGAAAGGAAAGGCTAATTGCACCCAATCTCAGTTGACCAACCTTTCATGCAATGGGGATTAGACTTCATTAGAGTCATCAATCCAAACTCAAGCCAAGGTCACAAATGGATCTTGACAGTGACAGATTATTTCACCAAATGGACCGAGGCAGTGGCACTCAAGGAAGTAAATGAGTCTAGTATCCTAGATTTCTATGAAGGGATAGTGACCAGATTTGGAGTGCCAACCACCATCATATCAGACAATGCATTAGCATTTATAGGTTCCAAGATCATAGGATGGGCTGTTAAGAATGGGACTTATTTGAGTACTTCATCAAACTATTACCCTCAAGGTAATGGCCAAAGCTAAGTCTACAAACAAGAACCTACTAAAGATCATCAGAAGAAATATTGATGAGAATTAGAGGACATGGCACACAAAGCTCAAAATGGCCTTATGGGCTGATAGAATAACGCCCAAGAGATCTATAGGCAGCTCTCCATTCAAGCTCGTCTATGGGAAAGAGGTAGTGTTTCCTATATCACTTGAGTTGCTAGCATTAGAGCTCATGAAGCAACTAGAGATGTCTGAATTTGGACCAATGGAGGCTAGGTATGCAGAGCTGACAGAATTAGAAGAAACCAGAGAGCATGATCTCCAAGCAATAGAGAATAATGAGGCTTCGATCAAGAAAAGGCTTTGACAAGAAGACAAAATCATGGAGCTTCCAATACGGAGACTGGTTTTGAAATGGGATGCAGATCAAGCAAAACTAGGAAGGCATTCCCAAATTTATGCCATCTAGAGTGGCCCCTATATGATCACAAGATGCAAAAGTAGCATTGCTTTCCAATTGTCTACATTGGAGGGTGAAGAGTTACTGATTCCGGTAAATAGGATATATCTTAAACACTACTTCCAAAAGGGAGTTATCACCCTATACATATTAGTTTAATTTCTCTTTCCTCTAAGTGCTTATGCACATTGTCTTGTTGTAGTGTAGATTTATTTTCTCATAAGTGCTTTACACGCTCTGCATGTTCCATTTCAAACATGTATGTTTTCAATTTTTGTATATAGTTGTGGTGTTGTTTTGTTTCTCTCATGTAATTTTGGACTTGGCATTTGGTCAAGATCTGGGTTTGATTCTAATGGGTTTTCAAGTGGTCCAGAGTCGGCCAAAGTTCGATCGTAGCAGCAGCTATCACTCATAACTCCATGCCCAACGGATATGACAAGGTAATTGGTCTTTTCATCTAGCGGAAAATAACCCCGTGAGTCACCAAATTGCTATCCATATTTCCCCCGTGCAAATATTGGATCAGTCATGACCCCGCATAGAAAGAACCCGAGAAAACTCATTCAAATCCTGTAAGTTAGTTACAGGTAGACTCAACTATGGGATAGCAGGTCGAGATAAGAAGGGGCACTACCGCAGAGTAAGAAAGAAAAGAAAACAGCTAAGTGTAGAAGTGTAAGTGGAGACTCAAATGAGCACGGGCTCACCATGTTGCATAAGAACTGAAAAGGTGAGGAAGGTCGTTGAAGCATCTTGAAGCCTTCTATGCCATGGACGCGTGAACTAATCATTTTAGTAGATTTTGAGGGAGAAAGTCTAAAACGTCTTCCACTCCATTAGTGTAGGATTCAATGGCTTCCACTACCCGGATATTAAGATTTTGGCCTGCCATATTCTCTCATATGACAAGAAAGCATGGGGAACTAGGCTCGACGGGTCGTGGGTAGGATTTACAGGAGCATTGTTGGCCAAGTAGATGAGCTTTGAATCAAGTCTCCCACCTCTTTTCTCCTCCCCTCTTCACCCCATCTATAAATAAGGATCTCGGTCTCATCACTCAGTGGTTGGACATTCTTTGTTTTGTAGGCTTCCTTCTCCTCTTAGCAAAAGTATTTGTGGGGTTGAGGCCTTCAATCAAAATTACAATACGTTTCTACCTCTTAGATACTTTGTAATCAACCGTATTAATCTATAGAGCAATAAAACATGTATGTGATCAATTTTAGATCCTTTCTTATCTATTTTGGTTTCATCTCGGTCTCCCATAATATATCTAGCTATATGCATTTGTTTATTATATCCATTTTTTTGGTTTGTTTCTATTAGAAAAATAAGTGTTCATCATTCCTTTGGTGCATAACCTCATAGTCTAACTTTGTTTTAATTTCGTATTCCTTCTATCCCTATCTCCTTGGTAAAGTTTAGATTAGGATTAAGAATGGATCCTCTACAAATCGCTACATATGTACCTAAATAGAGGAATAAGGAACCATCCTTTAAACTGGAGAGCTTTCCCATTCACAAGGTCCCACACCTTGGGGAAGTTGAATGTTATGCAATCGAGACCAAGTGAGTCCGCCTAGAAAAGCAAACTGTAGAACTCATTTGGGGGTGCTTTGTGATTTCACCCTAGTAGTTCCTTTTCCTTAGCCCATTTCTTCCTCTTCAAGTCTCAAACTCAAGACCAATAGAAGTGGAGTGAAGCTCCAACTTGTCCCTTACCAATGGTTTTGTTAGAATATCCCATGAGGTTCTCATCTCGTATGGATTTTCTCTAACTTCATCTGTCCATCCTCCAAAGCACCTTCCGTATGAAGTGATACCTCAACCGAATGTGTTTCATTCTTGAATAAAATGTTGACTTCTTTTCCAGATGAATCAAGCTCTGACTATCACTGTATAATCTACAATCATTTTGCTCCTTACCCAACTCTTTCATGAACCTTCTCTTCCATATCATCTCCTTGCAAACTTTTATAGTTGTAACATACTCTACTGTAGTAGATAAAGCCACAACCTTCTCGTAATCTTGAAATACAACTAATTTTCATTCCACCTACATGTGTAGAAATATCCAGTGGTGTTCCTCCTACCATCCAAATCTCCACCATATATGAATCAAAGCATAGCCAAGTAAAGAAGTATCTCGACCCTCTATAACATAACTCCATGTTGGATGTCCCTCTTAAATACTTTACTATCCATTAGATTGCTTTCTAATATTCTTTACTTGGATTAGTCATAAACCCGTTCTCACAACTCCCACTTCCCTGTGCAATGTGTAGTCTAGTACAAACCATGACATACATAAGACTTATTACCGATAAAACATAGGGAACATGTGCCATGTACTCAACCTCCTCATGTGATGAAGGACACTAATATTTCCTCAATTTTAAGTTTCCAGCCATAGGTATACTAACATGTTTTAAATTTTTCATGTTAAACCTTTCCAACACCTTATTGATATAAGCTTCCTGAGATAAATATAGCCTCTTGTTTTTCCTGTCTCGGTGAATTTTCATGCCAAGTATTTTCTTTGTAGGTCCCAAATCCTTCATTGTAAATGTGTGAGCTAACCTTTCTTTAATTTTACCAATGTCCTACCTATTAGATCTTGCAATCAGCATATCATCCACATATAATAACAAAATAACATAGCTCCTATTTTCAAGATTTTTGAAATAAACACAATGGCAAGATTCACATCTCATATAACCATGCTCATGCATAAAACTATAAAATCTTAAATACCATTACCTTAGAGCTTTCTTAACCCCATATAGGCTCTTTTTTAATCTGCACACAAGTTTCTCCTTACCCTTGACTTCATAACCAAGTGGCTACTGCATATAAACCTCTTCCTCCAAATTGCCATGAAGCAAAGCCATCTTAACATCAAGTTGTTCTAAAAGAAAATCTTCTATTGTAACCAAACTTAGAGTAGTATGAATAGAATTCATCTTAACTACAAGAAAAATAATATCATCAAATTCAATACCTTCTTTTTGTGAAAATCCCTTTACCACAAACCTTTCCTTACACCTTTTCAGCCCACCCTCTTCTTCCTTGATTTTGTAAACTCATTTGTTTTGTAGAGTTTTCTTACTGTTGGCAACTTGACCAAATCCTGTGTCGATTTTGTTCCAAGGAGTCCATCTCCTCATCCATGTCATGCTCCCACTGCTTGTGGGTATCTACCTACATTTCTTCTTCAAAGCTTTCTAGTTCACCACTATCAATCAATAATAAATAAGAAAAGGAAGTTAAAAATATCTTTGGAGGTCTACTTACTCTTTGTAACCTTCTCACTGAGATCTGGGTGTCTGGGGCTCATTTTTGCTTATTGCACATTCATGTCAATCTCTTTCAGTGACCAACGTCGAGTCATTTATAACCGATCGTGGTTCTGTAACCGACCATGGTTCCTCTTTTGTTGATTGACTACGGTTTTCTTACCAACATCGGTTCGAGGAGTACCGATGTTTGTTCCACAAGTTGTCTGTTTCTAAACCCGATCCCATCTGCCGATGCCGGTTATCTTGACTGACATCATTTTTTGTAGAACCGACGTCGGTGTCTGTGGATGTCTACTTTAGGTCTGAAATTTGATTTTCCTTAAAAATATCATCAACCTGTTCATGTTTATGCACCAAAACCTGATCCTTTTACATTATTTTTTCAATCCAATCAATGTCACGACTCTTAACAATCCTAGAATATTCTAAATCCCAAAATTGATATGCGAAATCACAGAGCCATAACAAATGAAAGTGCATATCTTATATTTAGCATCCAACTTCTTCTTATTTTCTCTATCAACATGCACAAAAGCTTCTAAGCCAAAAAAATATAAGAAAAGAAAAATCTACCTCTTTCCCGAGATCAAGCTTCTTCCAAAGTATTCCACCATCCAAAGTGTTATTGAAGGCCCATGGTTGATCAAGGACACTTTTTTCCCAAAACTTCAAGGAAAACCAACATGTATCCTCTTGCTTCTAGTGTGTTCCATGATTATCTTGTTCATTATTTCGTAACTCCATTCTCCCTGTGGAGTTCTAGAACCGTTATTTCTCTTCGTACTCCATTCACTCGAACAATAATCATTGAAATCCATGTTGCAATACTCACCACCATTTTCATATCTAAGGCACTTTAATTTTAAGTTTTTTTCATTTTCCATAAGAGATTTCCACCTTTTAAAAGTCTCAAAAACATCACATTTACGCTTAATACAATAAATCCATACCTTCCTTATGGAATCATCAAAAAAGTCACATAATATTGGGATCCTCCGATAGAAGCTACCTAAGTGATCCCCACACATATGAGTGTACAAGCTCCAATTTATGCTCCTCTTTTTCATCAAACCTTGATAAATCTCACTCTCTTCTTCTTTCCAAATATGCAAAGTGCTCACAAAATTCAAGTTCTAATTGTTTCAAATCTGATAACTTACCCTTAGCCTTTAATATCTTGCATTCCTTTTCACTCATATGGCCTAGCTGATTATGCCACATGGTTGCATCTGAAACTATAATAGATAGCACAGAAAATGAATTAGTAACATAGGTAGACAAATATAAAGTTCCTACCTTCTTACCTCTTTCCACAATAAGAGATCCCTTGGTAACCTTCCAAGAATTGGTTGTGAATGTAACCACGCATCCAAATTCACCTAGTTGCCCTGCAAATATTATATTTCTCTTAAGGCTTGGCACATGCCTCACATCTTTCAATACCCATGGATTTCCATTCTACAACTTTAGATGAACATCACCTTTACCAGTAATATTGCATGGCTCATCATCTCCTAAATAAACTTGTCCAAAATCACCCTGAACATAATTATTGAAATAACCCTTATTAGGGGTAGCATGGAAAGAATCTCTAGAATCTAAAACCCAAGATTCTAATTTATTATCAAAGGAGATAATAAAGGCATATTGTTTTACCTCACTTGAAACGTCTACCTCTTTACCTTTGTCGGATGTATTCTCTTTGTTTTCCTTAAACCAACACTCCTTTACGTGTCCTCTCTTTCCATAGTTACAGCAAGGTAAATCACTATACCGGATCTAGATCTGCCATGTCTTGACTTTGACCTCCCATTATTCTTACTTTTTGATGATCTCTCCTTATATCTTCCCTTGCTTTCTATAGTTAAAAACTTCTAGATGATGCTTCTCCTAATCTTTTCTTGCATATTTCTTCATTAAGGATTATACTAGCCACATCATCAAATTTAAAACCTTTAGAATTAGTCTTTGTATTACTAACAAGAATTACTAAGGTATCCCAACTATCTATCAAAGAGCATAAGAATAAAAGTGCTTTCACTTCATCATCAAATGGAATTTCTACCAATTTTAATTGATTTACAATAGACTAGAAATCATTCAAATGATTAGATACAGATCCACCTTCTTGTATCTTAGAATTAAAGATTTTTTTCATGAAATAAACCTTATTCAATTCACCAAGAGTTTCATACAAATTTCCTAAAGATTTCATCAACTCTACTGTGGTTTTTGCATATGTAAAATTTGAAGCCACCAATGTTGTCAGGATTAATATTATAGATCCCAGAGCCTTTATGTTAAGAACCTTCCATTCTTCATCAGTCATCGTGTTTGGTTGTCCATGCTCATCCAATGGTAAGTATAGATCTTTCTGATACAAATAATCCTCCACCTGCATCTTCCATAGTTGATAATTATGACCATCAAATTTCTCTACTCGGTATTTACTATCTTCTGTCATTGCTCTGCTCCCACTCAATCAGAAAAAAAATTGTGAGTAAATCCTATCAACACACAAAACCTCTAAACAAAACTCTGATACCAGTTGTTGGGGTTAAAACATATAATAATTTTACACAAATCTATAATCGAGATAAAGCATACAAGCAATCAAGGTGGAAATAAGCCAAAAGATAAAATAAACAAGAGAAAGATAACACATTTAACGTGGTTCACCCAAAGTGTGGGCTACATCCACCAAGAAATGGCCATTATTATTAATTAGTGCTTTACAGAGGAAATATAATGAAGATTTGTTGTCTTCTCAATGCTTTTCCCTCACTCACCTACTCTTTCTTACTCACCAAGAAAACTAACATGAAAAACAATTTTTATTTTCTTCTCTCATACCCTCATAAAATGCATACATGCATATATATCTATTGGGTAACTAAATATTCTTTTACAATCAATAAATCATCTTTAAAGCAAGAGCTTTATTCTAATTCTCATTTAAAGAACAAAGCACTATTGCACAATGATTGACCAATACCAGTTCTCGCTTAACCGATGTGGTCACTTCTTAACCGATGTTGGTTAACTTCTTACCAATGTTGGTTTCCTCTCCTAACTCGATATCGGACACTTTCGTAAAAACTAGCAATATTTTAAAACAATATTCTTGTGAAGTAATTAAGCTCCACACTCAACAAATAAGGTCCCCTAAGAAGAGTGCCAATGATGTGGTCCTTCGCGTAAAGACTGAAGAGAATCCACTTGCACCAAAAATGCTCCTACCCTTAGGAAGGACATAAAATGAGCACTAAAATTCGGCCCACTCCACAAAGGAAGAATAATCCTGTAGTACTCTGATATCTGCATCTATTCTACAACTGAAAGGTGGCATAGGTCTAGCAAGCATGTACACAAAATACAATGGTAATGCCACTGCAGTATACATGTATGAGAGAGAGAAGATGGTGGATTCCGATAAGCCTCACAAAGGGATCCATAAGAAGAGGTGGATCGTGAAACATCTCTAAAATAGTGGAAGTGACAAATGTCCCAAGGTGGGCACTCCCAACAAGAGAGATGAATGGGTCCTCTAGAATGTGTGATGGCTCAATCAGAGCATATTCCTGTAATGCAACACAAGTGGAATCTACAAATAGATAACTCAGGTTAGGAAGATACTCATCCTAATGGGGTTTCTCAATGAGAGAAATGTCTAACAAGAATGTATAAACATCACAACATGAAGTAGGAGGAGAAGACTACTACGAAGAGCTACTGGAAGTCCAAGATGAAGCAACGTTGCACTCAAAGGTAGTAACTTGTGTATGTGGAGTGTCATCAATTGAGCAATCAAGATGCAATGGATCACGAGAGGCAATGGTCACATCTATCTTAGAGGAAGGTTATCTAATAAAACACTATTGCAGAGAGTGAATGGAAGCATGAACATGAATGACAATGAGCTATGTGGAGGAAACAATAGGGAGAGTGTGCTCAATAGCAAGATCCTATGGTGAATGGTCAACATGGGACTCATGAGTAGTAACAGGTGCAGAGGAACACTCAACAATGAAAGGGATGTGAGAAGGGGGATAATCTATGGACACACCGAAGTAAAGGTCCAAGGAAGCATCGCTCTAAGATGGTGAAACAAGGTCACCATACAGTTGTCGGATAATGGTCTAGGTAGTGAAAGGGCACTCAGTGTGCTCAAAAAAACATAATGTATCCCTAGAAATAGTAATACCAAGAAGGCCATATACCTCATCATTGTGGTTAAACCACTCATACTTATGTAGAGGTTCATTAGGCTCAGGAACAAGACCATGGAGGTAGGGCAACAAATCGTGCATAATGCAATAATTAATAGTGCTTGCCTTCCAAGACAGAAATTTCCCGAGTTAAGAATAACAACAAAATGGTGAAAGTGAAACTCCATAATGTAGATAAACCCCAAAATTATCCTAGATGACACTTTATAACTTAGTGCAAAAAGTACAAGTCCCCAGTGAGTTTTGTAAGAACCCCCCAAAATGCGACACTTTATAAAGTAGTTTGTTTACAAAAATAAATGAAGGTATCATGTAGATCACGATAAAACATGCACTTTTGACCAAAACAGTGCTCAAATTTGAGCCACCGATTAAAATTTATAGCAAATATAATTTCATATAAATAATGGCTTATTTAATAAAATATTTGCAAAATGATTAAAAGATGCCATAAATGAGAGGAAATAGGGTCGTGCATATACTTGTTGGAACTGGGATGGATTGAAGAACACAGTGGTTTAAATTTTGAGGGGGAATTGGCCTCCTGCCAACCTGGGCCTCACCCTTCGCCTTCATCAGACAAAGATACAAGTTTAAAAAACCACTTAAATTCACTTTAATATAATAAAACCAAATTGACTTGCATTCCAAAGTGATAAAGGCTTAAATTTTGGAATAATAAAACTTCAAATTGGATAATACCACCATTTTTCCACTTGGACATGGGGTCCACTAAGGAAGGAGAATACATTGTGTTGATTTAGGTTTAAGGAAACCTAAAAAACATAATGTTTTGTTGTTGTTTATTGTTGTTGAGCACCACCATCCAAGGAAAATGCAATAGGGAGAAAACTAGGGTGTGTAGGAAAAAGGAAAGGTCATTGGAAGGATTTTCTAGGCCAAGTAAATGATTTTCTATGCCATTCAAACCCACCTCAGGAGCCTACACACGGTTATGGAGCGCCAAACTCTTTCCAGGGATTTGAAAATGCTCTGTATGGGTCATGTTGTTGCTCTAGAGGTTTGAAACATGTCATGGGGGCCCACGTAGCTCCTCAAGGGTTTCCCATCGATCATTAAAGGAATGATAAGAAGATTGTTCCAAGCCGTGATCTCAGATGATAATAGCACACCACATTAGATTTGTAAAACAGAAGAGCTAAAACACCATATATGGAAATCCATCATAATCCATAATGCTCAATAAATTACAATAAAATGACTTGAATTACTCAATAATAAATATGTACATATAGGAGGAGGGAAGTGTAACTACTACCTAAATCATTGCTAAAGAACTTCCACTAACTAATATTGGTAGTTAACTCCAAAAGACTAGTAAGCTAACTCCACATAACTGAGAAGCTAACTTAACACAACTAGTAAGCTAACTCCACACAACTAGTACACCTAAGCAAGCTAACCCAACAAGTGTAGGGCTAACACAAGTGTAAGATTTATCCCGATAAATAAATAAAAGGATAAATAATAAGCTACATTAACACCCTCCCATAAGCGTAGCTTAGGTGGGTGAAAAATAAGGTGGGTCCCGGCAACAAGGCTTGATGAGGTACCTGTCATCACCAATCCGGCACTATGATAATTCTTCACCGGGAACTCCTCGTGCTATGATTATTTACTAATGCACACCTTTAGTTTGGTGGATGTAATCTGGAAACAAAACAACATAACACAAAAATACCATCGACTATGATAAGATGGAATGATGACAAATCTGAAATATCAAAGTAAATTATAATATTAACATGAAATTGTTACAATCTCACCCATGAGGTACTTCAAGTGTTATTGACTTCACTTGACTTTCACCAAGACTATGGGAGAAACTTTACAATTACACCTCTTAATGGCTTCTTCAACACACCTTTAAACTGATGGCTTCCTTCGCACACTTCCTACAATATTTCTCACTACTTCCTTCTATGCTAAATGAGGGGGGTGGCCTCTCTATTTATAGAACTTCCAGCTTATCCATCTTATCTCTAAGATAGGATAAGAAATCCACTCTGACGAATCATATTCCATACCTTAACTCTTATTTGTACATGTAAGCTTATCTCGTTAAGATAAGATAAACCTTATCATTTTACATGGGTTCCACATTTTTAGACTTTTTACAAATAAAATACACAAAATATTTATGACCTCACTCCTTGTCTTTATTACCAATATAATATTTCTAATTCCTAATCATGTAGACCCTACTTCTCTAATTACCCAAACTTTGACATTTTAACATTCTTTGGACCACTTACGACAAATATTTACTTTTACAACATTCCTATTGTACTTTGATCTATTACCGTACTCCACATTATTGGCGGCACTGCATCGACGGCTACTGTTATCTTCTATCAGACGCTACTACTAATTATACTTAACAACATCCTATTCCTAATACATACATTAATGAAATAGAAATTATGGAGGAAAATTTTAGTGTCGACATCTTCCCCTTCTAGCTTCTACTCCGTCCCTGAGTAGACTCTTCTGGTGCTTGGAAAATCTTCAACTTGTCATGGTTGACCCATTTCGTAATGGGAGTGCCATCCAATTCCTCCAGTCGGTACGTACCATTTTCATGCACAGCTGCTATTTTGTAGGGCCCCATCCATTTTGGAAGAAATTTTCTGTCTTCTTTTTTTGTATCTGGAATCATATACTAGAACCAAGTCATTCACATGAAATGGAGACCACCGGATCTTTTGATCAAAGTATTCCTTCTGCTTCATTTTCTTCTTATGGCTTGTATCCTTTGCTATTTCTCTCATTTCCTCCAACAAATGAAGATGTACCAACCTTTCTTTTACTGAATCACTTTCATCCATCCTTTCATTTTTCATAACTCTCATAGTGGGAATATCAAACTCAATAGGAAGAACTGGATCAATGCCATAGGCCAACTGAAATGGGGAGTATCCTGTTGCTGACTTTGATGTTGCCCTATATGCCCACAATGCTACATGAATCCTTTTATCCCATTTATGTACCTGCAAGGCTGCATCTTTTGCTAGAATTTGACACAACACAAAATTTGTTCGTTCCACCTGTCCATTTGTGCTTGGCTTGTATGTTGTTGCCTTTCTGTGCTTAATAGAAAACTTATTGACTAGGGCTTCTACCACCTCATTAATGAAGTGGCTTCCTTGATCTGTTACAATTTCTAATGGGCAACCAAATCTGGTGACAATGCGTTCATACATGAACCTTGCCACTTCATCCATGGAAGTTGTTTTCAATGGCCTAGCTTCAACCCACTTGGTTAAGTAATCTGTGGCAACTACAATATACTTATTTTGGCGTGATGTAGTTGGAAGTGGACCTACAATGTCTATTCCCCACTTTTCAAAGGGACCAAGGGGAAGAATAGGACATAATGGAGCTGATGAAGTCTTACGGTTACCATGTGTTTGACAAATATCACATGTCTTACAATAATTATAACAATCTTTAAAAAGAGTGGGCCAGTGATAACCTACATCCAAGATCCTTCTTGCTATAAGTTGTCCAGAGAAGTTCCCTCCACATGTACCATTGTGGAATTCTTCTAGCAGTTCCTTCCCTTGATCACGTCCAATCGCCCTCTTCAGATCGTCCATCAGGTCCTATTCGAAATAATACTCCATGCAGAATAGAATATGGATGACTGGCTTGAGTAATATTTCTCTTAGTCTTTACATTGGCACCATCAGGAAACTTGAATTCATTCGGATAATTCCAAATATCTATGTATTCACTAGGGATTGTGTCAAGGGAGAACAATGCTGCATCGGGGAAATCATCATCATCACAAGATGATCCTAAACCATCATAGGCTCGAGAGAGTGCATCTGCATTGACATGCTTCTTTCCTGGCCTATCTATAATGTCAAATTCAAATTCTTGTAGCAAAATTATCCATCTTGCTATCCTCCCTAATGGGTTAGGCTTATTTACAATATATTTTAGAGCCTGATGATCTGTTATAACTATAAATTTTTGCCCTAGCAAGTAATTTCTAAACTTCTTTACAGCAAAAATGATAGCCAGAGCCTCTTTTTCAGTTACAATATAATTTACCTCAGCACTGCTCATTTGTCTGCTCCCAAAGTAAATTGGATGTTCATTCCCATTTTCATCCTTTTGGCTCAAAGTACTTCCTAGTGCTGCATCTGAGGCATCAGTGTACACAATGAATGGCTTGCTCCAATCTGGATTCTTCAAAACAGGTGAAGACACCAGGGCTTCCTTCAGTTGTCCAAAAGCTTCATGCGCCTTATTTCTTCTATTCATAGGAAATGGTAAATCTTTGATTTTTGAAACTTTATCAGGATCAGTACCAATACCATCTCTGGATACAACATGCCCTAACAAAACGCCTTTAGAACATCCAAAGACACACTTTGTAGGGTTTAGTGAGGCTTGTGCTTCATCTAACCTTTGAAATGTTGTCTCCATCTAGTGCAGGTGGTCCAACTTGCTCCCATAGATGCAAAAATCATCCAGAAATACTTTGATGAAGGTCCCAATGTAGGGTTCAAACACCCTATTCATCAAACGCTGGAATGTTGCTGGAGCATTACACAACCCAAAAGGCATAACTCTATAAGCAAACATTCCCCAAGGAGTGGTGAACATGGTCTTCAGCTGATCTTTCTCTACTATACGAACTTGGTTGTAGCCGCTATATCCATCAAAAAACTATAGCACTCCTGGCCAGCTACTTCATCCAAGATCTGATCTGAAAATGGAAGAGGGTAATGATCCTTCTTTGTTGCCTTATTGAGCTTCCTGTAATCAACACAAATGCGTAGCTTCCCATTTTTTTATTGAGATCACAATGGGAGAAACCCATTCTGAATTCTCCATAGCAAATATGAATCCTGCATCAAGCAACTTATCTATTTCTTCTTTTACAGTCTTGGAAAAATTAGGATTCATTCTATATGGCATTTGCTTTATGGGCTTAGCACCATCTACCAGCTCAATACAATGTTCTACCCAACTTACTTGACGGAGTTCCTTGTAATCAAAAGTGAATAGGTGTATGTACCTTCGAAAGAGCTGGAGGTAGGATTCCTTCTCACTCTCCATCACAGCATCACCAATCTTTATTTGTTGGAGATGATCATCAACTTCTTCTTCAGATAATTTTATGGGGTCATGAGTTGGTGTGACTGGAAGGATATCCATGACTGAAACATCCACCTCACTTTCTTCATCTTCAGTGTCCACTTCACTGGTACTAGAGTAATCAGAGGATGTCCAATCATCAGTTTCATCACTTGAATCCACAGGTTCTGCCTTATGATGTCGAGGGATCACATTTATCTTCACCCTCTCTCTACCACGTCCAAGTGTCATGAAACCTTCATTCCAGTAGTTTCTTGCATGAACTCTCCTTAGCCATGGTCTTCCCAAGCAAAAGCATTGGGTACGCAACAGTACCATTTTTCATCACCTGAAAGTCTACCACACATACAACACCCATAACAGATATTGCCACATTTGAAACTACACCTTCTGGTTTAGTTTTTCCTTTATTTAATGACCTTAACATAAGTGTTGAAGGGCGATCAATTTTTAAACCCAACATATTCATTACAGACTTGGTCATTACATTAACTGCAGCACCTCCATCAACTAAGACATCATGAATTGAAATGCCATTACATAATACCTCAGCTTGTGGAGCATAGGGATCTGCCTCTGCCTCCAAAACAGGGACCTCAACCTCCTTCCTTCGTCGAGCATTGAGTCCACTTCGCAACTCCCGCCTCTTCTCAGAAGACATAGCCAAGAGTTGACCATATGTAATATTTGCAGGCCTTTTGGACAGATCTTCCAAGATGGAGTATGGTCCTTGCCCCTGTGAAATCAGAAAATCCTGCACACCCAACTTTCTTCTCCTATGTTTCTTACTAGTTTCTTCTTTCATCTTCTTAGGATCATTTCCATCTTGATTATCTTTTTCTTTCTTTCTTTTTGTTACAAACACATCTACTTCATTATTTCTGCTCTTATCTACTACATCAAAAGAATTCACAGGTGCTTTTCCTTTATTATTATCTCCTTTACCAGATGTAGAAGCTCTATCTGGACAATTATACTTATAATGACCCTTTTTATAACAACCATAACATACGACTTCAGAAATATTTCTTTTTGGACCTCTATCTCCTCCCTGAGAACTAAATTCTTTTCCTTGAAGAAGATTAATAGTTAACTGACCCATCTTTTTGAGCAGATCTTCATACTCAGTAGATGTACTAGGAGAAATATTTGTGCTCACCGAGAGTGGTTGTGGATTCTGGACCAAAGGCGCTGGTGTAGGCTCTACTTTAGCCACAATTTCTTTGGGCTCCTCTTCCATGCTTTCTTCTTGCCTTCTTGCAATCTCCTTTGCTTGTTCAATGGTAGCTGGGTGGTCATACTTCACTCGTTGTCTGATCTCTGGATTCATCCCAAGAATGAAGTGCTTACAGAGGAGATTATCCACGCCATTCATCAACCCATCTGCTAGTCCTTCCTTCCAGATCTGGGCATCGAGCTTCCTCCTTAGCTCTAGAACACGAGCATGATAATCCCTTATCTTCTCCTTCTCTCCTTGGGATAGCTTTGTGATCTTGATCATGAGATCTGCATATTTCTGTTGTTCACCAAATTCTTCAAGAAAACTTTCAGTTAATAAATCCCATGAATTTTTCACATTATCACCTAGTGTTTCAAACCACCTAAGTGTTGAACCATCCAAAAAGGTAGGAAAAAATTTAGTCTATTGTTCCCTTCTTATAAGGCCATTACAAATACAAGATCGCTTAAACTCTTGAATGAAAGAAGAAGCATCTTCATTAGATTGAGCTGAAAAAACAGGAATCTTTCCCATTTTCAAAAGTAACCACCGTGAAATACCAACTCACAAGTACAATCAACAAGACTTATGTGTACAAATAATTGGAATCACTATACTAGAAAGTGACTTTACACCTTTCTACAGTAAAATAGAAATGACCACGGTAAACTATGGTAAAACTTGACTTACTACGGTAAAAACTGACTTTACTGTGGTAAACACTATTCACGGTAAAAAGTGAAGTTACTGCGGTAAATACTATTCACGGTAAAAAGTGACTTTACTGTGGTAAATACTATTCCAGAAAAAATGACTTTACCATGGTAACTACTATTCATGGCAAAAATGACTTTACCATGGTAACTACTATGCACAGTAAAAACAAGGTTACCCTCTAATTGATTTTTGACTAAGTGGGAATATCTCTCTAGAAAATCCACCAACGAGGAATGGTCCCGGCAACGGAACCAAAATGTCATCACTAATCCTAGCACTATGATAATTCTTCACCGGGAACTCCTCGTGCTATGATTATTTACTAATGCACAACCTTTAGTTTGGTGGATGTAATCTGGAAACAAAACAACATAACACAAAAATACCATCGACTATGATAAGACGGAATGATGACAAATCTGAAATATCAAAGTAAATTATAATATTAACATGAAATTGTTACAATCTCACCCATGAGGTACTTCAAGTGTTATTGACTTCACTTGACTTTCACCAAGACTATGGGAGAAACTTTACAATTACACCTCTTAATGGCTTCTTCAACACACCTTTAAACTGATGGCTTCCTTCGCACACTTCCTACAATATTTCTCACTACTTCCTTCTATGCTAAATGAGGGGGGTGGCCTCTCTATTTATAGAACTTCCAGGCTTATCCATCTTATCTCTAAGATAGGATAAGAAATCCACTCTGACGAATCATATTCCATACCTTAACTCTTATCTGTACATGTAAGCTTATCTGTTAAGATAAGATAAACCTTATCATTTTACATGGGTTCCACATTTTTAGACTTTTTACAAATAAAATACACAAAATATTTATGACCTCACTCCTTGTCTTTATTACCAATATAATATTTCTAATTCCTAATCATGTAGACCCTACTTCTCTAATTACCCAAACTTTGACATTTTAACATTACCGGACCACTTACGACAAATATTTACTTTTTACAACATTCCTATTGTACTTTTGACGTCACCGTACTCCACATTATTGGCAGCACCGTGCATCGACGGCGCCATTTCTTGCTAGAATTTCCTTAGTTGCTACCTCTCTTTGTGTTCATCCTTGGTTTCACCTTTTGATTATTTTCTAATTTGTTTTCTCCTTTGCTTGTAGAGACTGTTGATGAGTGGCGAGACTTGATTTTCCAGGTATGTATCGACACGCTAGTGCTCCCCACGGAGAAGAATCATGCTTTGAGCTATCGTGGATGCAGAGGAGCCTGCAGAGCGAGAGGCATACCGATGTTTTTCCCCTGTCTAGCATGTGGCCAAGATGGTGACTTCCCTTCGTGCTGAGGTAGCTAGGTATAGGGCTGCAGAGTGCCTGATGAGGAGGAGCTGCTCTCATAGCAAGGCTACAGCTACTATTTGGGACGGCAAGCCCTTAGTGCACTCGTGAGCACCAGCGTAGCAGAGCTTGATTAGCGATTCCTAGACGTGAGCGTGTGCCTTTAGAGGGATCCCATAGGGATTGAGAGGCCACTTGGCTCTTTTGTAGTGACCTTTGTTAGGTTGTTTATATAAGTATTTTTGTATTTTTCTGGGCTTATTGAGCATTTTGACCATGCCTAGTGAATGATGGCATTTTATATGAAACCTGATTTGTGTGTATACACACACACACACACACACACACACACACACACACACACACACATATATATCTTTGCATTTAGACTCTTTGTATCTTGAATTTTGTGACTCATTTTCTAAATGTGTTTTTAGATGTTTTTAGAATATTTTCTTTTCATGTTTCCAGAATGTATGCAATGGACAACAAATGATAGTAAATAGAATGTTTTACTTTATGTTTTTGTCATGTTGATATGAGATGATACTAACATATGGTAGTACTGAACTTTTGAACTCTTTGGGCAGTATTTGTAATTCCTTCTTATATTGGCAAAATGTGATGAATGTATAGTGATAAAGAGATGAACTTTCCCCAATCCCAAATCCACGCAACTAGTAAGACACGAGGGCTCAACACCAAGAATTAGGAAGGGCACAAGTTGTATGAGCTTGATTGAATGGAATGATGAGAGACAGACAAACCAAGAATAAGAACCAAATTTGGACCTACACACCCACCCTACTCAGAACTACTACCAAGCTTAGAAGGCCACTTACTTTTCAGTTTATCTAGACTTAGATTCATAAATGGCAACCTGGTTGACAAAATATGGTTTTGAGGATTTGATCTCTTTGGAATTTGGATGTTTGGATATTTTCTTTCTCTTAACATAATTTGACTTGTGTTTTTAGCATACCAAGATTCGTTAGTTTGTGTGACTAGACCCCCCACACCCTACCTCACGCTACTAGTAAGAAGCATAGGTTTGTCACCAAAGGCAAGATACAGGTGAGTAAGGGCACTTCTTTCCTTTCCCAAGCTCACATCACCAGTAAGAGATGTGGGCTTATCATCGAAGGTTGATGGGGTAAAGAAGTGTGTAAAATAAAATATTTTATTTGCTTGGTGCTTTTGATTTCATTTGACATTTCTGATCTAAGACTTTAGGATATCCTTTCCTTCCAAGAGATTTTAAGAGGGATAGATGTGACACCAAGAAGCTTCTAGAATAGACCGTAGGCGAGGACAACTTTACCTAGTAGAAAGAAAGACAAAAACCCAAGTATGTAGGTCTTGGTATGGTTTCTGTCAATGTTTGTCTATCGAAATCGATGAGAAGATTTGAAAATATTTGATGATGTTTGAAGAGATGTGATATGAATATTTTTGCCAATATCTTCATAAATTTGTAACAGTTTTTTAAGAGTAAGCTCCTGAACTATCATTTTTATGAAATGGACAGAATGAAGCAACTAAAAGACTAATGCAATGTAGGTAGCTATAATGTACTAGTAATGACTTTGACATTTTATGCGTAAAACTGCTTAAGGTGCAAGGAATTGATAGTTTCACCAAATTCCTCACCTTCTAGTGTGCACAAGAGATACGCACCGTTTCCATAGTCCTTCATGACTTGGTATGGGCCCAACCATTTGGGCGAACTTTCTTCCTTTGCTAGTTTTCTTATCGATCTGGTTGTCTAGTCTTAGAACTAGATCTCCTTCATATATTTCTCACTCATAGAATTTTTTTGTTATACTGTCGGCACATCCAAACAAGATAGGCTTTGTACCATTGTTCAAAGTGTTTAACCGGCCTCATCAAGGCTTTCTAGTTGAGAGAGGTGTGCCTCCCTATAATATTCCTCATCCAGAATCCCTTGTAATGAGATGCGGAGACTGGGTATTTCAACCTCAAGTGGGAGAACTGCTTCTGCTCCGAATACCAGCGAGAAAGGATTTTCTCCTGTTGGTGTTCTTATTGAGGTTCGGTGGGCCCACAAGGCCGGATATAATTTTAAATGCCAATCTTGTTTATTTTCCTTTACTATTTTGAGGAGAATAGCTTTCAATGTTTTGTTTGTCGCTTCAGCCTGCCCATTGGCTTGAGGGTAGTAAAGAGAGGCTATGTGATGGTTTATCTTGAACTTGCTACATAACTCATGAACCTCATCATTCTTAAAGGACATGCCATTATCTGAGATAATGACTTGTGGGACACCATACTTGCAGATAATTTAGTTCAAAATGAATTTGGCAATCATGAACCATACGGTGGTGAGAGGCATGGCCTTCACCCATTTGGTAAAATATTTCGTGGCTGTGATTATAAAATTATGGCCATCGGTTGATGAGGGAGAGAATTTCCCTATTAATTCTAGACCCCAAGTGGAGAAGGGCCACAGAGTCACTATTGGTTGCAGGGATTGTGCTGGCATGTGAATCTCGTGAGAGAATTCTTGACATTTGTGGCATTTGTGTATAAATTCCATTGCATCATGTTCAAGAGTGGGCCAAAAATAGCCCATCTGATGTATTTTGTGAGCAGTGGCATGACCACCGAAGTGGCCCCCACATATCCCACTATGGGATTCATGAAGAATCCTCTTAGATTCTTCTATGTCGACGCATCTTAGAAGCATGTCGTCGAAGGCTCTATGATAAAGCACTTGGTCTAAAACAACATATTTAGCAGTAATAATGCATAACCGCCTTCTTTGTTGTGATGTGGCACTTTCCAGGTATGTATGGTCCGTGATAAAATTGATGATATCAGTATATCGGGGACATGTAGAAATGGGGGTCCGGTTTCAAAAAGTATACACATTCATGGAGAAATTCTAGATCTACCAGCTCACCTCCATCAAGTGGATTGTTAGCTAACGATCTGTAATAATTTGTCCTTTTAACAGATTTTTGATTTATGAATGATAATTCAAACTCTCCCATTAGGGTTATGAAACGGCCAGCATTTTTAGATAAAGATCCTTGTGTGAGAAATGTTCATAAATGGTCTGTCTTTACAATGACCCTTGTTTCCTAGTTTAACATGTAATGTCTCAAATGTTTTGTTGCAAAAATTATGGCAAGGCATTCTCTCTCTGCCTATGTGTAACGTGTTTCATAATCAAGCAACGTTCAGCTAATGAAATAGATCACACGTTCTCATTTATCATCATCTTCTTGAGCCAAAGATGCATGCCAGCGAGACATGAGTGGCTCGTGAGTATAGGATCAAAGGGCGGTCTGGCTTAGGAGGCATTAGCATGGGTGGTGACAACAAGAAGCACTTAACTGCTTCAAAGGCCTCATTGCAATCTTCAGTCCAATCGATACTATAATATTTCTTGAGTAGATTATTGATTGGATGAATGGAAAAGCTTAAATCTGGGATGAACCTTCGGATTGCACCGAAGTTTTCCAAGAAATGACCTGATTCCAGACTCTTCTAAAGGTGGGATCATTTCAAGAACAGCCCGTATTTTGGCCGAATCAACATCAATCCCTCGTGAAGATATAATGTATCCTAGAAGTTTACCTCCTGTTACACCGAAAACACACTTCTCTGGGTTTAATATGACACCATACTCAATTAGTCATGAGAGGATGATACAAATCACTTCCGAATGATCACGATGTTTCTTGGCCTTGGCCAACAAGTCATCCACATATGCTTCCACAATTTTATGGATAAGATCATGGAATATATAAGTCATTTCCGGTGATACATACTGGTGTTCTTAAGACCAAATGGCATGACAAGATAACAATAAGTTCCCAGGGAGTTATAAATGTGTTTTTGGCTTGATCTTGTTTAGATATTTAATCGATTGTACCATGAGAACCCATCTATGAAGTATAGTAGTTCAAATCCAGCTAATGCATGAATGATAACGTCAATGGATGGTAATGGGAAATCATCCTTGGGACAAGCTTTGTTAATATCCCGAAAGTCTATACAAATGCATATCTTCCCATTATTTTTAGGACAGGAACAATATTAGACACCCATTGTGAATAGTCAATGGGCTTGTTGAATCCTACTCGAAGAAGTTTTACTACTTCTTCTTTTACCATGAGAGCCACTTTTGGCTTCATTGGTCTTGACTTCTATTTAATTGGATTCGCATCTAGTTTAGTGACAAGATTATGTACCATAACTTGTGGTGCGATACCTATCATTTCTTTATAATTAAATGCAAAAGCCTTTTGATGTTCTTTGAGGATTTGGGTGTGTATTTCTATTTCTTCCAGAGTTAATGAGGATCCCAACTTCAAAATTCTTGGTTCTTCCTCTTCCAATGTTTATGTCAATGGTTTCTTCTATCAAATAAGTGTTACCTTCTTCAAATTCAGGTGGGGTTGGAGGTAGTTCCAAGCTTTCTCCATTTTCTATCTCATAGATATCAAGATCCTTCTGTGGAGGAGACTCTACCGTGGGATTTCCAAAGTAGGAAGAGGAGTGTGGTATTAGGGAAAGATCAACTATAGGGTGAGCAAGGTGTAGCTCTGCATAGGTGTTTAGATATTTGAGAGTGACTTTATCACTGTCAACATGATGTAAGATAGAAGATTCATTCTCAAGTTGTATGTGTTAGAAGAGGGTTTGTTGACATTTTCTTCACCAATGGTTCAGTACAAAGTGATACCTTGAAACTTGTATCTTCCAACTCATTACTTGGGGTAAAACGTGAAGCTAAGGTTGCTATTGAATCTGCGAGAAGGTTTTGTTCTCGTGGGATTGCCTCAATGGATATGAAGTTGAATCCTTTGCTTAGATCTAATACCATTGTTTTATAGAGTTGTAAGTGCTTAGCTCTAGTCTCATATACTTTAGAGACTTGGTTTGCAACTAATTACGAGTCTCCTAACACTCTGATGTCATTAACACCAATCCTTTTGGCTATGAGGAGGCCAAGGAGGAGGGCTTCATACTCAGCGTCGTTGTTTGTACATTCAAATTTTAACTTAAAAGCAAAAGGTAGGATCTTTCCCTCAGGAGAAGTAAAGATCACACCTGCCCTGGATCCATAGTGACATCTAGCTCCATCGAAGTGGAGAGTCCAATATTTACTAGGAAAAATGGATGTTGGGACATTCTTTGCATCTATTTCTTCTATTTTGGTTACTTCTACCATGCAAAGTTCCTCTGCTGGAAGAGAACCAACTCCTAGGGTACATCCCATACCTGTGGAATCAAATGGTAGGAAAATTGGTAGATCTTGTTCCAGTAACTCGACAATTTTTGTAGTAGTTCCTAATGACATTATTTCTACAACGTTAGCTTCATCCTTGAGGGCTGGGATGCCCTTGACTAGGTTCATAATTTCTAGTTCTGTTGTAGGTATTAATTTTTCTTCTAGTTTTGAGTCGATTGGTTTGTTAAGTTGGTTTGTTGGGAGTTCAAACTCAGAGTGAATGTTTGGTCTTTTCTTCAGGTCTGCTAGGTGTATGTCGAATGGTTTTAGGTCACCTTTTGCTACGAATATCTTTCCTAGGTGTAAGAATCTTATTTCTTGGAATAACGTAGAAGGGATTGCTTTCATGCGATGTATCCATGGTCAACCAAGGATCATATTGTAGTTGGTTTCCCAATCTATGATATAAAACTCGGTGAGGATTGTCTTGGGTCCTAAGGTGACTGGTAGTATTATAGTCCCAATTGAAGTAGCTTTAAGGCTGTCATAACCTCTTAGCGTATTTCTTGTTGTGGAACAGTTTGTTTCTCCATATCCTAGCTTTTGAAGGAAAGAGAAGGGGACAATATTAACTACTACCCCATCGTCAACCATTGCGCGTTTAATGTAATTATTGTAAACCCACACCTGTAAATGTAAGGTTAGATCACCTCTGCATGCAATTTCAGCATCTGTTGGCATTTTTTTATGTCGAATATAAACTCGGTATCCCTATCTGGCTGCCCGGAGGGTGGATATCAAAGTCTATATGGTTTACTTTTGTTTCGGGAGGTGGAGTGATGTTAATTAAATGACCTAGACCTAGTGCTTCTAAAAGAGCAGCCCTATGGGTAGGAGAATTTTTCAATAAGTCCAAAAAGGAGATGTGAGAGAAGGTCTTTGTTAAGTCATTAATTAAATCATAAGCACCTATGGGTTTTACCAACGTTTGTTGAATGTTATCTAGCTCTAGTGGATAGATTGGATTTGGTTGAGAAGAATATTCTCATGCTCTTGTTATGGCTTCTACATGCAGCTTAGTATCTAACTCCACTAGACCAACTATCTTGGTTCGTGGCTGATTTCCTAATTGTGGTGTGACAGGTGGATTTAGTGAAGTTGAGGCTTCGTGATCGTTATTTCTTGTCATTACACCTTTGTTCGTCCCATTTGGATTTAATTTATTATTGTTATTGTGATTTGGAAGTGGATCATTGAAGATCTTAAGAGGTGTGTTTTGAGGGGAAACTGCCCTTGTGAAAGTATTTGGCATAGGTGTCACAGAATTTGTTAAGAACATATCTATGAAGAGTTGTCTTTGTTCTTCTGGAAAACATTACATGAACTTATTGTAATCGCAGCAAGTCCTAGTGTCATGGCCTCGAATTTTGTGGAAACCACAATACGAGTTGGGATTATAACTCCTAGGTTGTTGGTTTGGCACGTGTTGTGGTCCAAAACTCTGATTAAACTGTTGACTATTAGGATTAAAGTTTTGTGTTTGTTGTCTTTGGTTTTGGTTTTGATATCCAGTTGAGTTTTGACTTGGACCCTGTGTCTGGATCTGTCGTTGTTGTTGTTGTTATCATTGGGGATGATTAAAATCCACCACGTTGATTATTGGGGTAAAATTGTTGTTTCGTTGATTGTTAACTGGTGGTGGAACATTTACAATGTTTTCTTTTTTGTTTGTTCAGTCACTCCATCTGTTGTCACTCCACGGTTTTTGTTAAGGATTTTAGGTCCTTGATTGGTGTTTGTGGTAGTAGGATAAGTCGTAGTGTTTTGGTTGGGGATGATTAACATCCCATTTGTTCTATATGTCTTGCGACCACTATCTATTATAGCTTGATCTATTTGGAGAGTGCTCTCAAGCACTTCATCATAAGTTCTTAGTGGGAACTTTTGGACTTCTTCCTTTATCTCTCTATTGAGAGAATGAAGGAATAAATCACATAGTTCAATCCGATCCATGTTTGGAGTGTTTCTTTGAAGAATAAAGGATTGACGCCATCTTTGGATGAAATGAGAAATAGATTCATTGTGTTCTTGTTTAATATGCAAGAATTCCCTTATTCTGTTCTCAACAATTTGTTCATGTCGAATGCCTTAATGAACTCTGAAACGAGTTGTTTAAATGAATGTATTGATGCTTCAGGTATTTTGTAATACCAATCAAGGGTGATACCCTCTAAAGTTTTGGGGAATATTTTAGCAACAACTCCATCCAAGGAGCAATTCTCGAATGGCTATGGCATAGGCCTTAATATGTGCATTTGGGTCTCCCTCTCCTTTGTACTTGGGTAGATCGAGGAGAGGTCTTGGAAGCATGATGCTTCGTATAGTGAAGTCCAAAGGTTCTTTCAAATATTTTGAATAAGTCCCTATCGCATAGGTTTCGACCATTGATGGTGTTTGCTGAGGGGGTGGAGGTGGAATGGGTTGTTGATATGGTGTAGCATATGTATTTGCAAGGGCATAAGGGAATCCTTGTGGTTGAGTGAACATGCCGGGAGAAGAGAACATATCTCCCTGTGGTGATTTGGAATACATGTTTAAGTATGGAGGAGCATTGCTCAGGAATGGATTGTTTTGTACTAAACCGGGAGGTATTATATTTTCAACTGGAGCGGCGTTAGAAAACACGGTTCTAGTTGGCATTTGTTGTGAATACTGAGGAGGCATGCCCAACGTTCCTATTCCTATGAGGAGGTCTACTTGGTTAGGATGATGTGGAGGATTGGAATTTCTGCTTGCATGAACTATGAATTTTGACTTGCTTGAGCAAGTTCCAACCCTCTAACCTTCTCAACTAAGGTTGAGATGACCTCGTTTGGTGAAGATACGGTATTTTTCTTTAGTGGTGTTTTTTTATATCTTGAGGTTGTATAGGCATATGGTACCCTACTATGAATTGATCGGTGCCCTGCCAAGTTTCACCGAGGGCATTTCCTATAGGTGGAGGAATGGGGGTGTTTTCTTGGAACGAGACCTCGGGTTGTGTTTGCAAACCTCCTATAGGTGGGTACATATTTTGAGAGTGTTGTTCACTCCTAGCATAACATGCTAAGTATTCATCATCTAAAAATATGTATGGATCTGGTTGTCTACTAATTTGTGGTCTAAGAAACACTTGAGGAGATTCTCCATTGAGCGTCATATTGTTTGAGCCTAAAGGCTCTGGTTGTTATGTTTGAGTGAGATGATCCAACTCCTCTATTTGGAAAGAAGAACTATATCTAGTCCTTTGAGGTGGAGTTTGTGTTGAAAATTGGTTAGTTGAATAGTTGTCACCCCATGTTGAGAGCGAGGGTGATGGTTGTCTATTTAGTTGATCGTAGTATGCTTCAAGACCTAGGAGAGGTCTGCCATATGCATCGTATCCCAACATATTCGGGGGGTATATGAATACCCGTAGAATAATGGGAAAGAGCGAAGGTGGATGAAAGAACAGAAAAGAGGAAAATTAGTTTGAGTCACGTCAGGTTCACCAATTTTGTTGGTGAAGCTGATGTGGAGGCTAAAGAGGTGGAAAAGATGAAAAGTAAACTAATTGGAAGAACAAGTAGAAATAAGACTCGAGTCGGAAGGTTGCGTGTTTGATTCACATTGGGTTCACCAATTTTGTACGATGGAAAAGTGACATGCGAGCATGAGAATCTATAAGTAACTCTTCCTCGCACCCGACCTCCCAAGGTCATGCCGAGACAGCCAGTGGGGATGGAATACATGTGGGATGCAGATAAGCTAGTTAGGTAATCTTATGTCTTCAACACGCAATAGCAGGATCTACGAATCTAAGGCAAAGAAGGCCCTCCTAACCTGAACCGGTGTGATAGATTGTTTGGTGAGGATAGTTTCTCGAAGGCTCCAATCAATATCAAGCTCTGTCATGATCCAATCTATGGGTTGTGGAATACGTGGAAGATGACCTATGGGTGCTTCATATATATTCCCTGACAAGGTCATGAAAATGTTGGTAAAATGTGTAGTGGATTCTCGGGGTTTATGGACGATTCTCTGGTTTAGTCTAGAAATCCTTAGCTTGATTGGTTGTTATGTTTAATAATGAGAGTTGTGTGATAATATCTGGTGGGAGTGGAGAGGACCTAAATACTAATGTTCGCAAACCAAAGCATCAATGTTGGATTGATTTGTAGGCCCGTTGGGTTGTGGGACCTATGGATCACAACCGTAAGTTCATGGTTGTTGTGGACCTCCTATGGTCATATGAAGAGTCAACCCCTGATTCCGAGTATCCAGTAGTCGTATGCCTTTTCAGCCTCTACGTTTAGAACTAGAAGTTACACAATTTTCTTAGAGTACCTAACAGGTGTTCTGGCAACTTGGATATGTAAGCTAGTGTCTATATCAACGAGGAGGTCTCCTGTGTCTAGCTGTGGGACTAGTGGATCACAACCGAATGTTTGCTCTCTTTCAGGTCCTTCTACAATCATACGGATATCTATCAAGGTAGTCTATAATTTGGCTGATTTGACTAGAACATGTGTGCTTTGTCATCTTCTATGTTTAATAATCTTAGGCGTAATGCGCTAATTTCTTGTAAGTCTACATTGTTGTTGCTCGGAAGACCTGAATTCTGAGATTTTGGTCTATGTCAATTAATGCTACAACAAGATTGGGTTGAGGCATGATTGGCTCAAAAACATATTCCCTAGGCTCCCTAGGTCCCGTGATTGTCATACAAGATCAATATAAGCCTAACTGAAACGAAATAAACTAATTATGCAAGATATATCTACAACATATATATATTCCTCTATTTTTGTATTTTTGATAGAATTTTGAATAGAATTGAAAGAGCAACTAATCTAATACATTCAGAAAATGACAAATAATCTAATAAAAAAATTAAAACAAGCAAGGTAGCCCAGTGTAGCTACTTACCTATGCAGTTGTGAGTTTATCCTAAATAACTAGATAGTTGATTAACTTAATTGAAATATTCTTGTTCCTACCTCAGAAGTGAGGAATGAATCATAGTTTCTCAGAAACTATCAATCCCCATGACTTCCTTGGAAATATCAAAAATGAAACTTAACTGAAATGAAATATTTCACTACTCTATTTGATATGTTTTAACTAGAACTTTGACAGATAAAACCGGAATTTGCGTAATGTGGTGAATCCAGAGTGTATGATTTTGTCCCCTCAGAATGATCTCCTCATTCCTTCATGTTCACGTGAGTCCAGAAGAGCATGTATATGCTAGCATCAACAGAAAAAGGTATTTTGAACAATGGCAGCTTTGGATATAGACCGAATATAATGCGAGCAGGAGAGGGACAGACAAGTGTGTGAGAGATTAGCATATGTAATTCCTAGCAAGATTTATTACGGGAATACAACACAAGTGTACCGAGAGATTCTAGAATCTACCTTCTATGAAGAACACAACCTACAACTCTAATGGATTCAATCTACAAATGACACTACTCTGCTCTAAACTAATTTGTATGAACAATGAATGAACAAGACTGAAGCAAGAAGATCGAATGGCTTCCAAAAGCAAAGGAAAACTAGCATGGATGCAAACATGAAAACAAAATGAGCTCTAAACAAGAAATTGAAAGACTAAACAATGGAAATGAGAAGTTGAGGGGCCATTTTCTTGAAAACAAGTTGGATATTTATAGATTTCACATTCACCCAAAGGTAATTCCTATTAGAACTCTTTTACCATTAAACAATGAAGAAACACTATTCCAGGGGACATAAAACATTAATACGAGCTAAGGCGGTTGAGAAAGCTGGTAAAAGTTGAAAAAATATGCAAGTCGTAATCAAAGGAGCGTCTTTGGAAAACGTGTGAAGGACCATCGCCCTGAGTAGGGTGGTGGTTACAAGACCGCCACCCTGGCAGGGTGGTAGTTTCATCACTGAAGGTCAAAAAGCTTAGAAAAGGAATACAGAGGATAAAGCGAAGTAGAAGGAAAATGGAAAAAGAATTTGGGATGTTAACATATACTTCGTGAGCTTCTCGGGATCTTGAACACCTTACGAGGTGACCTCTATCATCATTGGGGCATGTGTAACATCATTCTAATGAAGACGGTATCCTACAATTTGTGGTACGTACATTTATGTTTTAGATGTGGGGATGAAGGATGAACCTAATTTTTGATATCACTAATGGTGGGATTAGAAGAAGTTACATATTGTGTGGAATTAGAAGGTGTTGATACAGAAGTGGTCATACTCATTGAATATGAGGATGGGATTGGGAAATTATTTATGATTGAATCAAGAAGAGATTTATGTTTTTAGATTCCTTAAGGAATTATGTGGATATGAAAATGGATTCATATGTCAATGTAGGTATAGGTATAGTTGTAGATGTGGGTATAGAAGTAGATGTATATGTAGGCATGGATGTAGAGATAGGTGTTAAGATAGATGTGGGGACTTATGTGGGTATGGTATACATGATTGTAGTAGATGTGGATGTAGTATATGTTGGTGTAATAGATGTGGGTATGGGTGGGGACATAGATATGATCATATATGTAAGCGTAAATGTTGACGTAGAGATGACTGAAATAGATGTGGGTATAGTAGATGAGGGTATAATGGATGTGGGAGGTGATTTTTAAACCTAACTTAGAGTATTGATTGTATGGGCATTAGGTGCTTGAGATGTTAGGGGATTAGCTTGGTTGTTTGGTGGATGATTAGGGAAGGGATGTTTGAAGACATCCAATGGTTGGTTAGGAGGAGCATTAGGATTGTCTAATTGAAGGTCCCCATGATCGATAAGTTGTTGTACTAGGTCCTTAAAAGTACAATAATTTTCAATATCATGACCACAGACTTGATGAGGCTTACAATAATGGTCCTTGTGATACCGTGTGGGTTTGGGATGCAAATTATCAACACGGTGGAAGGAAGGAAGCTTATTAGGCATGCAATAATGATATTGTCAAATATGGAGCAATAGGATTCTCCAAGAGAATTATAGTTGGGGGTTGGCCGAGGATCTCTTTGCGGAGGTTCGGCATGAGATGTGGATGTGGAAGAAGTTTTGAAAACAATGGCATTGGTCGCATTCTTGGAGTTGTCATTATGGATGGATGATTTGGTGAATTCATTTTTAGGTTTGTTGGAGTGAAACTTAACATGGCCTTTCTTAAGAGTGTGTAGTTCTAACTTTTGAGACATGGTAAAGGCTTCCTCAAAGCTTTAGAAAGACTAAATTTGAAGGGTGGATGAGATATGTTTGGCACATGATCTAGAGAAAAGTTTGATTAATTCAGTTTGGGGTAGAGAGAAGGATAGTTGATTGATAATGCCATGCCACCTAGTAACGAAATATGTTATTGATTCATCATAAAAAAATTTGATGGAATAGAGATCAATGATGGTGATTTTGTGCACAATATTGATATAAATTTTCTCTAAGAAAACCTCCACAAATTGAGTGAAAAATAAAAGTTAATGTTAAGGAATTCCATTGTACCAATCTAAAGCGGGTCCGGCCAATGACACGGGGAAGGTGCAAACCATGAGGTATTTATCATGGGTGATGAGATAACATGAGTTCCTAAAGGCACGAAGGTGTTGTTGGGGATCCTCCTTACTATTGAACTTAGAGAACTTAGGAATATCCCAGTGTGGAGGATAAGGCTTAATAGGTATGAATGGGTTGATAGGTTCATTGCAGATTTTTTCATAGGTGAATGTGCTTTTAGGACCCAAGGTAGCAACCTCTAGGTTTTTCATCCTACTTAACAAGGCTTGTATGGGGTCATTAGATGTGTGGGGATGAGGAGATGATGGATGAGGTTGTGGATTATAAGAGGTAGATGGATTAGGATTTGGGTAAGGTTGATATTGTTGGGTGTAAGTAGGAATTTGTGGGGGTGGTTGGTAAGGAGGAATATAATTAAAAGTTTGTGATTGGATAGGTTAAGATATAGGATATTTTGGAGGGATTTAATTGGATAGATGGTTTCGATGGTTGATTTTGAGAGATGGGAAGATTATATTGGGCTTGTGTTGGGTGAGTTGGGATATATGTATGGGATGGTTAGGATGTTTGAATGGGTTGATTAGGAAACATATGTTGAAAGATGCTTCAAAGTGGAGGTTGATTCATCTCGAGTCAACTCGAAGGGTTAGGTTACAAGGTAGAAAAATTTGTATGGACTTGATATGTGAATAGAGGAACCAAGTTTTAAACATTTTACTCAAGTGGTGGAGGATGTGGGTTAGATTCTTGAAGAGTTTGGGTGGGTGCATTGATGATAACAGTAGATGAAGAAGTAATAGGGATAGAAGATGTAGGGATGGTATTGATGTAAGGTAGATTGGGTGGAATAGGGACCACTAATTATGTAGATTGATGGGTTTGGGGGACCATGGTAGAAGAATCATGAGGGCCATGTTCATGTTGAGCTATTGCTAGCTCATTCATGGCCCTAGGGAACAAAACAATTGAGAAGTAAGGAATTCAATGGATTCAAAATGTGAGGGATAAACATAGAGTTGTTGAAGGGGAGGTCCATCGATGGGGATATTGGTAGATTTATGAACAAGATAATCATGAAGGGTGATGGGGTTAGCATCAAGGAGTTCCTAAAACTCCATACATCTGTAAGGGATAGTGGGAGGCCCAAATGTTCCTAAGGAAATGCTAGATGCACGTGTACTTGGTCTAGAGGGGATGTAATGGTGATAGAAAAAAGGATTGGTTTCAAGATGGGGATTGGTTTTGGTGACATGGATCTCATGAGGAGGGACCATAGAAATGATGGGTTAGGAAACCAAAGATGAGGGGACTGTTAACCTTTGAATTTTACTTTAAGAGTTGGGTGTTTTAAAAAATTGAATAAATTCTTTTTGAAGTTTTCTAAAACTCAAGTCCAAAATTTTAGACTTGATTTCGGAGGTCTTTTTGGGGTTTCAAACTTTGGGTTTCGTATTGCAAAAATTGAATTCCATTTCAGAGATTCTATGAGCATTTAATTTTCAACTACCCCATGTGTCAGCTTCTGAGCATTAATTCTGGGTTTTTCTATATAAACTTGAATTTTTACCTGTCATTTTCACTGGCTTTTCTCCGACACTCTAATTTTACTGCATCATTTTGTACTTTTGAGGCATCATTTTCAAGGTAATTTTGTTTTGGGTTATTTCTTTTTGGTTTATGATCATTTGGGGTTTTCTTCATTTTTATTTCTCTTTTGTTTGTTCTTCTTTTCCTGTTTGAAAATGGAACCCTCATCATCCGTCATTTTTCCTTTAGCCATGTCATCTGATTTCCACAACTACAAATCCCAATTTGTGTAGGCATCTAGTCCAAAATTGTGCACCAATTTCTTCCAGATCTTCACAAGCATTTGATTTTCATTCTATGCCCTTTGGTGATTTTTAGTTTCATATTTACCTTCTCGGAACTCTACTTTTTGTACTTTCGAGGTTTAAAGATTTTGGGGTTTTGGAACTCTACTTTTTAGACTTTCAAAGATTTACTTTTCGAGGTTCGAGAGGTCACAGTTTCATGATTACCTTTTCCATATTCACCTTTTCAGACCTTGAGAGGTTTTCTTATCAATATTTAGGAGGTCCGCCTTTCGGGTTTTTAGAGGTTTATACTTCAAAGCCAAAATAGTTTTCAGACTTACCATTTTGGAATTTCGAGGCTTCAACATTTTAGAGCCTTTACAGTTGTTTTTATGAAATTTCCAAATGCCATTCGAATTCTGAACTACGAATAAAATGTTAACCTCCTCATTAAAGAGAAAAGGAAAGATGAAATACACATTTTTAGGAGTTTCTCCTCACTCATGCCTATCTTCAGATTTGGGGAATATTGGAGATACCGAACCTTGGACAAATAGATTTTCCAGATTTCTGGGAAATATTAAAAGCTCCTAATAAGAAGCCTTAGATGTAGGCCATATTTGATAGTGGGCTCACTCTCATTGTAGGTTTTCCTTCATCCATGCATTTTCCTGAATTCCTTTTAGCAAAGCGGTAGCCCAATTTGATAAGGATTCTGAATCAGTAAAAGATGATGACGGTAAGGTCGTAATTAGGCTAGACGTCAATTTCTTTGAGGATTTATTTAAACTTCTAGATGTTGAAGGATATGTAAAAATTTCACCAGAAGCCTTCATGGAACATTGGGACAAATAAACTGAACTGTGTATGAAGGTTATAATGAAGCGGTTACTTGGCCAAGAGTTTCATTAAGCTTTCTAAACCATTGTTCGCTCAGACTTCATCCAGGAAGTAAGTGATATTATTGTATTGTTGAGTCAAATTTTGGGTCTCGCTTCCATAAAGGATTTTTAGGAATGGATGTTCCTCTACATTTCTACTATCAAGAAAAATAAGGATTTCATACGATGGGGGAACATATTAGTAGCTCAACTGTTTTCAATTGGGCAATGTTTTAACGTCTAAAAACTTCTTCATGACTTCCTTTCTCGTTTATGTTGTTTCTACCATGGGGAATTCAATGGTTTGAATACAAAAGGTGTCAGAAGTATGTCATAGATTTATCACTTTTATCCTCAAATTACAATGGAAGAAGGCAACAAACATTTTCATAGAGTCAATGATGCTTTTTTTTTGTCCTCCTTTATCATTTTGATAAGGATTTGTATAATCAAAGGATTTCTGATAAATCTTGAAATATGTGCAGGAATGGGGAGCCATCTATCTTCAGTTCCCAACATTTACATACATCAGGATTCCTGGTTTCTTGGGTGCTCCAAGAAAGTTACCAAGATGTCCTACTGAAAAATGGATTTTATTAGAATTAGTTTGACAATTGTTGGATTATCACAAAATTCAAAACAAATGACATAAGACGAGACTTCAGTTTCCTATTTCAATAGGAAGATACACCTATGCCAACATTTATAAAGCAAAGAATGTGGATGGAGAAATGTCAGAAGTTACTTTGAGAACTTTCCATCCCATAACCAACTTTGATTACTAGGGTAAATTCAGTGAAATAGGGTTGGCCAGTTCTCATTTGCCGCAGCTATAGGATGTTTGGATTGATTTTGAGATGAGGTTATCATTAGGCAACAAGAATATGAAAGGTTGAATTTGAATGAGGTTATAAAATTCAGTATTGTGGATATTCCAAAAGGGATGGAAGATGATGATGAGGTATTGGATCCAATGTACAGGAACAATAATGTTTCAGATCAACCTTTGTCATGGATAGATTGGTCCAAGGAAGAACTTTGCAATACTAAGGAAAGGGTGGGGCCCATTCTTCAAAGGACATATGATTGGTTGGATACCTTGGGAATTTCACCCAAAGGGATAGATCAATCTATAAGAGTAGAAGCCCAACTAGCACTGAGTCTCCCTACACCCACAAAAGGTAAAAGGTCTACTCAAAAGGCCAATATAGTTCCAAGGAAGATCTCATTTGTTGTTGGGAGTTCCTCTCTTCCAAAAGTTTCCATTGCCAAGGTTGTGTCCTCCATAGTACAAGTAACAAAAGTTTCAAAGTTAGTGATTCTCTGATTGTGTCACAAGAATTGCCACCCCCTTCTTCATTATCATTGTCATTATCTTCAGCTCCACTTTCCCAATCATTATCCTCTACTCCTTCACTCCTCTCTGCTTCTCCATCTCCATCCATGGCCCAAGTATTTTCATCCCTTCCTATCCTCTTAGTAGGGGAAATGATTGCTTCTCTAGTTTCCACTCCACTTCCAAGTAACTTTCATTTCCTTCCATTTCAACTTCCAATCTTATTGCATCCACTCCCGAGGCTATTCTCACTTCCACCCCTTCTATCATTACCACCTTCATTTCATTTCCAACTAATATTACCAGTGTTATTGTTTTATCTAGTGCTCCAGGTGTTGAATCAACCATGCCACTTTCATCTGCATCCACTATACCTAAATGGCTATATCGCCAAACCCCAAAGTAGAAGAAGAAGGTGCCTCTTATAGACATGATATATTTGAGTGTATTGGAACCTACTCCAAAGAGACAGGAAAAATGGCCAAATATCATATCTAGTTTATTAGTAAACTAATTAGGAGAAAGGATCATGGAAGTAGCCACCCCCGTTGAGGGGAAAACTAAAGAAACTATAACAACAACAGATTATCAGATCTCTAGGTTTTCGTTAGGGAATGGAAAAATGAAGGTTCTAAACAGGATTTCTAGGTATCCCTTGGAAATTTTTTGGAGAAATATGATAAAGATAAATCTTCCAAAGATGAATTGAATTTGAAGGTTGAATATCTCATTGCTCTATTAAGGAAAATCACACAACCCACTTCAACTATTGATCCTTCAACTACAACTATTCTGACAGTTTCTTTTGGTTTGGATGATATTTCATATCATGAAATTGAGAAGATAGGTTAGAAGGGAAGATCAGTCAATGGATGGATAGAACGAATGCTTCAAGAAGCTAATCCTTTAGTTAAAACAATTATTAAATTATAAATGATTTACAAACTAAGAGGACTTCTATTCACAGGATAGATGAAATTATCTCTAAGAATAATAACAATTTGAATCTAAATTTAACTACATGGAGTGAGATTAGAGATGTGGACCCATATTTACTCCTTCAAGAAGGAGTAATTTATGATGTTTCTAAAAAATTTAGTTTCAGAAGGCCATGAAATTTAGATCCCAAGTGTTGCAGGATTTGATTAAGAAATTGGATGACAAACGTGTGGAAATAATGGACGGTTTAAATGATATTTTGGAGGAGTTTGATAATATCAACTGCAAGTTTTTCAATGAGAATATTGATGCTCTTCCAGTAGACCAAATTAAATCAAATTTCAAATATTTGGTAACAAAATATGATGAAATAACTAAAACTTTCAATAGCAATTCAATTGACAGGTTGGTCTCATGCCAGAATTTTATAAATCAGCTGAAGAAAGTGGTGAATAAGTTGAAAAGGTTACCAGCTAAAATTGCAAGGGATATTGATACAGCATATGTGGTGAATCATTATGCTTGTGGACCAGAGGAAGGAGAGGTACAGGGAATCATCAAACGTTTTGTTGACTACCAACACCGGATGGCTATGTGGGAAGAAGAAGATCAGGGAAAAAATAAACAAGAGAAAGATGATGCAGTCTAAGCTGATCGAAGCAACCATGATTGGGGTGGTTCTAAGATCTGAATCAATCAAATTTACAGAGTTGACTTATTCAAACCTAGCAACAACTTTGTTATTTTTATGGGAGCCTATGAAAGGAATGATAACCAGATCGTACCAAGCCAAGAACACAGATGCTAATTAAACACCACGATCAATAAGATGAAAGTAATTCACCAAAATAACTTTACATAAACCTTTGCAAACAAATGAGAAGAAATATCATATATTATTATGGAACTCAATGCAATACATTGAGAATGGGCCTTGCTTAAATAGGTAAGGAATAACAATCTAAGAACCAATCAAGGTTGCAGATCAAGCCATAAATCAAGAAAATAACTAGTCATCAAATAACTAATCAAGACCATAGATTTAGGAGAGAACTAGACATCAAGGATCTAATCAATACCATAGATCAAGGAAAGAACTAGTCAATACCATAGATCAAGGAAAGAACTATACCTAACAACTAGATAAAATCTCCTAATACCTAAATAAGATAAAAGAAATATCCACACACATAAGTGGGTGAGGATAAATACAATAAATTTAAATAAAGTACCTAGGTGAACATGAGCTAAGGTAAATACCTACTCTAATGTACCTATTCCCTTAAACTTATTATACTCTATTTTTAGTAATTTGTTAGTTAAGGTTCAGTTGTAATGGCTCAACCTTTAGAACTTATAAATAGTTGAGTTGCATTAAGTTTAGGGATATAGATCATTTGGAGAAGTTACTCTTCAAGCTTGGAAGATTGCTTCATATACTTTGAGCCTTTCAGTTATATTCGAGAACAATATTTTTCATGAAACATCGGTTTATTGTGTTAATCATTTATCAATTTATAGCTTGTGAATGTTTAATTCCTTGATGTGATTAGTTAATCTACCTTTATCCCAGTTATCTTATTTCAATTCATGTGAAAAGTGATATAGCTACTTTTATATCAGTTGTGGAAAAGTTGTTTCCTTTCTATTACAAGGTTGCATTATTGTTTATAGGCATGGATAGAAGAGGATTGAAAGACATGTGCATATTGTATATTATTTTGGGTAGTTGATTGTGCATTTAAGTGGGTCTATTTGTTCAAAATACTTGGTGCATCACCTTATTCCTTTCTATTATCTCTGACTTTAAGCTCATCAGTTGAGTATATTAGAATTATTTTCAAATGTTTTAGCATTACATATTGATCTTAAATCAAGTTATCCAAATTTCAAAGGAATTCAGCCTTATTCAGAGGTTCATCCCAAGGCGACAAGGTCCCACACCTTGGGGATGTTCAAACGTTGCACAGGATCAACCAGAGACTCAACGGGTGCATGATCTACATGACAATATGGACCAAAGGTGTAGAAGAAGCAAGGAGGAGTGAAGATGTTTTTGTGAAAGGTTTTTGAGATGGGTATGCTGTTGGAGGAGGTTCATTATCCCATTTTCTCATCTTGAGAATGAGTAAGAACGAGCATGAAATAGAAAAACAAAAACTTATGCAGATTATTAAAATGATAAGAAAATCAAGCGCAAGGTTTTGTTTATCTTGATTATTTAGATAAATGTTAAGAAGAAAAGAGGCTCAAAGGGAACTGTTATCACCAAATTACAGCACCCTCTGATGTGTCATGAACCATGAATGAGAAATCAGTGTAATTGGGTAACATGGGATTTTCTTTAAGGAGTGGGACCCCTATAGTTGAGACAAACCTCCTGATAAGGTTTGTTCCTCTACCTATTGTAATGCTAAAACAACTCCTATAAAGGGAAATTCAACTATTCTAACACTAACCTAGAATTCCATGGGACCAAGAAAGAGGGAGAAGCATAAAATGAAAGTCCTAAACTATGGGAGGCAATAGAACCAAGAACAAGGAAAGTGGAGAGATTCCAAGTGGATGAAAATGGAAGAAAATGAGGTAGAAGAGGGTAGATAGAAGTGCCACAGTTCAAAAAATGCATTCAAACCTCCAATTTCATGGAGCACAATGAATTTGAATCCTACAAAATAACAAAATATGCACAATATACCTATTGTTGGAATATAATGGTAAAGTGGGTTGGCCACCCCTTAATTAATATGGGTCCAACATTATACTATAGGTTAAATATTTAATAATATGAAATATTTATATTTCTATTATTAAATATTCAAACCTTAGAATATGTGTCAACCGACTTGGTTGAAAGGGTGAGTCGGGAGACATACCCAATCACCTCATATAAAAAAGGACTTTGGGTCCTCATTTGATATATCGGAGGAATATATCAAAGGTGTGCAAATCAATATTAATTGATTTGGTTTTACCCTTGTGATTAGGGTTAGTAAAGAGGAGGTTTCTACTGGATGTAATTGGATTCTCTATAATAAAGGTTACTTTTCATAGTGGTTTTTACCTTCGGGTTTTCCACTATAAATCCAAAGTGTTCGTGTTATTTACATTCTGTAAGTATTTATTTAATTACTATGCAATATAGTTTATTAATGTGATGTTTATTTATTTATTCATTTTAATGTTGCATAATATATTAATGTTTAATATTTAAGTTGATTAAACATGTTGTCATTCGAATCCTCGAATTCCAACATGGTAACAAAAATTAGGATAATTAAACAAATAAGATCAAATATTTTTGTATTTACTTTATTTAATTTGTAATAGATTTTTCAACCAACCCGGAAGGGTATTTAAAAGTATCGGGTTCCATTCCTTTACTCCCCCAATTTATTTTTTCACTACATTTGTGGAATCTAAATTTTTGTGTGCTTTGTCAAGAAGTTTAATTTACAGGAAAGAAGAGATTTTGGTGCACCCCCTCTTCTAAACTATTGGTAAAAAACAACATTTTTCAATTTTAAATCCCTAATTTTTTTCGAGGGAGATGTAATATGATATGATTCTTACTTCCATTTAAATTTTGAAATTATATGGAATATTTCTTTTGTTCTAACCTTTGAAAAATAATGTAAATTCTTTGAAAGGATATTTCTTTAGAAAATTTTATTTAATTTTAGCAATAATTTTTATTTAATTATGTTTCAAAAATGGTGTGTGCAGGGAATAGTCATTCTCGGGAAGTGGAAGTTTATGTCAAGAAATAGACTTCACAGAAAAGATCAAGGAAATTAAAATTATTAATTTAATTTCACTATAGTTGTACCAAAGAAAATTAAATTATTTATTTAATTTCACTAAAAGTGGTACTATTTGTTTTGTATTTTTATATTTTCTAATGCCCTTTGGTTTTCTTCGTGTCTCTGAACTTGCTTGCATGGAAAATGGAAAATCAATCTTTGTCTCGGTTTACACTAGCATGTCTTTGATAAATTAGATAAATTGAGGTGAATTTAGATCCATTATTTGACATAATTTTAGGTAAAATCACCAAAAATCGTGCAAAATTCACCGTTTCTAGAAATATACAGAAATTTTCATTGTGTTAAATTTGACAGTCGAATGACCGTCACGGCATACCAAAATAAGGTAGAATGACAGTCATTTAGATGTCAAATTTAAGCTAGCCATATCTTTATCTACATTAAAAAATTTCATACATTTGAAATTGATGTGCATTGTTAGGGGTTTCATCTTCACTTCTATGTGGTTAGAAAAATTTTTCGATAGGTCTAGGGAATAATGCCATAGCCCTTTATAATGTGGGTTATTATTTGATTATGGGAAGTTAATTAGTATGTATTTTAATGACAATTAGTTATGATCAAATAGTTTCTTTAGATCTATAAATTTAGATCTGGTTCTATTAATATTTTTATGATTAGATTTTAAAAAATTAGTTATTTTTTTAATATATATACTTGATTTTTTAATGAAATAGTACAAGTTTTTTTATCATAAAATATGGGTATTGTCATTTTTTTATCAATATTTTTCTAACTCAGTGGTGCATTGTATATCATAATGGGGTATGTTTTTCAGGTTCAGGAAATTTGAAAGACAATGGCATCCAGTTTCTTTTTCCTTGATAAGTCCCAGATCCTAAATGGAGTAAATTACAATATTTGGAAGATCAGGGTCAAATCAAAACTTATGGCAAGAAAACTCTGGGGATTGTTTCTGGTACTAATCATTTGCCCACAGTCATCAAGAGAATGTAGAAAATATGAATGCATTCTCACAGCGTACAGGAGGCCCTTTCCATGATCCTATGCAATGTGAACAATGAATATCTTCTACACATTGGTAATATTAAACATCCTAGTGAGGTATGGAAACAATTAGAATCCATGCATGAAGGTACGCGCTTGTCCAAAATTATTAAACTTGTTTTAGAATTTCTTATGACTCCTATAAAAGGAGATGAAAAGGTGGTTAATTTCTTAGCCAAAATTAAAAATATTAAAGAATAATTAGATGGATGAAATTGTGACTTAATTGGTGAAAAATTAATCTACTTTATTGTTCAGTTGAATATACACGAAAGATTTAGGAATTTTACTTCTACTTTAAATTATAAATATCAGAATGAGGATGAATTACCAAATTTGATTACTTTGAGTTCTCTTCTGATACAGGAAGAGCAAGTGATGATGAACTTCGACTCTAAGGAGAATGCCTCATAGGAACTTCTTGCTCAGAATTCAAAGTTCAAGTCTCGCAAGCCCTATTCTGATCAGAAGTTTAGATCTAATACTAAATATTCATTTTCTGATAAAAAGAGTTTTACTTCTAAAAATTTGTGTGTAAGCTTTAATGGTAAATGTCACAAATGTGAAAAATTTGGGCATAAAAAGGAAGAGTGTAAATCTAAGAAACCTATCCATAAAAATCAGAAACATTGTCACATCTAAATATAATTTAAGGAAAAAGGATAGTTCTAATGATGCTCCTAAAATTGTTGCATTATATGTTGCTTTTTACTCTTCCTCAAATTCTAAATGGATTCTAGATTCACATTCTTCAAATCATATGACTGGTATTTCCAATTCTTTATTTGATGTTACGAAAATCAATGAACGTGTGTATTTTGGTGATAACTCATCTATAGAAGCAATAGAGAAAGGAAAAGTAAAATTTGTAAATATTATTTTGAATAATGTTTTATTTGTTCCTAAGCTTAAAAATAATATTTTTCATGTTCACAACTAACTCATGATGGTTTTTCTATTCAAATTTGAAGGATACTTGGTACATCAAGGATACTAATAATAATATATTTTGAAGGAATTCAAAGAAATGGATTGTATATTTTTGATGATTTTTCTTTTGCATCTTGTTATGTATCTCAAAGTTTGAATAATTCAAAACTATGGCATGAAAGGTTAGGACATGTCAATTATCGAAGCTTGTATGAAATGTCTAGATGTAATCTAGTTAAAGGTTTGTTTGTGTTGTCTTCAACTCACGATGCTTGTGAAGGGTGTTTACACATGAAACAAAGTGCTAAAACCTTTCACTTACATCCTAAGGAGAGTTCCTCTTCACCACTAGAACTCATTCATAGTGATGTTAGAGGACCTCTTGAAGTAGCTTCGTTAAATGGTTCTTTGTATGTTGTGACATTTATTGATGATTTCACTAGGATGATTTAGACATATTTTCTTTAAAATAAATCTGATGTATTTGGAAAATTTAAGGAATTTAAAGCATCTATTGAAAATTCATCAAATTATAAAATTAAGAGGCTTAGAACATATAATGGGGGTGAATATGTTAGAAACGCATTTCATAAATTATGTATTGATTGTGGTCTTAAAAGATAATTAACTTATCCCCATTCTCTCCAATCTAATGGTGTTACAGAATGGGAAAATAGGACTATTTAAGATATGGCTCGTACGATGCTTCATTCTACTGGTATTTCAAAATTTGTGTGGGAATAAGTAATGAACATGGTATTCTATATCCTAAATAGGGTTCCTACTAAAGCTATTCACCATTCAACCCCCTTAGAAAAATGGTCAAATCAAAAACCTGATGTATCACATTTAAAAGTGTTTGGTAGTCTTGCCTCTTTATATATCCCTAAAAAGAAAATAAAGAAACTTGATATGACTTCTTTTTCTTGTATTTTCATTGGATATGGTATTAACACTGTAGGTTTAAGGATTTACGACCTTCTGTAAAAAGGGAAGTAACTGAAAACTACAATGTTGTTGTTTTGGAAAAATGTTTTTGTTCATCTACAAATAGTAATGATATTCTTAATTCTATCAATATTTCTAATGATGGTTCTGATATTGATAATGAAAATATTGTAAATGATCATGATGATGTTTCTTATGTTGATGTTATGGATGTTTTTGAATCTCTTGTCTCCCTAGCTAAGAAACCAAGATGGGCTCAAATTGTGTTAGAAAGTTATAATCCTATTGACCTTAGGAAAATGACCAGAAGCCATCATATGTACCATGCATTAATGACCTTGTATGAACCTGAGCCGTAAAGTTTTGAAGAAGATTCTCGGGATGAGAAGTGGATCAATGCAATGCAGGCTAAATATAATGCCTTGATTCAAAATAAAACCTAGGAATTGGTTCCACCTCCAAATAAAAGAAACATCATAGGCTCTAAATGGTTGTACAAAGTAAAATATAATTTTTATGCTAGTATTAAAAAACATAAAGTTGATCCTACTTTGTATAGGTAATTGGTAGTTTGATTTATCTAACTATAACTAGACCATATATTTCCTATGCAGTAGGAATTGCTTCAAGGTTTATGTAGGAACCTTATAGAGATCATTGGAATCTTGCAAAAAGAATTCTTAGATATATTAAGGGAATAATCAATTATGGGTTGCATTATAATAAGGATGAAAATGCTAACTTGTATGGATTTTTGATTCTAATCATGTTGGTGATGTATTAGATAGAAAATCTACTTCTGGTTATGTGTTTAAATTTGGTGCAGGTGCCATTACTTGGTGCAGTAAAAAGCATCCAATTGTTTCTATCTCTTCAACTAAAGTTGAGTATAGAAGTGCAATGGAAGATACAAAAGAGGCTCTATGGATGAAGAAGTTGTTCGACGAGATAAAGATGAAGGATGAAGGTAGTTTTATTTTGTTCTGTGATAACCAGAGTACTATATCACTCGTACATAATCTAGTACAACATCAAAGGATGAAGCATGTTGAGATACATATACACTTCATCTGTGAGAAGGTGTCAAGTGGTGAGATAGATCTTAAGTTCATGTCGATTGAAGATCAGGTTGTTGACATCTTCACAAATCCATTGAGTTCTCAAAAAAATTTCACTTTCATGAAAAACTTGGATTATCGAATTTCCATTAAGGGGGAGTGTGCATGACAATGTCACCTCCGAATGGAACTTGGCAATTGTAAAATGAAAAATTCATTGAAATAGAGACCTTCGGGAAAATATAAAATACCTGCGGGAAAGTATAAAAATACCTTCATGCATATATATACCTCCTTGTCTTCTTTTTTAAAAAGAAGTGTAGAAAGACCTTAAAGGTGATATTCGGTAAACTCTTTAGTGTTATTGAGTTTATTGGTAAACATCAAGCATAAGCATATTGTAAAGGAGGTCCTTGGTTATAAAATGATCTTATGTGCTTGGTTTCAATTAACCTTTACGAGAACTTGTGAGAACATGTAAAACTCACAAATCATACTTATGCATTGATGATGGGATGATCTTTTGAATACCAAATCATTTTGCACCAAAAGGTAACTTGAGTATGATGAAGGTGTTATAATTCCTTCAACCTATATGCTAGCCTAAAACCTTTATGGTTTAAGGATTGTAAATCTTGTAGTGTACCACGGGAAGGTAATCTATTGGCATATGTTATCCCACTTAACATTAAGGGGGAGTGTTGGAACATAATGGTTAAGTGGGTTGGCCACCCCTTAATTAATATGGGTCCAACATTATACTATAGGTTAAATATTTAATAATATGAAATATTTATATTTCTATTATTAAATATTCAAACCTTGGAATATGTGTCAACCGACTTGGTTGAAAGGGTGAGTTGGGAGACATACCTGATCACCTCATATAAAAAAGGACTTGGTCCTCATTTGATATATCGGAGGAATATATCAAAGGTGTGCAAATCAATATTAATTGATTTGGTTTTTACCCTTGTGATTAGGGTTAGTAAGGAGGAGGTTTCTACTAGATGTAATTAGGTTCTCTATAATAAAGGTTACTTTTCACAGTGGTTTTTTACCTTTGGGTTTTCCACTATAAATCCAGTGTTCTATGTTATTTACATTCTGTAAGTATTTATTTAATTATCATGCAATATAGTTTATTAATGTGATGTTTATTTATTTATTCATTTTAATGTTGCATAATATATTAATGTTTAATATTTAAGTTGATTAAACTGTTGTCATTTGAATCCTCGAATTCCAACACCTGCAAATGTAATGAATAGGAAAAAGATAATAGAAATCGAGCTAGGGAAAGAAAATCCATAAAAACTCTAATTTTATTGTTTAAAATTATGCACAATCTATTACAATATAGGCACAAGGCAAGAATCCTTTACAAAATGCCCAAATTTGAGGCCTGCAACTCACAAAAGTGCTAGAACAATTTTGACAGAGTTCCTTTACATTACAAAAGTCTCTCCTCAAAATGAGGTGAATTTTACAATATATAGATGAAGATCCTTGAAATTTCCTCACTAACTAACATATTTCATTAAAGAGGTATGGGCAGGGGATAATTTTAGTGGCAATTGTCAGTAATATGGTGAAAATTTCATTTTAGGAAAATTTGAAAAGGTGATTTTTTCAGAGCGGGTCGGTGTCTTGTTCGCCTAAAATTTACAATATATTTTTTCTTTGGGGTCGGCTTCACCTTCATTTGAAAACATACCCTATAAAAACCTAGGTGATTCGTTGGGTAGTATACTATGGTACTACCACAAGTAGCTTACAAAAATACAAATACCATGAAATTTGAACTTGCATACTCTTAAGAACCAGAGATTGTTATTAGCCTGTTAGGGTTAGTTGTTGATGCATGACACGGATATAGTTGACGTGCGATAAAGAGGTATTGCAAACATGTGACAAGGAGATATTGCAAAAGTGTGAAAATAGGGGAAGCGTTGACGTGCAAGAGGAATAGAGTTGACGCGCAATAGAGACAGTGATGCCTAGTTGACGTGTGACAGAGAGAGTTGATGCGTGATAAGGGCATAAGCAATTGACGCATGACAGGACAAATTTGACATGTGATAGAGCCGATTAACACCTTGATGATGCACGACGAGAGGAGTTGATGCCTTGTTAAGCGGCGTGAGGATAGTCGACACGCTATTGACGCAAATGACAAAGGGTTAGTTGTTGACGTGCAACAGGATTACCATAGTTGATGTGTGATAGTAATTTTGACTCTGACTCACTAAGTCGCTACTTGGTTCTTTTGTTGACGTAGGACTCTATTCAGAATAATGGAAGGTGTTAGTCCTAAGAATGCAAAGACCCTAAAAGTAACTAAGAAATCTTAGAAATCGTTGTTCAAGTATTTTGGAAACTTTGTTGATATAGATATTGAAAATACCAACAACCATATAGATGCCACCAGAAAGAATCAGAATATTAACTGTGTGGAAGGTATTATTGAGGTGGACATGCATTCTGCACAATATCAAACAAATGACACCTACAATAATATGCCAGATCTTGAAGATATTCTTCCTATTGGGGTGCAACCAGAAGTGCATCAAGATATCACACATACAAATACTCAGCAAAATGGAACACAGAAATCAAATTCAAATTCTGGTTCATGAAAGAGGAAACCAGGTGATTTTGATATTGCTCAAAATTCTACTAAAAAAAGTAAAACATTGAAAATGAACAAGAATATGTGGACCATTAGCAGGTCATACAAGTTTGATTGGGCAAATAAATTTATGTTTATCAAACCTGTACAATCATCTAATTCAGAAGAGATCCCATTTGAATGTACATGTACAATATGTACATGGAAATTGGGAAAGCAACAAAAAATGCAAATGAAGCTAGACACTATAGAAAAACATTGTGGAAAACAATATTTGACTGTAACGGGGGCGAGATGGCCAGAAAATCAAAACACACAGGTGGAAAGCGAAAAAGAATGCATGCATGTTAGATACGCTAGTGGATTATGAGGCAGAGTAGAAAAAACGTAGACATCTCGTGGAAAAGGGAGGAACAATCACATCGCAAATTGGTAAGATGAATCAAAAAAATCTACATGCAAAACTCATACAATTCTCTACTTTATTTCACATACTAAAGAAAGGAAGACTGATTTCAGATTTCCTCAATTTCAAATTTTTGTATCAATATAATGGAATGTTGAACGTACCTCAGTCTCATTGGTCTGAAAGTAGTGGATGGGAAATGGAAAAATGCCTTTCAATGATAGAGAAGGAAGATTTGAAAGAGAATGTAAAAAAATCAAAGTTTATCTCTCTTTCAATTGATGAAGTGACATGATGATCGACAACACTATATGGGTATGTATCCATGTCTATACTTTAGAAAATCATATAAGGACACCTCATTTTTGGGTGTTATGAAAATGGTTGAAAAGCTGTAATGCCGAAAACCTACATAAAATAGATATTTCTTATTTGAAAGATATTGCTGGAATGATTGATTATGAAATTGCTATGAAGTTGGTATGCATCGAGAAGATGGTGCATCATGTTATATGCAGGTCACTAAACGTGGCTATGTGTTAGATTACAAACAACAGTGGCCCCATATATGCTATCAATTCACTGTATGGCTCACAAAATGAATTTAGCATATAAAATGGTAAGCAACCACGAAAATGTTGCTAAATTAGAAGACCTTATAAGGGAACTTCATGCCTATATGGCAAGCAGCCCAAAGTCATTTCTTGAGTTCCAGAAATTTGCAATTGGAATTACAAATGGCAAAAACTTCTGAAAGATGTTGAGACTAGATGGATCTCTTTGTATGAACTTGCATGCAAAGTTCATGAGGAGTATCCTTTGTTGGTTGGTTTCACTCACAAATATCGTCATGAAGTTGATAGGGCGAGGGACTTGTTGTTCCATTTAACTGATTTGGAGACATTGCTTACATTGGTTGGTATTCTTCCAATGTTGCAAGAGATCAATACACTGATGAAGTATGCATAGGGGAGATTAATCTATATTGTGGATTTTATATGGATGAGAAAAATGGTATGTCAAAGTCTTAATATCTTTTCTTGTTCCCAAGATAGTTTTGATACACTATTTTTGAGAATTGGAAAACTTTATTAGATCTTAAAAATCCTAGTAACTATTTGAGATTTAATATCCACAATCACCTCTGCATCACTATTAATGGGAGGGACATACCACTGCACATTTTACAAAAATTTCAAGATATTACAGGATCAGAATGAGAAGATGTTCCGTGACATGTAATCTCTTTGAGTCTGTTATAGTTGAAACAAGAATAAAGCTTAAAAAAATTCACAATCCTTATCATCATAAATTAGAGAATGTTTCTCCAAAGATAAAATTCTTGAAGCCATGGGTGTGATGAATCCTAATTTTTGGAATACTGAAGGTGGTCATGCTGACTTTGTAAGAAAGCATTTCCATAAATCCATGTGTACAATAATGGAACATTTCACAAAGACTTTAGAGTTCAAGGGTATGGAAATCAAAGGTATACTGAATGTTGATTTATTAAAATTTCAATCAACAAATTTTGCAACAATAATGAGGAACCAATATAAAAACTTAGAGGAACCTTCTCAAAGTGGTGCTATTACAAGCTGTGGCGAGGAATCTATCAAATTTTTATCTTACAAGAAGATATCAATGAATATTTCAGATTATATGAGTTATTCCAAACAATGATTTTGGGGTCTATGAAGGACGAAAGGGTTTTGAGTGCATTAAAATCAAAACTAAGAAACATGTTGGATAAAAATATGGAAAGTTACATGAGGTGTTATGTATCTCGATACTCCATGGAAACCTTTCCTTTCGATAGAGAAATTGTGCATTAGAATTCCCTTTGCGAAAGAAGAGGTGTGAATAATACAGCTACAAGTACAATTGTTCCCAATGTTGAGAGTGGAATTAGCACATCATCACACTCTACAGAAGAGAACATCGAGTTCGAAGAAGCTATTGATAATGGATTGTTTCAACTTTAAATAGGTATCTTCTTCACCTTAATCTTATTGTTTGTCACTTTAAAAAAATTCAGCTCTTGTTATCATTAAAGATGTTACAAGTATATATATTTACATTTATTTAAATATAATTTTATTTTATTTTTGAAAACGTGGGTTGACTTCCATTCGAGGAAGTTGGTACTTCGACAATATCGTGAAACTCACCCATCTATCTACTAATCCATTTCTCATGTTAAGTTTTCTTAAAACAAAGATCTAGCACATTACCAGTGATGATTTCACAACCATCTAAAACACTAGAGGTAAGTTAAACCCTATCATATCATCTTTCTTGATTTCTTACAATTATGTTTAATTTATTTTTTATATTTGCAAAATGCTTTGATATATTTTTAAACTTTGTGGGATAAAATGACACAATCAAATTTTACAGAGGAAGATTTTTCCATATTATACAATTCATAATCCACGATCCATTATACAATTCGTCATCCACGATCGTGCTAGAAGCTAAATCTACGTCCACATAAAATTCATCATCATCCATATATATCATATCATCATCATATCATTATCATAATCCTGACACTACAATTATTATTAAAACAATTATTTATCTATTTTAAATTTAAAGAAATGTCTTTGTCCTAACACATTCCATTTTTTAAAATAATTCATGATCATATCATTATAAGTATATCCATTCTAATGTCATCTATATCCATTTTAACACATTCCATTTATTTATCATCTATATCCATTCTAATGTCATCATGATCATATCATTACAAGTATAGAGAAGAAGAATTATCTTAAAACAAGTTTAAATGTCTAGAGAAGAAGAATTATCGTGCTTGAAGCTAAATCTATGTCCACATAAAATTCATCATCATCCATATATATCTGATATCATATCATCATCATATCATTATCATAATCCTGACACTACAATTATTATTAAAACAATTATTTATCTATTTTAAATTTAAAGAAATGTCTCTGTCCTAACACATTCCATTTTTTTAAAACAATTATCCATTATCATCATTCATCATCATCTATATCCATTCTAATGTCATCATGATCATATCATTACAAGTATAGAGAAGAAGAATTATCTTAAAACAAGTTTAAATGTCTAGAGAAGAAGAATTATCGTGCTTGAAGCTAAATCTACGTCCACATACAATTCATGATAATCCAAGTAAACAAGAAACATACGTCATCATCCCTATCTAATGCAATCATCATTACAAGTAAACCAAAAAACATAAACTCCATATACAATCTAGAAATTCTATACATAATATATAGGAAGTTATAAAATTAAAGATTATATAGTATTTCAAATTTTCAAAGGCTATCAAATCCAGATAATAAAATTCAAATGCCATGACCACAACATTCAATGTTTCAAATTTTCAAATATAGACTCAATATTTCAAGTTTCCACACTCAATAATAAAAATTTCAACCCTCTTTTTCTGTATCCATTTCAACTCCTGTGCTCCTTTCCCCAATGGTTTCTTCACCTGTGGCTGTACCCCTTTCCCCAACGGTAGAAATAACCCTAGAACTTATGAGATCTTCCGCAACACTGTCCAGATTTTTTAAAATTCTTTCTTCTTGCTTTGTCGCATCTCCATGGGACAACAAATTTGGATCAGCTGCTGCCTTAGCTTTGAATAATATTTCAAGGTCGAAGTCATGCTCTTTAATTATCCACTTCAGTGTATTGTTTTGTTTGTTAACCAAAACAATATTTTCCTTCAAATTCTTCACTATGGATAAACTATTCTTCACTATTTCCAAGTGAATCGTAGCGTATAAACTATCCCTTTGCCAATAATTTTCATAACGACTAATAATCTCATTGATAAGTACTTTAGCCCTTCTCTCCCATTCTATGAGCTGACTGATATGAGGTAGAATAAACTCACCAACATGGGATTGGCAATCATAACCAATTAAGTTCTCCAAAGGAAAAGGTAGCAACTGTTCACCATCTGTATCTGATGAAGATGATCTCACTGGAGAGGTATGGGGGCTTTCGGCTAGATCAACTGCTACTTGTTTCTGCCTTTGGGTGGCTTGATCCTGTTTGTGATAAAATTAATCAAGATTCAAACAAATAAATCTAAAACGAGATGTAATTAAATATGGAAAAGTCTCATTTGAAATTGAAGTATACTGTTGGCCTTGAATCATCTCACGGGTATTGAAAAAACCAGTTGGGTCATTACTATCAATGCCCAAGTAATCTTCATCTAAATTTATATTATTCAAAACTGATATGCCCATTGCACTGGGAAAGCCACCAAGTGAGAGGGTTGGAATTTGAAAGGAGGAGGCAATGTTTAGTGTCCCACTAGGGGCCGGAGTAATTGGCATGTGTTTACCAATGTTCTTTTTTCCTGTTCCTCTGGTTGGCATTTTAAATATTATTGGTTGAGGGGGTCGGTGCCATTGTTTGAATAGGAGGACTGCAATGTGCTAAAAAGTTCAAGAAAAAACATATGAAAATATAGAAAACAATGCAAAAACTACAAAATTAAATGAAGTAGTATTCAAAACTTGTACCTTGTTATTGAGGGGTAGCTTTTCGTGGTGCTAAGGGTGGGTCATGTTGGAGTAGTAATTGGTGGTTGTTGAGAAGATACAAATGCATGCAACTATACTGAGTGAGTTGGGGAAGATGGTTGAGTTTTCAAAACACGCGTATGGTCCAAAGTCCCTACAATGTCATCAACATTGAATTGTATGTCAATTCAATTGGGTAAAATTTAAATTGGAAAATGAAAATACAAATTTGGAATTTGTAAATAATACATGAAAAGGTATTACTTCTCTGGCGTTTAACGAATTCAAACTATTGGGGGTTCGGAGAGGAGTGAGCTTCCATTTCAAATTGGGAATCTCCCGAAGCCTCAGCGTGTTGTTGGCCTCTTCCTCTTGATAACGCCTTTTTCGAGGAAGGGATTCCACAAATCTTCTCTTGCAAATAGCAAATTGTTAATACCTATGTACAGTGTAATGTCGAAATACAAACTTAATAGTTTATACCTATTATTCTTCAAATGGAATTGACAACTTCATCAACGCCTCGTCAGTGCAAGTGGGAATTGGTTTGTCTTTTAAATTTAAAAGAGCCTTGTAATAAAGGCCAAGGATATAGTTTGTGGAGTAAATGACAGGTTTTTCTGAAAGCTTTGCATTTGTTATGTCAGTTCTTATTTTTTTGATAAAAAGGTGCACCAATCAAATTTTTGTTTTGCGATAGTTGCAACAATGTATGCAATGGCCCAGTTTGGTATATCTATTTGCCGACCCTGCAAAACTATTCTGGATTGAAAAAAGGAAATCATTGTAGCAAGAAAGTGGTGTGCAATTTCTTACATATCCACACCATGCCTGGATTTATTGACATGAGCTGCAAATGCCAAAAAATAGTGGGAATTAATATAACATTAAATTGTATCACAATAAAAAAGGATGGATGAAAATGAATTATACTTACAATCAACATGGAAACCGAATATCGATTCAAGATATTTCTTATCATCTTCGACGAGTGTTGCCTTCATTGTAACAAAGGGTAAATTTCTAAATGGAAGGCTCATAAACCGATGGATGTCAGTTGCGTTGATACCAAATTGAAACAATCAGTCGTCATTCATAGTAACATAAAACAAGCCATCCTCTATATTGTAAGATGAGAGAAGGTAGTTCAAAATATCTGGGTCTGTTTCAAAATGGGGCATCTTAATGAGCCCACTAAACTCACATGCATCGATCAAATCTTTGTATTTGGAAGTCATCTGTAAAATAGTCTAGATGTGGGGGCACAAAGGATTCCTATAGATGATCTTTCCCTTGGATAGGACTAGATTTTCCTCTTGATTTTTGTCTTGAGCTTGCAGTTGGGATGCACTTGTAGTCGCCATTGTAGTTGTGCTCGAGTCTCGAGAATTATATATACAAAAGAAATCGAGAGCCAAAAAGTGTAAATGTGAAAATGACCAATGGGAGGGTATTTATAGGACAAATCTAGAATCAATGACATTTATTGATGCACGTCAACAAGGACCATTGATGCACATCAAAAATGACCTTTGACACACGTCAAAAAGGGTGGTTGACGTGTGTCAATAAGGACCATTGACGTGCGTCAAAAAGGGCCATTGACGCGCATCAATGGGCCTTGTTGACACGCTTCAATGGCCCTTATTGACACATGTCAATGACCCTTGTTGACACGCGTCAACAAGGCCCATTGACGCGCATCAAGAAGGACCATTGCTGTCGTGTTGACGTGTGTCAACAAGGGTGGTTGACACGTGTCAATGGCCCTTATTGATGTGTGTCAACACAATGTCAATGGTCCTTATTGATGCATGTTAATGATGCGTCAGTGTCAGAAAATCTATAGTCTCTCTGGCTCGAAAAACCTAGCAAAAATTCGGTTATGGAAAACTGTCAAATTCACCTTTCACTGAAACCGGTTCCGGGGATATTCGCCAGGTATTTTCCACCTCCAATTTTCTAGAGGTGTCTTAAAATGAACCATAGGTATGGGGAGCCATAAAAATTTGGTACTTTTCTTACACGGGAAGTCATGGGCATCATACCTCATTAAACTGGTAGTTGAATAACTTTTTACTACTTCCATTAATGCATGGTTCGTTCCTAAGTTCAATTGGTTGCATAATTCTTCCTGGTGTTGTCAAGGAGTAAAATTCCTTGTCTTTCAGGTTGCATTCTTTTAACTTATTTCATGTTGTTGGTGGTAACATATTTTCCCTATTTACTAGCATCCTATTTTAATCATGGCATGAACACTTCATTTTTTGCTACCGACCAAGAACGGAAAATTCACTATCACCGGGTAGCATCCATACAAATGCTTCTAGTGCCCTTGTTGTCACTTGACTTCTCCTCATCGTTGCCTTTATGCAACCAGCCGATAGTACCAAAAATGCTACCGGTCCATTACGCTTTAAAATCGTTGTCAAAACCGTCATTATCGCCAAAAGGGTCCCAAATTGGCTACCATATGGTAGCATCCGTACATACTACTGGTCGATAGCATTGTGAAAGATACCATGCGGTAGCATCTAAAGATGCTTCTAATGCCTTTACACCATTTTCCCTTTACAACCTGTCCAAACCTACTTCTAGTTGGTAGCACATAAAATGTTACCATTCGGTAGTATTTGTACTTATCATATCGGCTAGTAGCACATAAAATGTTACCAACCTGGTAACATCTTTGATGCTACTAGTAGTATTTTACCACCTCTTTTCCCCATCAATAGGCTTAGACCTTCACCTCATGAAAGGATACCAACTTGTGAGCTACCCTCTGAATCACAAGTGTTGCATTCATCAACCACCACCACTCGAGACTTGTTAACTTATACATTTTATAAGGGTGCAAAATATGGACAAGAGGAACCTAAAGGAGTGGCCAATCTAAGGATGGTTTTGTGTTTGTTTAGGGTTGGAGTCCTTGATATACCAAAAGGTACGTGATGAACAAATATGTAATGACTACTAGTACGTGGCTTGGTATTGGGGCCTACCCTGTAGACATTAAATCATGCACTTGGGTATATTTCTAGATCCTAATCACATACCACTATTCATATGATTCTTAAGCGAGAAAACTAGTAATTAAAATCTATCTTTGGCCTCTTTTTCTACCTTTCTTGTTTTTTCTTTCGTGTTACACACCCCATAGCCCATTATGATCTTTATTGCTCTATCTTTCTTGAATCTAGACACAAATGCCCAACTAGGATACCAGTGCCTAGGGGCCCTCATCCCCTCTAGGTGCCCTTGACCTCTTTGTATCTTACATGCCTCTTTTGGGCCTCTTTTATCTTTTGGGCATCTTGTTTTCTTATGGGTCGGCCATTTAGTTGTCAATTATGAAATTCAAATAAGGGAATCATATAAATACAAAGTTATGTGATCATAATAAGGGACCAACATCTGAGCATCTATTATCATCACCTAAGATTGCATCCAAAGGCATATAAGAGCATCAAAAACATTCATCTACCACTCACTCAAGGGAAAAGGGACTACATTTTTTACACACACGCATAGGAGGAAGCACATTTTGGCATCCACACATCTATCTACATTACTACATCTAGCTATTGATTGTTATCAAGTGCATCTTGTACAAGAGCTTCTTAGGGCACAATTCTACACACACAATGTTACATATAGTCTTAGATGTAGTGCAACACTTAGTCATAAGTTAAATTTTTTGGGTGACCACTACGGTTAGTCCGAATCCTCATTTATAGTTATTTATTCTTAGGATTTGATGTGTTTTTGGTTTTACAGACATCATTTGTTTTGCAGGTTATAGGTGAACTTTTTGGAAATAGTGCAACACACAAGCGGCCAACAAAACCATTAGAACAACCTCGCAACACATAAAAATTCAAATTTTGACCATTTTTACAGTCATGGACGCCTAAAAGAGGCCTCCAACACCTAGGTACCCTTGACCCATTCTAGGTGCCCCTGGTCCATCTTATTATGACAGTTCCACAATTTTTTAGTGCTTTGTTGTGATAGTTATCTCATCTTGCTCATCATTTTCTCCAGTCTAGAATACTTTGGGATCAATTGTGTGGACGCCTAAAAGAGGCCTCCAACACCTAGGCACCCTTGACCCATTCTAGGTGCCCTGGTCCATCTTATTATGACAGTTCCACAATTTTTTGAGTGTCTCTGTTGTGATAGTTATCTCATCTTGCTCATCATTTTCTCTAATCTAGAATACTTTGGGATCAATTGTGAAATCAGATAAGTCTTGTATTCCCTCTCTTACACCTATGGTTTCATTGTTTATTTAGTTTATTACATGTGTCATATCTAAACTTTAGTGTTTTATTTATCACATGTGACTATGAAATATCAAGTGTTTAAAATAATTCTATATGTTTTAAATTATTTGGTGAACCGTCGCTTGACTCCAACCTTCTTTCTAGGGTTTTCTTCTTATGCACGTCACTGTAGTGGTCATTTTGGGTCTTTTGATCATATAAAACTCCCTCCATGTACCCGTAGGGTTTCTAAAGCAATGGCTGAATTTTTTAACCTATTTTCTAACTCTCAAATTGTTCCTCTCAAAAACTTTGAAACATCTTATAGTGAGAAATCATATGATTAGGACATCAACATTGATCAAGATAAATTAGATAATCTTACCAATTTTCATCAAGCTTTACGTGACAATCCCACCCATCTTCTATATATTCTTCACACTTTCATTAGTGCTAAAAAATATTGAGATGTTACACCTCTTGTCGGTTCTACCTCGGCTTCCATGGCTTCCACTCAACCCCTTCATATTCCTACTTAATTCCCATCGCTACCGCTCCCATCATTCAACCCAATGCTTCTATTACACATCCTATCTCTTCTTCAAATACTCCTAATCTAACTTATTTATATCAATATTTGCAGACTCAAATTTTTTGACTTAAAATGGCTACTTTTGTTCCTCTCCATCTCTTGTTTCTACTTTACTCCTTCACACTCCTTTTACACACACCATTTCAGCCTACAAGCTTCCTTTTAAATTTGTCACCCCTAAGGGTTATGTCAAGATTCTAATCACATTTGGGCCTCTCACAATATTTTTCTCCTTTCACTATGGCACCTTCAATAGAAGGTTTTGATCTACTCTTAGGTCTTCCTTGGCTCTACACTACTCAAGCTATCTTTTCCATGACCCATTTTTGCCTTAAGTTCATTCACGATAAACAAGTTATCTCTATCCAAGGTGTTCCATCATCTCTTCCATTACCTCATCCTCCTCTCTAGGTTTCTATTGCAATTTCTAGAACATCTAAGTCTCCTGGACCTTTCAGAAATAAGACACAATCTTCTCCTATCTCTTCTATTCACACACAACCTACTTTGTCTCATCGGTCCACATAGGTATACATAACCTCCTTGGTCTCCTTCACATAATTGTACATTTCTTCCTTGGTCTCCTTCACATAGGTGTACATCACCTCCTTGGTCTCCTTCACATAGGTGTTCATCACCTCCTAGGTCTCATGCACATAGGTCTCATTCACCGATACATCATCTGTCTCATACATCATCGATCTTAGAGCATGGTCACACAACTTTATCTCCACAAGCATCGAGTGGAGGAACTTTTCCCTTAAATTTTTTTGGATAGCTTACTCATCATCATACACTTCAAAAAATCATGCCTACTCCCCCTATTAGCATTAACAGATGTCTCACATTTCTACTTTTCTACTCTAAGCTTCGTATCTAGTATTTCACATGCATCTTCACATCTTGATACACTTATATCATCATTAACTTATGACACACTCTTGTGCTAAGATTCACAATTGACTATTGAGTTCATACTACATCCATGAACCTCACATCATAAACACTACGCATTTCACACTTTGTGCATTCACGGCACATCTATCTGGCATCACATTCTCACACATCACATGACCCTAAGACGCACTCTATTTCCATAGTTCATACTCAGCTGTTGAGGGTATAAATATGAAATGGACCTCACCACATTCACGCTCTTTATGCTCTATGCTTCATTGATCTATTTATCTAGCGCACATTTCAAACCATTTCCTAATGACGCACTCTTGTTTTATGGTTCATTATTGACTGTTAAGGGGTATTTTATAAATGAACCTCATCTTATGCTCATTCACATCCACTCAGGGGGCACACTACTCCTATCACATTCACTTTGCATTTCATTACATTCATACTCACATCATATTTCATACCTTGGTTGCACTTATTCTTGTTATCTTATACTCACATGTTCCACTTTACTTACTATGTTAGAAAGATATCCAATATGTCATTATCTTCTCTATATACACATGCATGTTCACTTTTTTAGTTGTGGATGCATAATTTCTAAATATCTTTACACGCAGCATGAATGTTTCACACTCTACCTCTTACCAATCCCACCAAGGCTCATGGGAGCATCTAATTTCTTACATACTACAAAGTGCTATTGTTTCATTTTATACTACTTCTTATTCTTACTAGCAGATTACTCTATCAATATATACATGTATTGACATACTTTTTTATCTTTCTAACATTCTAATGGGTGCTTCATATGAAACATTTGTCTTACAAGAATGATTTTCCACCATAGTTGTCGATAATTTTATTGATATTGGTTTCCATTGTCTGCAAATTATACCATATATATTGTTTGTTCATTAATTTTATTCTTTTGGCCACTTTGGCCCTAATTGTCTTGTGATATTATGAGCAATGTCCCATGTTTGAAACCCACCTTTTGTAGTTTACTTTTTCAACACTATTGTTTGTTTACATTTTCTTCTATCGCATGTTTGTCTATTTTTATGTTAACACATTTCTAGCCACTTTGTTTCCATGTGCCTTAGTTTCTACCATGCACATCACCTCCCGCAAGGTATTATTTTTAAATTAGCATTAGGTCCTCTTTTAGGCCACATCCTCCTAGAAATGTCGCATGCAGCCCAAACAAGGGGGCATACATTGGGTGAATCGGTCACCCTACACAACATCTCAAAGCTTCAGTATATGCCTACATTGTACATGAACATCATAGTCTAAAGTTGTAGAAACGACCCGATTTCTACCTTAAGTCCTCGCTCAAAGCACATACGCAGTGCCCAAATTTAGACATGAGTGCCCGAGCACTCCCGACCTTTCCTAGGTGCTTATGACAAGGCGGCGATTATAATTACTTTCTTATATTGACACATCTTTCAACATTTTACAAAGCATTTTTCACAACAAATGCACAATCCTCTAGCAATCAAAATGCATTCTACCTTCTTTCTCTACTTGGATCAAACTATATTGAACATGCCCAAAGTAGGATCACACAATCTATAGTGGTGTATAAATTTGGGAAGCAATCATGGATGGAGAATAAAACTAGACCTTTCTCCCCAACACTCTTATGTCGCGGTGTGAGATTGTCCAAAACTTCATCCTTGGTGTGAGATCACCCAAAACACTTACTCTTGGTGTGAGATCATCTAAAAACATTACTCTCTATAAGAGTTCAAGACACTTTTTATCCTTTTCACTCATCATGGATTAGGTGCGCATGTTCCTTTTACTAATTTTTCACATTTTTACATAATTTTACACTCTTTTTACAGAGTTTTTGTAACACATGACTTTGACTACTCTTTCACTCTTATTTTCTAGTTTAGTCCTTAATATAAAAACATTAGTAGCCCCACATCAGCAACCACCAAGTGATGATGACAACAGTATATATACGGCACAACACATACGCTTCACCCCTAGGGTCACTTCCTCTTTCTTATCTTCCACACTTCATTTTTATCACTCCACACTTTTTCTTGTCTCTTTGGCATGCTTTCTCCATCAATCTACATGTTTATCAAGTACGCATCTCTTATCTACTTTATCTTATTGATTATTTACTCAACAACATAATGTGGGGAAATTGTAAACACTAAATCATGTACTTGGGTATTTTTATAGATCCTCATCACATACGACTATTCATATGATTCCTAATTTAGAAAACTAGTAATTAGAATCTATCTTTGGTGTCTTTTCTGTCTTTCTCGATTTTTTCTTTAGTCTTGTACAACCCACAACCCATTATGGTATTTATTTCTTTATATTTTTTTACTTTGGACACTAGCACCCATCTAGAATGCCAGCGCCAGGCGCCTCATCCCCTCTGGGCACCCCCAACCTATTTGTATCTTACTTGCCTCTTTTGGGCTTATTTTATCTTTTGGAAATTTTGTTTTCTTATGGGTCGGCCTTTTAGGTTTCAATTACGAAATTTTAAAAATGGCATCATATAAATACAAAGCTATGTGATCATAATAAGGGACCAAGCTCTAAGCATCTATTATCATCACACAAGGTTGTATCTAAAGGAATCTAAGAGCATCAAAAGCATCCATCTAGCACTCGTCAAGGGACAAGGGATTGCATTTTCTGCATACACACATAGAAGGGGAAGTTCATTTTGACATCCATACATCTATCTACATTGCTACATCTAGTTATTGTTCACTATCAAGTGCATCTTGCACAATATCTTTCTAGGGAATTATTCTACACACACATAGAACTACATGGAGCCTAAGATGTATTGGAGTGTTGAGTCGTAAGTTCACTTTTTCAGGTGACCACCGGGGTCAGTATGACTCCCCATTTGCATCCTTTTATTTTTAGAATTTGATGGTTTTGGGGTTTTACAAGATATCATTTGGTTTGTAGGTTACATGAAAACTCTGTGGATAGTGCAACACACACGGGAAAAAAAAATGACCATCAATGACAACCTCACAACTTTGAAAATTCATATTTCGACCATTTTCACGGTCATGGGAAACCAAAAGAGGTCTCCAATGCCTAGGTGTCACTGACCCATTCCAAGTGCCTCGGTCCATCTTATTTTGGTAGTTCCACAATTTTCAAAGTGTGGTTGTGACAATTCCCTCATCCTATTCATCATTTTCTCTAGTCCAAAATACTTCAAGATCAATTATGAAATCACCTAAATCTTTAATTCCCTCTCTTACACCTAGGGTTTCATTTTTATCTAGATTGTTACTTGTGTCAAATTTTTACTTTGGTATTTTATTTATCACATGTGAATCTAAAATATCTATGGTTTAGCATAATTCTATATTTTTTAAAGAAACCCCCGCACTTCACACACCACAACGATAAGGGTGTCAGGTGCTTAGCCAATATACCAATAGTCAAAAACTTTGTTACATGCATAGAACACTACAGTGGATTCCTTATTGGGTGTTAAAATACTAATAGATCCACTTAGGATGAAGTGTTTAGATGTGTAAATTTGATGCATGTGGTTTGATTGAGTGTGAAGAAGTGTGAATGTAAAATATTACCACCTACTTAAACTATGTGATCAAGAAATCATGAAGAGGTGTTTTTTAGATCTAAAGAAAAATGTGATATTCAATGAGAACAAGTAAACAAATGAGGGAGAAATTATGCAAAAAGGATAAAATAAGGACTAAATAGAGAATAACTAGATAGTGCTTTTTTCCTTTTTTAAAACATAAGTGTTGTTGAGAAAAAAGTAACCCAACAAGTACACAAGTGAGAAAATCCAACCTGCAATGATACTAGAAAGAAAGAAATAAAATGTAGAATAGAAAATGAAAATAAACAAAGAACTTACCAAAGAAGATAGGTAGGTCCCATTGAGCGTGCCAAAATGTTTGAAGACTTTTCCGCTCTTGTCTTAAGTTAATGAAATGGTATACAAGAAAAAAATAAACTCCAAAATATGGGAGGGTTTAAGGCTACCTCCAAGATGTGTGATGATGATGAAGGATGAGATACGGGAACAAAAATCCTTTCATGGAGAGCTCAATAACTTGCACAACAAAGGGACAACTAGATAAGAAAAATATTATTAGATTAAATGGTGGGCTGCCTAACAAAGCCAATCCCAAGAAGTGATAAAATTCCTAGGGAGGATGTCAACCCATGTGATTACAATATTGACTAACATGAAAAATATAATCGAATGGAACATATATTAGAGATATATTCAAAAAAAAGATCCGATAATGCAGATGATGACTAATTAAGATAAGAAGAATCAAACCTAATCGAGTCAATGATGACTTGAGACAGCAAAGAAAGTTGATAAAGTGACTATAGAGAGCAAATCAAAAGATGTGAAAATAGTGGAGCTCAAACTGATTCTGAAATGTTAAAGATATATTGGATCTAATGTAGAGGCATAGAAATAGACATGATGTACATTATATACATATCCGATGAGAATGTAATGGATGTAGATTTGATCGACGGAAATGAGGGGCATATCTAGGATATTTGATGGTGACTAGGATAGAAGAGGTGAGATTTGGACTGATAGATAGTGAAAACATAAAGTTTTTAGGATTTGAAGGGTGTGGGTGATATAGAAATTGAGAAACAGAGATGACGGGGGTAGCCACAATGCAAGTAAAAATACTCGATGTAGATTGGGTCAAAGGTGACCAAGGAAGAATCGATGGTGACCAAGGATGGATTAGGTTTAGATGATACTTGATAGATGGCCAAGGGAATATAATAAAGAGACAAGGATGACTGATGAGGCTACAAATCTCTAGGGCCATGAACAGACACAGTAAAGATGACAAAAAGATGATGAAACAAGATAGGGATATAAGTAAAATCCAAGCTTCAAATCTCCAAAAATTATGATCAAGGGATCCAAAATATCTTCAAAATGTTTATATGAGCTCACAAGAAAAGAATAAAAAATAGAAGCTCGCAAGAAGTCACATTACCAAAATTTCATCCTCTTTGAAGAGGTGAGAGTAGTGGTATATTTATAGGTCATCGACGAGCCACTAGGGTTGGAAATGACTATAGAGGACCATTTATTTAGTTGATTGGTATGATGCACAAATCAATACAAGAGGCCCTATTAGGGTTAGATTGGGGTTACAAGCTATTTTGGTGGATTAATGTTGCATAGGGATAATAAAAGTGGTTGGAGGGTGGAAAGGCATTAAATGGGGGTAGATGAGAGTCTATGGAGGATAAATGAGAGGTTTATGGATACAATTAGGATAATATATGTGTTTGTGGATAATTAAATCTAATGAGAGATAAAATAATGATGCGATGGGATAGAATTAAGATAGGAAAATAGGAAATTAAGAGGAATAAATTAGATTTAGGGGGAAATGAGATTTTGAATAGGATATGGATGTGATCATGTACAAGATAATGACGAAGGGGACCAAACATGGGATGTGGGAGAATCAAACCAAAAATTTTGTCTACAAATAGTGACAAAATAATATCAACTACAAATATCATCCAACCTTTAAAATACCAAGACTTGAGCATCTAAGGCACATAAGCACTCAGATCGTGCACTAGCACCTAGGTGCTCTTATCCCGCCATGGACACTTCTAGCATGTATAGTTATGAGTTGCAAAACCCTCGATGAGCTTTGATGACATCATTTATAGTATGTCCCAGAAGTTACTCGAGTCCCTCACTCCCAGATTGCAAGAAATAAGCTAATTCATCTTCCTATCTCATATGATTAGGGTTTTACATTGTTGCATGTTTATTGTTTGGACACTAGTGTATTTATTACTTGTATATCATTAGTTACAGTAAGTTACTCTAAAATAAAGGTTTAATTCAATTTATATTAAATCAATAAGTAAGTTATAAGTAGATAATAGAGAGAACTAATAGTGATGGGGGAAGTGTGATGTCCCAAGGTGTGTGAGCTATATGACAATAGCAAAGAGATAGGCATTCTTATTTGGTATCTAAGAAAGAGAAGGCATGTGACCATGGTCTAGGACCGGTGGTGTAGGAGAGTAACTATGTGTATGTGAGGGAGATCGATGTGGTAAAGGAGGTGGAGAAAACCTATAGGAATGGGCTTCCCAAGTAGGGGACTTAGGCCGATGAGGTGGACTAATGGACCGGTGAGGATGACGGGGTTATGATGTAGGTCATGTATAAATGGGAGAGATAGGTACAGAGATAGATTAGACTTGAGAGGTGGAGGTGGCCTATATGCAATTATTAGCACTAAAATAGAGGCAAGAGTGGGCCGAGGTAATGGTGTATGTGGTGGAATACCTTTGATGGTGACAACTTACTTATTATGGATGAACTTAAGACATAAGTGAAGCATGGAAGGGATAGCTTGGGTAGCTCAGAGCCAAGGAAGACCTAGGACCATGTCATAGCCTTTGATTTCAGATGTAATAAGGAATGGTGTTGATATGGTAAGAGACCCAATAGTAATGGGAAGAATGACACGACCATAAGAATTAGGAATTGGAAATGTGATTTGAGAGGTTGGAAAGTTGATGGCTAGTAGGAGTGCCACATAGCATGCATTGGAAAGGGTCGAAGGATGGACTAGAGTATTGTTGACTATATGAGTACCAATGGAAGAATTAATATGTAGTGAATTAGAGGAAAATTTAGCATGGTAATCATGATCTAAGAATGTGATAAATGGTGGTGGCATATCAGTAGTAGCAATGAGAAAATCAAGAGGTCTGATGAAAGAGGAGGAATAACATGATATGTATGGTTTGCAAAGGAATTAGTAGCTGGCTTGTCATGTTTTGGTAACAAATCATTGAATATTTTAAGCTTTTCATTATCATTGAATGGTTTATCGTGGCTTAAGGAACTTGATTACATTATTGTCAATAATATTTTGAATGATATATTTAAGCTTTAAAAAGTTATCAGGACAATGCCCATTGTATTGGTGATAATCACAGTGTCAATTTTTATCGTAATTATGGCCATTTGGTCGAGAAGGGTCTAGATTGAGTGGTGGAGGGAGAGGAATCATATTGCTTTCAATGAGTTACGGTAATATGAATCAACATGCGTAAGGTAACCTAGTAAAATTACACCTTGTAGATTGCAATCGAAGTGTGGTGGTGTAGAAACAATGTTAATAGTAGCTTTAGCGTCATTAGGCTTAGTAGATGGTTTGAATTCATATTTAGATTAAAACTTATTTAAAGAGGAAGTGGAGGAAGTATCACAATACTTCAATTTTTCCATAGATAATAGTTTTCTTTCATGAAATTTAAGCATGTGACACAATTGATCGAAAGGAGAAGTCTCAAAAATGACACTCTCTTGGAGTGGAGGAAAAATACTTTTAATGAATAATCTTGTAATTTTGAATCAGCTAGGACGTTGGTAATTTTGTAAAGATCATTCCCATACCGCAAATATTGGTCCGTAAGATATTGTTTTGATCCTTGTTTAATTTTAGCAAGTTGTGGATAGGATATCTTAGTGCCAATATTCATGGAAAAATGGGAAAGGAATGTGTCGGCAAAATTTGTTATCGAATGGATAGATAGATCATAGAACTATCACATATCATAATCATATAAGTTGTGAGGGAACAACTTAGCCAATAATTTAAGGTTGTCAACATAGTCAAAACATGCAATGTGAAAGGATCGAAGGTGCTCCCGAGGGTCGCCATGGCCATTGAAGGTGGGAATATTATGTGTAATTAAGTTAGGAAGTAGCGGATACGAGGATATGGTGGGTGTTAAAGGTCAATTAAGGAGGGGTGAGGAATCTAGAGATGGAGAGAAAGATGAAGAGGCTTGTATTAATTAGCAAATTTGGGACTGTAAAGCATGGTATAAAGAAGATAGGTCATGAGTTCCTGAAGAGGATACATGTCATGTGTGAGAAGTAATAGGAAGGGTAAAGTGATTTGTAGGAGTAGGCATAGAAACGGGGACAATAGATGTAGGTAGAAGAGTGGTGGCAGTCGAGAACAATGTGTCACAATACAAAGAGAAGTATTACTAGAGACCTGTGGGGTTGAGCTCAGCTAAATTCTATTAGAAGCATAGTGGCTGAAAGGGGGTGAATCAGTCATATAAAAACTTTTAATTTCAATTACCATGTCATACATTAATCATTCAAATCAACCATTCATCATACATAACCACATGTAAGCTTATTATGTGTTACAACCATCCATAATTGCAATGAGACAAGAAATAACACAACAACACCATATATAAAGTGGGAAACCCCAAGGGAATAAAACACACTAAAACCTCTCCAAATATTACTCATAACAAAGGAATTGCATGAATATTACACACCAAGAAAGATTTTTTTAGTGAGGCATAAATGCCACAATGAGCACCAACCCATAGTTTAGTAGGACACCAATCCTACAATGAGGATACAACCCCTAAGGTGATCAAGCACCAATTCAAACACCTAAAATGTATTATCACTGATGATATGTGGTTCCCACTATTAATTTTGACTAAAACTTCAGCTCCATACACACCAAATCCTCTCAAACTTTTCTCTCTCATAACTCGTTAAAATATGGTCCTTCTCTTGTTGATTACGTCTAATGACATTGAATATCTACTCTTCAACTCTTCTCAACTCATCACACCTCTTCTTGACTCTATCCTTGACACCTCTACACTCTTCTTCCACCTTTTATATCTTTCTCAAATAAACATCTTCACAACTTTACACAACCAACCGAAATGAGAAAATATAACTTGCTTTAATTACATGACACAATTCATAAACACCTCTAGGTCATCCATGACCATTAAGGTCGATCATACAAACAATAAAATACATCTAATTTATCATATAAAACACTCTAAGATCCCCAAGTAGGTCAGAAATGGTCACACCATCAAGGAAAATCACACTCTTCTCTTCTAGGATCAAAACAAGGTCTTGTAACTCCAACGATTCCACAAGGACTTCTAAGGACACACTCCAGCTTCATCAAGGCTTCATCAACTCTAAAAATATTAGGTACAACCTCTTAGCATCACCAAACATCTCAAGAACATCTTTAACCTTCACCATCATCATGAAGCACACCAAGATGCAAGCTATCTGAAGAAGGTCTTCAAGCACTCGAGAATTCAATCCTAAAATTGAATGAGTTCACATAGAAAAATTCATCATCAATTCTCAAGAAACATACCACTAGAAAGGTATTTGTGTCTACTTTCTAAAAAAACTCACACCAATCACCAAAACATAGCACAGGTCATCTAAACATATCAATTTCTTAAACACGTCAAAACTGTCAAAATGAACTCAAGAACCAATCTTGAGAGAAACATGCTCAAACATCTCCAAATTCACTTCCAATCTTAACCACCACCTGGTAAAATTCAAGGACACATCTACCAACAGTATCAAGTACTAACAAGCATATTTCATTTGGAGAAAACTGATCTAACACACATGTTTCAGTCATTTATCTTAGCAAGCCTAATAGGACTAATTAGGCCATTAGAGATTAAGTAAGAAAACAACTCTCTAGATCAAACCAAGGATTAAAACAAATCATGAAGGACCTTTATGAGCTATCCAAGCTCAAATAACATTTCTTCAACATGTAAAACTATTAGACTCATCTCAAACCTCCATAGCTATGTTTTAACCCTTAAGGACAAAAGCAAGAGGGCAACTTGGAGGATATGTATCTTCAATTTTCTCCATTGTAGATGCCTGAAAATTTTCATGGGCACTTAGATAATCTCTAAAGGAATATGGAACAATTAAATTTTCAACATGAAGATTGCATCTCATCCCCTGAAACAATAAATCTCCACAAAACAAGGGTTTTTCTCATACTTCCTGAAATAATTGGAACATGAAATCACCACCAAACCAAGCCCTAGAGAATTCTATATAATACTAATGCATAACTTTTTCTTTCCAAGGCCATTTTAATTTCATACCATGTATTTCTTTCATATCACTCTAGAAGAAGGGTTTAACTACGGTTTGTTTAGTTTACCTTCTTAACATTCATTCATAAAATTTTGGCATTCATTTGACCTCATTCATATTGCTTTGTATTCTCAACTCCATGTAATAACATCCATGAAAGTAACAAGAATCCATACAAATTGTGCATAAATGGGTGAGAAAATGAACTTCACCATCAAGCTGGTTTTTCCCTCTTAAGAACTCGATTTTTCCAAAATCTCATTTTCTTACATTTCCTTCACTTCCTTATCCTAAAATTTGATATGAATCACCATGATGACCTCATCCAACTTTCCCAAGTCACATTCATTCTCAAATGCATCTAAAACTCTCTCACCACCATGACATACATGTGTGTTCTTAACTAGTCTTCACTTTCTTTCTTCTTAAGGGCCTTATATATACAAGTAAACCTCTGAAGTACAACTTGATACATCAACCAAGCATGATATTCAACCTGTAGAAACATTCCACATGCTTCATTATAACCTGCTCTTCCTCATAATGCATGCTACTCCACCATTTTCTCATGTTAGGTCTAGGATTAGGCCTAGAATGGCCTACTTCAACACATGACTCATCAAGATTGATCTTGTATTCAATTTTAAGACTCATTAACACCTATTACACATATAAATAAACATGTTTGACCTCATGAAGACCTTATACTACATTTGGAGAACTCATACTATGACCATGTATAATAGACCATGCTCTAAGACACCATAACAACACCAAAACTAGGCACTACCATTGACTTCAACAATGCAATAAGATCCATGGACCTGATATGAGCATGCACATATATCCCTTTGAGATTTTATTTACTAAATATTGTCTTCTTACTTGCTAAAAAAACATCCTCTATTCATGTACCATGCTAAATCCACAATTTATGCCTCCAATCACTAGCATATCATCATTTAGGACCATTAGCCCTAAAGCACTCCTTCAGACCAAATTTGTAAAAATTCTCAATGCAATAGAATCAAACACATTATATGAAATAGTATCTCGATGCCCCTTATGAAATTATACCATCCCTTTCTAATCCGCCTATGCAAATATAAGGTCACATATATTGAGCAACAACCATGGAGATGGATCAAGTCAAATTCCACAGCCTCCTAAATTAATTCTTGGCCGATCTTTGTCTTTGTTTTAGTTCTTCATCATCTTTTACCTACTTACTCAAAAAATTATTTGTTCCTTTATTTATGCTTCATATAGACTTGTAACTCAGACTCAAAATTTAGATTAGGAGTAACATTCTTGTTATCCTTCTTCTACCATCATAGGTGTCAAACAACACTACAGGCATTATTACTTCGAGACAAAGCATACCTCTTATTATTTTTTCTACATACTAACTCCTCCCGGGATCATTACAACACAACAATCAACTTAGATGTGCCACCATATGACCTACATACCCCTTCAAGAGATTGATATAAACTAAAACTTTACACTCCTACAATCTCTATCATCATATTTTTCAAGAACCTTCATATAATACACATGTGCAATACTGATTTCACATAACTATTAATGACATTCATGGACTTAATCTTCAACTTTTAGAACAAGGACTAAAGATGATACCACTTCTTTGAAGCATGGTTCATCATTGACATTAAAACATGACACCACTTGATATGCTTCAAATCCCACACATTCCATGCCACTATCTTGTTTCAACCTTATTTTTCATCACAACTTTGAGCCTCATAACACAAATTAGGTTATCACATATCTAAACCATTTCTTATTACTTCATATATTCAATTATCCTCAACTATCACGAGTCACTTAAATTTATAACAGGATCTCCTTTACCAACTTAGACCAAGGCATATATTTCAAACTGAAAGACTAAGCATACCTTCAAGCTTTTGATATTCATGTACTTACATAAGGATATAAAGTTATTCCACCTAGTTGATCATCATGGAACCTTAATCCCGAGGAGCATACACTTGACATTCTTGAGCTTGGTACGCATTCTTCAATTATTTCAATCTATCAAAATGATTTCTACCCTTATTAGTCTATCACAAACCTATTGAGATCATATGTATCTATTTTTATCAAGCTTTCAAGGCTTTGTAAGTCTTCTTGGTGCCTCCTATCCCCCTTGTATTTAGCATACAATTTAACCAATCAATCAACTTAATAAGAAGCATATTAGAGCCCCTACCTTACTTATTGCAGGAGATAACAATCTTGAGTTTACACATTCAAAACATTGATGTTATGTTTCCATGCTTTTTAACCTTGTTCACTTGATGCATTGTAGTTCACATGAGAAGGCTTCAAACATAGATCCATCTTAAATGATACAAGATGAAATCATGACTAACTAGCCGAGAAACAACAACATATCACCATGATGTCCTTTAATCATGCTTTACAAACCTACTACAGATCTTCATTAACTTTGGATCATTTTTGCACCTATTCTAAGCAAATATTTGTACCATCATGTGATATTTGTGACTAATACCTACAGCATTACACTTCACTTTTTCCATACAAGCTAAACATTTTGTCTTGTACTCATGGTACACCTAACATCAAACCTTCAAATCTTCCAATTGTATTAACATAACTTCATGAAAGTTTTTAACCTTCTTTTATGAACAACATCTCTTCTTATTAGACTGGCAAACTTTTTACTTGATAGTCACTCACATCCTGAGCATTATTGCAACTTTAGGTGCTCACACAAACCACTTTATGGATAAGAAATCATCAAGACAACAATATGACTGGAAACACACCTAAAATACCTTTAATGAACCATGACAAAACATCTATCAAGAATAGGCAATATTTTATGACCTATTGTCTCCTCTAATGTCTTCATAGCTACTTGAGATCACTTTTTCATTTTCACTAAAGAGATGACATAGACTTCAAGATACATAGGACATATGAAATCAACAAATTGAAACTCAACTATCAACACTCACAAATTATGGCAGCATAGACTTCTTTGATTGTACACAAACTAAGACACATTTATTGGAAAAACATACCAAATTTGACAAAAATTTGAACCTTCACACAGATATTACAGAGATTTTTGACACAATTATTTAAGGCTTAGACCATACAATCATGACTCGTAGATTAAGAAGGAAGAAATTATACCCTAAAAATATTAATCATACACACTTTTCTTAACACAAAATCAAACTCTATTTTGCTTCTTGAACCAGACATCTTACTAACTATAAGGACTCATAAACTCAGATTTTATGAACAGCCACATCTCATACCTTATAACTTTTGATGTATCCTAAATCATATCTCAATTCTCAAGTACAATTGACTTGATTGCATTCAATCACATATAAATCTCTTCATCTTTTGCTTCTTCAATCATATAAAACATACCTCCTTGATCTTATTTGAGATTGATTATATTTCCTTCCTTATCCTCATCCTTGTTTTCAATAACTATCATCATGATTGGGCTTAACCCTTCTTTGAAAAAATTTATTAGATCAAACTTCATGACTGCATTTGATTCATCCTCCTTAGCTTGATCTCCATGATTAGATTCCTTGACTGATTCTTTGGGATCAAACCTTTTTATTTCCTTGGCTAAGCTTGGTTCCTCTTTCACAAACCTCTCGATAGACATCTTCTTGCCTTGAAAATTATTACCCTTTCCACATGCATCATACTTCTTGCTTTGACAAAATATTTCGTATGGCCTAGTCTAGTCTGACAGTTGTAGCACAAAACACTTCCCTCTTCTAGATTGATATGCACTTAGATTCCAACCACAATCAAAGGCCTTATGACCATACTCACAACATGAGTAACATTCACCTTTGAAGAAGCTTTCACCATTCCTAGAGGACCTTCTCTTGCAATCTCTAGCTCTATGACCAAAATCATGACAAACATAACAATAACCATTGAAAGAACCATACCTCATTACATTTGGTTGTCTAACAGGGTTAGACATCTTGGAATCTATCTTCTTGGTCTCTTTCATGTCTTCACAACCACTAGGACCTATCATATTGTCAACACAACTTTTCTCCATCCTTTCATATGTCTGTGAACCTACTGAATGTTAGGTCCAATTCTGATTTCAAGGACTTTATTTCTCCTTCATATCTGATACAATCTTCCTCTCTAACTCTTAGGGTTTCTACTTCAGTTTTAAGCTTGCAACATTCTTCTTATTTTCCCTTTAGAGATTCTTTCATACTCCTGTTATCCCTTTTTATCCCCTAGTAAAAATAGACAACCCTGAGAGAAATTGAACTTGGACAGTTGATCGAGAGATGCATGGAGAATATGGAGGAAACATGTAGTTTTCCATGTTTTGGAGAATTTTTAGTCAATTTGGGGGCATTTGGATGTATTTGGTGCTTTGTTTCCACTTCGGGTTTTCATACTTTAGTCAAATTTTGGAGAAAAATGGTGCAATTTGGTTTTTTGTGGCACTTCTTGTATTTTTATAACTCCCTCATCCTAAAAGATATGAGTTAGAAAAAGTTAGTAAAAATGTGAAAAGGGGTTTTACAATATATTACGCTCATTGGGGGATGGATGAAACTTGTGCCTAGAGAACTAGAGTTCCCCGCACCCTCCTTCGAACCAATTTCAACTAAAGAAGTGCGGGGACTTTTTTATGCAGGATTTTGGATAATTTGAACCCCCACGAATAAGTTATGTGGGGTTAATTGTGTTCTACATGGCTGCTTGGCCGATTGATAAAGGAGAATGGGCATTTTGGAGTATTGCATAATGGTGATGAGTTCAAGGATCTCGGGAATTGGAGTTCGAACGGTTCCCATGGGGCTTAAGTTCCCATGGGGACAAATTTTCCGCAATGGGTTTAGACGTTGGGCGGAAGTTCATTGCGGTTGTTGTGGGAGATATGGACTGGAGGGGCCATAGGGAATAGGCCATAAGGGGCGTCGATGCCCGAAAATATCGCAGAGCCATAAGGAAAGGGGAGTTATAAGGTTCGAGCTAGAGGAGATATCTCGGTGAGCTTGTCAAGTCAAGATGTGGGCCCACAAGGAAGATGAGACACGAGTACACTCAATACCCAAGGATCCCAATATGCTCGATTTATCTAATCCAAAGGATAAAAGGGTAAAAATATAAAGGAAAGGTGAGGTATAAAATCAAGTGTATTACAGATCGTCAGATTAAACAAAGGGGACTATGAAAAATATAAAACACAGAGACTCGAGGCTTTTGGGAAATGGCAAAAACTACCTCCATGACCCGCATTGGCATTTCTTGACCCCTAAAACTCTAAATTTGATGAAATTTGTTTCATTGGGATCATATTTTATCCTCTACACTTAGAAACATTAAAATATTGAAATTTGGTGGAGTAGGTGATAGAAAATCAAAGGAAACGACCCACGTTCAAATCATCACGTCCTAGGTAAGAGCAAATGGATTAAATGAAGACATGGGCATATTTTTCTTTCTCTACAAGAAATATTAGATTGGGGATGGATTTTCAGAGGTTCCCATACTCATTTCAGATCATTTAATGAAATTTTTGGTTGGTGGAATGAAAATTTCAGGTGTCTCTTCTTTTCTCCTCTTTACTTTCCTCTATATATTGTAACCACTTCTCATTTGAGAAGCATGGATATTCTGGGCATGGGGAAACTCTACCAATTTTTTTTCTCAAATTTATTTGAGTAGCAAGCCTTCACATGGATGTTGTATATGTAATGGTGCCTCTATTTTACAAATGTAATGGACTGTGCAAATTCATGGAGCAATAAAATGGTGTATTGTGGTGTTTTCTCAACCCTTTCTCAATTTTCTTGCATTCTCTTGCCTCTCCTTTATTGTTGTTCTATTATGTGCATGTTTTCTTTCATATGTAGGTAAATGTTGTTGTGTTTAATGGAGATTTAGTGGTGAATGAAGCTTATTTTTATGTCACGATTGTTTGGTCTTCCCTTATTGCATTTTCCAAACTCATTCTCCCTTAAGTAGGATATTATGACCCTTTTTTTGGTGTTATCACCTTTGTAGTGTAGGATTTCATTTTTTTCATGCTATCTCCATCTCCCTAGTACCTTGGAAATAATATATTAGAAGTAGTTAGTTGCATTTCCTTCAAAATGAGTAGTTTAGTGCTAGGATTAGATAGAGGAACCAGCCTTCACCTTTGGAGGTCTATCTCAAGTATATAAGTCCCACAACTTGAGAGATGGTCCCATGTTTCCCAATTACACTGGTAACTCATGCACACACACATGAAAAATCAGAGGGAGTTTTAATTTTGTGATAATAACTTCAACTCCGTAATGGATTAATCATGCTCTAATCTCATATTAATGATTTTTTCTTGTAATCCAAACACCAAGGACTCTACAATTTCATAATTTCTTCTAAAAACATCAGCTGATTTTCCCATTGCACTTCTAGGATCTCCTTTGAGTTGTTAAACTTATTTCAAAAGGACCTAACTCTGATACTAATTGTTAGAATAAAAATTACTTGGGGGTGAATAAGCCATATAAAATATTATAATTTCAATTACATGTTATCCCTATTTTGCACCCCTACAAAATGGACAACTAACAGTCAAGGCATTACCAGTTGATTGGTCAAGTAGTGCTTTAAAAAAAAATCAGTCAACAATTGGTCTTAACTTGCAGTGAGCTAGCAATCCATGGCGAAGGTCCGGATAAATCTCCTTATCACACATCAACCACGCACAACCAATCTCCCTATCATGTGTCATTGTCCTCATTGTAGTAACGCTTTAACCACTCTCCATATCATGCATCAACCACTCTCCATGTTGCACGTCGGTGCATCCTCATCACGTGTCAACCACTCTCCCTATCGTGATTCATTACATCCCTGTCGTGCGTCGCTACCTCCTATTGTCACGTGTCACCACCTCTCGTTGTCATGCATCACCACTCTTATTAACGCATGTCACCGCTCTCACTATTACATGTTGACCAATATTTTTGTCGCACATCATCCACACGTCACTTTCCTTCACCTTCTCATGTGATAGTGTCCCTTGTTATCGTGTGATGACTTTCTATCCCTATCATGTGTCAGCCTTCCTCCACTATCAAGTGACACAAATTCTTCTTGTCGTGTGATAACCCCATTTCCTTATCAGCGGTGACTCCTTCCATTCTTGTCAGGTGTCAGCTAGTGGTTCCTGTCGGGCATCGCAAGGAATGTAAGAAGCGGACCATGCATTAATGACATCGTACAAGGTAGCTCAACAACAGTTTAATGAGGTATTACACCCATGTTCGTCATGTAAGAAAGTGTCATTGGAAATTGAACTGGTATTGTTTCCCATACCTTCGTAAATGTAATTACAGAAGATTGTCATTGGTAGCTCAATTTCTCTATATATATGTAATTCTACCTCATTTGTAGGGGAGAGATATTTCGTGAGTGGGAAAACCCTTGCAAATTTTCCCTCAACTTTATTTGAGCTATGAGCCTTCTATTGGTCCTCTAATGTAATTATGCCTTTTTGCATCATATGTAAATGGTCTTTGCATGTTTTGAAGCAATAAAAATCATGTTTTTGGTCTTTCTTCAACCCTAGATCATTTTTATTATGTTTCTCTTACCTCTCCATTATGTTGTATTTTTGCATGTTTTTCTCACTTACAGGTATAGGATGTTGTGTTCCATGGAGATTTGATGGTGGATGGAGATTAGGGTTTATATCACATTAATCTAGTCTCTCCCTACTACATTTCCTTCCATTCTCCCTCAAGTAGAATATCTCACCCCTTTTTTTGGTGCTATCACCACCCCTTTAGTGTAGGATTTCCATTGTATTCACTCTCTCTCTCCCTGGTCCTTGCGAAGCTAGGTTAGTGTTAAAATAGTTACATTTCCCTTCCTAGGAGTAGTTTAGCAGTAGGATTAAGCTATCCTTCTCCGGAGGACCATCTCAAGTTCAAAAGTCCCACAGCTTGAATGATGGTCCCATGTTATAAAATTACATCGAATGCCCCATTCCTAACTCACCATTCGGGGGTGCTGTAATTTTGCATTAACAGTTTTGGCATGCCCAGTGGCACAAGTTCAAAGCACCTTACTACTTTATTGAATCAATTTGATTTGTGCTTGGTGATATTCATCCTTTGGAGGCACATGTAAAGCACATCTAGTGGCTACATCTAGTCAACAACCCATTCTCTAAGTTGCAGACTTTCCTTCCATCCATTTCCACCCATTCTTCTTTCCACATCTTTCATCTTCTTTCATTCATGAAGTTGTGCAATCATGACTTCATTCCCCACATGGAATTCACACTTGTAGCAGAAATAGTGCAATCCACCTCCAATGTATTTCTCAACTCCTCTAGATTAGTTTTATGAGAAAATCCAAAATCACTATGCCTACCCTTATGAGTAGTACCAAGATCAGTTTGGCTATGGAACCTATCAAGAGGGATATGCATGTAGTGAAATCAATTACATGGAGAATGCTGATTTATAGGATAAGATTCAAAAGATGGAGGCAGGTATGGTGTATTCAAGGGCCACAACTCAAATGAAGGCATTCTAGATTGCCTTCATGGCATCTTGTCCATGGGTTGGCCCTATGCCAAGACATTTCATCCCTCAATAGAAGCTTGACTTCATGATTTATATGCTTTCATAGCTTACACAGTGGACCAAGGAGATAGAGGCCTATGAACTTGGTTTCAAGGAGCCTTATCAATGGGTAAGTCCCACATCATCATATAGTAATTTTCTCTCTATTCCCAAGTAGCACCATCTCATCCTGAGCCTCAATTTTTGAACATCTTGCATGCCACCCCTAGTGTGGAATCCCCTTCTCCATCCCCTAGTCTTTCATCCCATCTCAATTTTTTTGCCCATTTTCCCTTCTAAATATAATTCCCCTCCACAAGAGCAAATTATAAAACCCCTTCCATTGCCTCCACCACCAAAAATGAAAAAATTAGTAGAACCCAAACCCACCCTTCCTCTTGCATTCCCTAACTCATGTTAAGGAGAGACTCAAAAACCAGTTGGGAGGAACAAAGAAACAAAAATCCCAATAAAGAAGAAATGATAAGTTTTTAAGGAATTGGGCTTCAAAGTATGGAATGGACATAATTCCCTTGCTGGTTAAGCCTTCGGAGGAGGCCAAGGTTGGAAAATAATAGGTGGTAAAATATGTTTTGGTTGCATGGAAACAAAGCAAGACCAAGTTGAAGAAGATCAACAATTAGTGTGTTCTAGAGTGTAGTGTCCATGAGGGCACTCTATTTTTAGATATCGTTGATCAACCATCAACTGAAAAATCAATAGAGGAAGAGGGAAGAGTAGCTCCAAATCCAAAATAATATGAGCACATTCCAGCTGTGGAGGAAAGCCATGCAGTTTCATGTGCCTTTGAGCATAGAAGCAGGCCATACTGAGAACCTTGATTCTTCCTTCCATATCATCCCCCTCCAGCTCTAATGTCGAAAAGGAGTTTGAGATTTTGAGCTTCATGTTCAAAGATGAGAGGAACTATGGTGAACAAGTTGTAGATCAAGAAAACCCCATGGAGGAGCTTGAATTAGTACATCAAGATAAAGAGAGGAAGATTACATGTCTGACTTGGAAGATTTCTTCAAAGTACAGGATCCCATATAGATCACATCATTTGTTCCTCCACCATCCACCTTCCAAGCACATAAACTTCATGTCACGAAGGAGAACATTCAAGTGTAGTAACCTACATTTCACAATGGCCCTATGGAACCAAGATTGGAGGAGTTGAATATTCCAATCCACTCACTGGATGAGAAGGAAAATGGGGAGGAAAACCATTGTATAACAATCATCATAATAGCACTTCAATTGTCTCGTAGATGAGCAATGAAGGGAAAATCATCCTGAGATAACCACTTCTTCCATGAAGGTCGGAAAGATCACTTCACTTGTGAAGTTGGGATTTAAAGTGTTGGGAACATCCAAAGGATCAAATCGTGCCCTATCAGGTACTTGGCCTCATTGGAGCCAAGGGAGAAGCCAAAATCAGTCATGTCCATTTCAGGGCATGAGGGTGAACATCAAAGTACCAAGGGTCAGCTGCAACACCTCTAGAAGCTCCATGCAGATCATTTGGAGGAAGTATCCCCATTTCTTGTAACTGATACCTTGATGATTTGGGTGGAGGATCATCCTCTTATCATTTTTTCACTCATTCAAGCAGCCATTATCAATGTCAAATCAAATGTGTGGCTATAAATTGTGAGAAGGGGCAGCTACTTCTCATCACCAGTGGTAGGTTTTGTTTGAAGTTTCCCATTCCTTTGGTTAGTGTAGGGTAGGAGTAGGTTTTTCAGCAAAAGAAGTGCTTATGCACACTTTGCATATCCCACTTGGGGTATGTATGATTTTCTCCTTTGTACATAGTTTTTGTGTGGTGGTTTCTCTTGCATAGTTCATCATGTTTTCGGGAGGTAATGTCATAGTAAGGGGTTCAAAGTCACAAGAAATAGTTGCATTCTTCAATAAAATCCAAATACAGAGCAACTAATCAGATTGAGGGACAGTTTTCAATGTTTTCATCTCTCATGTCTCTCTAGATCAGTCATAGTTGAACTTTTATGCCTCTTCTTGCATCATAAAATCAATTACAAGGGCATTTCTATCTTTGACATTTTGGCCAAGGCATGTTCATGAGGGAAGATCAGGTCCTAACAATAGTTCCATCCTCTCCTAATTGGATTATATTCCCAGAACTTATGTAGTGTTATTCTTGTCAAAAAAGCATATGTTGGTTGTGTTTCACACTTGGCAAGAAATTAGATTTTGAGGCAGTTTCACATTGCATATATTCAATCCCAATAGATCAGTTGTAGATTCAGAGTTCTCCGTTCCTTTGCCTTGGTCAAATTTTCAGTTTGGGGACACATTTTCAAAAAAGATCAGTTTCTTCAAGGTTAAGCTAACTCAATTCCCAATGGATGCTTCAAAGCAACTTGTCACACATCTAGTAGGCAGATCACCCTGTAAGTCGTCAATTGTTATCTATATTTTGCACCCATAAAAATGGACAACTAGCAAGTCAAGGCGTTAGCAATTGACTGGTCAAGCAGTGCTTTAAAAAAAATCAATCAGCAGTTGGTCTTCACCATAGTGATGATTCAGAGCCATCTCCTAGTTTTGCATCAACCGTCCTCACTTTCACACATCAACCGCTCTCCTGTCACGTGTCAAATGCTCTCCCTATTGAGTGTCGCCATCGTGGGTGTCACACATCAAATGCTCTCCCTATCACATGTTAACCACTCTCCTGTCATGCAACACCACATCCCTATTGTGTGTAAACCACTTTCCCTATCACATGTTGGTGCATCCCTATCATGTGTCACCACCCTCTTACCATCACACGTCACCATCTCTCACTATCACACATCACCGCTCTCACTAACGTGTGTCTTTGCTCTTGTTGTCATGCATTGACCAATCTTTATCATCACATGTCAACCACGCATCAGTTTCCTTAACCTTTTCATGTTATAGTGCTCCTTTTTGTCATGTGATATCTTTCCATCCCTTTCACATGTCAACCTTCCTATGTTGTTGCACAACACCAATTCTTCTAGTTGTGTGACAACCCCCTTTCCTTATTGGTGATGACTCCTTTTTTTCTTATCAGGCATCAGCTTGTGGTTCCTGTCGAGTTTCGGAAAGGAATGTAAATTATGAACTAAGCATTAATGAAATCGTACAAAGTAGCTCAACAACCGGTTTAATGAGGTATGATAACCCTATTCGCCATGCAAGAAATGTACCATTGGAAAATGAATTGGTATGGTTACCCATACTCTCTGTATAGGAAATAAATGAAGGTTGTCATTTGGTAGCTCCTTTCTCTATATATATGTAATTCTACCTCATTTTTAGGGAGAGACATTTTGGGAGCTACAAAACCCTTGCAAAAATTTCCCTCAACTCTATTTGAGTTGTGAGCCTTTCTTGGGCATGTGATGTAATTATGCCTTTTTGCATGTTTTGAAGCAATAAAATTCATGTTTTGTCATGTTTCTTCAACCCTACCACATTTTAATTGTGTTTATCTTGCCTCTCCTTTATTTTTTGTATTTTGTGCATGTTTTCTCACTTACAGTACAAGATGTTACCATTCCATACAAATTTGATGGTAGATGGAGATTAGGGTCTATGTCACGGTGGTTTGGCCTCTCCCTACTACATTTTGTTCTATTCTCCCTTAAGCGAGAATATCTCATCCCCTTTTCTGGTGCTATCACCACACCTTTAGTGTAGGATTTCCATTTTATGCACACTCTCTCTCTCTCTCCGATCCCTTAGAAATATGGGTTAGTGTTAAAATAGTTACATTTCCTTCTTAGGAGTAGTTTTGCGGTAGGATTAGGTAGAAGAAGTTGACCTTCTCTAGAGGACCATCTCAAGTTTACAAGTTCCATGACTTGAGAGATGGTCCCATGTTACAAATTACATTGAATGCCTTATTCCTAACTCATTCATTCGGGGTGTTGTAATTTTACATTAACATTTTCATGTCATACATTCATCATTCAAATAAACCATTCATCATACATGACCACATGTGAACTTATTATGTGTTACAACCATCCACAAATGAAAAAGACAAAAGAGAACAAAATAAAACCAGATATAAAGTGGGAAACCATTAAGGGGAATAAAACCCATAGAAACCTATGCTAAAATTACTCATAAAAATGACTGCATGAATATTACACATCAAGCAAGATTTGTTGAGGCACCAACCCCTAGTCTAGTAGGACACCAATCCTACACGGAGGCTACTGACCACCTAAGGTGATCGATATCAACTCAACCACCTAAAAATGGATTATCACTGATTATATGTTTCTACCATAATTAATTGTGATCAAAAATCTAGTTCCATAAACATCAAACCCTCTCAAACTTCTCTCTCTCCTAACTCACTCAAATCTAGTCCTTATCTTGTTGATTAGGTCTAATGACCTTGCACAACTGATCTTCAACTCTTCTCGGATCATCAAATATTTTTGGAATCTTTCCTTGACCCCTATATACTCTTCTTCCATCTTCTCTAGCTCACTTAAATCCCCATCATCACAACTTTATATAACCAACCCAAATGAGAAAATATAACTTGCTTTATATACATGAAATAACTCATAAACACCTCTAGGTCGGCCATATCAACAAGAAATCACATATAATTTATCATATAAAACAATCTAAGAGACAAAGTAGGTCAGAAAGGATCACACCATTAAGGACAAGCACACTTTTCTCTTCTAGGATCAAAACAAGGTCTTCTAGCTCTAACGAGTTCACAAGGAATTCCAAGGACACACTCCAGCTTCATCAAGGATTAATCATCTCTCTACAGAACTCAAGGAAAGCCTCTTAGCATCACCAAATAGGTCAAGAACATCTTAAACCACCACCAACATCATGAAGCACACCAAGATGCAATTTATCTCAACAAGGTCTTCAAGCACCCGAATTCGGTCTTGAAAATTGAATGAGTTCACATAGCAAAAATCATCATCAATGCTCACAAATCATACCAGTGGAAATTTATTTTTGTCTACTTTATAAAATAACTCACACTAATCACCAAAACATAGGACAAGGCATCCAAACATATCAATCTTTGAAACAAATCAAAGCGCCAAAATGGACTGGGAACTAGTCTTGAGAGAAACATGCTCAAACATCTTGAAAGTCACTTATAAGTGCAACCACCACCTAGGACACTTCAAGGACACTTTTACCAACACTATTAAGTACTAAAAATCATGTCATTTGGATAAAACTGATGTAACACACATGTTTCAATCACTTATCTTGGTAAGCCTAATAGGACCAATTAGGCCATTAGGGATTAAGAAAGAAAATAAATCTCTAGATCAAACCAAGGATTAAAAAATCATGAATGACCTTTATGATCTATCCAATCTAAAATAACCTTTCCCCAACATGTAAAACCATCGGACCCATCTCAAACGTCCATAGTTATGTTTTAACCCTTAAGGCCAAAAGCGGTAGGGCAACTTGGAGGACCTATATCTTCAATTTTCTCCACTATAGTTCCTGAAAATTTTCATGGACACTTAGGTAATCTCCCAAGGAATATGTAAAATTTCACTTTTCATCATGAATCTTCCATCTCATCCTTGAAACAACAAATCTCCACAAAACTAGGGTTTTCTCGTACATCCTGAAATAACTGGAACATTAAATTACTATCAAATTGAGCCCTAGAAAATCCTATATAACACCGATGCATCAATTTTTCTTTTCCAGGCCATTTGGAGTTCATACCACGCATTTCTTTCATATCTCTCTAGAAAAATGGTTTAACTAGGGTTTCAAACCATTTTACCTTCTTAACATTCATTCATTAAAGTTTGACGTTCGTTTGACCTCATTCTTCTTCCTCTAGATTCTCAACTCCATGTACTAACATCCATGAAAGGACCAAAACTCCATGAAAATTGTGCATAAATGGGTTAGCAAATGAAGTTAACCATTGATTTGGTTTTTTCCTCTTAAGAACTTGGCTCTACAAAAATCTCATTTTCTTGCATTTCCTTCACTTCCTTGTCCTAAACTTTGGCATGAAGCACAATGATGACCTCCTCCAATCTGTCCCAAGTCACATTCATGCTCACATTCATAATAAACTCTCTCACCAACATGACTTGCCTATATGTTCTTGACTATTCTTCACTTTCTTTCTTAAAAGTACCTTGTGTATATACTAAACCTTTAAAGTATTACATGATACATCAACCGTACATGATATTCAACCTATAGACACATTCCACATGTTTCATTATGACCTTCTCTGCCTCATACTAGATGTCACTCCACCATGTGCTCATGTTAGGTCTATTATTAGGCTTAAAGTGGTCTAATTCACCACATGACTCATCAAGATTGACCTTGTATTCAATTTACTGAGACTCATTAACACATCTCGAATAAATAGTTTTGACCTTATGAAGACCTTATACCACCTTTGGAGGACTCATACTATGACCATGCATACTATACCATGCTCCAAGACACCATAACAACACCAAAACCAGGCACTACCAATCAACCTTCAAGCTTGACCTTGATTGAAACCTCATAGAGACACCTATACTCTGTTTGTCATCAATGAAATTTGACATCAATGAAAACATTATAGACACAAGGGCCAACAAATTCATGGCTTCCTAAATTAATATAAATGTAGTTAAATCTATATGTCGAAGTAACTTTATTGTACTAATGATATGAGACAAGTAGAATATAATAGTGCACAATAAATAAGCAAGCAATAATATGAAACCCTAAGAAAATTAGAAGGAACAATGACTTATCTTATTATGTGTGATTCGGGAGTGATCTAGACTATGTATATCTGCTAGAACAGGTTGGAAATAACATTGTAAAGGCTCGACAAAGATTTTGGAACCCAAAAGTATTTAGAAAAAAATGTTCACAAGAGGACACTATCAGCATATGCTAGTCTCCAATCTAGCTACTAGTGTCTGTTTAGATGCTCAAGTTCTGAATTTTTCTAGGTCAAAAGGTCTTCTCTCCAATATTTGTTTTTTCACTTTGAATTCGTTATTAGGGTTTCTATCACACTCGTAACCTAAAACAATGTCTACCTACACATGTCCATAAACCACATCAAATCTAATAAACCATATTTAGAATATGGATTCAGATCGACTCTCTGCAACCTCTTGAAGAGTGATCTTATGACTGAGACTTGTACTACATCTTAGACTCCATGTAGTTATGTGTGAATGTATGTGTAACGATTCCCTAGGATGCACTTGTGAAATTTGCACAATGATAGTGGGCTAGATCTATACTATAGCAATGTATAAAATGTGTATGATGGAATAAAATGAAATCCCCTCTCCTATGTTGTGTATGCATAGTGATACAGCCCTTGTATCTTGAGTTAGTGTGCTAGATGAATACCTTATAAGTATCTTTATGCCTTTGAATGCAAGCTTAGGTGATGATAGGTAATGATTATTTCATGGCCCCTTATTTGAGAGCTATAACTATGTATATATGATTCCTTTGTTTGAATTTTGTAATTGACAACGGGAAGGCTGATGCAAAAGTGTAAAAGATGACCAAGAATTAAAAGATACCCAAAACAGTGAGAAAAGGCTATAGATGGTTATGAGTTCCTAGAAGGGATAGGAGCACCTAGGTACTAGTTTCCTAACTAGGTGATAGTGTCCAAGGCCTTAAAAGATAAATCAGTCAAATACCGATAGGGATGTAGGGTGTGTATGGCCAATAAATGTATAAGAGAGAAAGCAAATGGCCCAAAAGACATTTTCAATTACTATTTTTCTTGTTTAGGAACCATGTATATATTATTATGTGTAAGGCCTAGAAATGTACCCAAGTGCATAGATTTTTGTCTACATTTTGCCCCCACTTTATGCTATTGAAAAAATACACGATATCATAAAGTAGATAGACTATGCGTACCTTATGATCACCTAGAGAAGAGTGTAGCCGATGGTTTGTTGGGTGGAAAAGTGAGGCATGAAGTGATCGCAATGTGAAGCATGGAGACTAGGAAAGTGAAGTGGACCCCATGGGTGAAGCATATGCATAGTAGCGTGTTGTGTTTGTTGATGTGAGTTGCTTCTTATTGTGTATTAAGGATAGACCTACAAAAGAAGAGTGAAAGAGTGTTCAAAGTTACGTATATGAGAAATCAAAGTAACATGTTTATAAGTAAGTAAAAGTGTGAAAGTATGTAAAAATAAAGTGTGCACTTGATTTATAAGAGTATAAGAGATAGAGAATTATTCTGATTTGCTTGGAATTACCAGATTTGAATTGTTATGGTGAGTTTTTTGGGTGATATCACGTAAAGAGAAAGTTTTTGGTTATCTCATGCCAAAGCGAGTTTTTTGGGTGATCTCACGTCAAGAGAAGAGTGTTGGGGAGATATGAATAGATTTTTTCTCCTTCCATGATGTTTCCCAAATAATCACCACTGCAAATGGTACGTCCTTAATTTAATTTTTTCATGTTCCTTTTTTATTTGATTATGGCTGATAATTTAAATTACGTCAGAATGGAGGCAAGTTCATGCCCTTTGGAGAACTGAAAACTATTGTGAACTATGTTTGAATGAGAAAATGACTACTTTTTCCCCTAGGACACAAGCACCCACCACTATAGTCGAAAACTGGGCCCTTGGGTGAATGTATAATACATATGACCTAAGGTCATATTTAAATAACCGAAGGGTTATAACCTTCTTAAGTGATGGGGCACACCTCCCCGATTTAATTAGTTGATTAATTAAATTAACCAACCCCTAATATAAAGTTTATATTTAAATAATATGAATATAGTTTATTCTATATTATTTAAATATAAACTATATATTATGATGCACTTAATATTATAGTTCTAACACTCCCCCTTAATATTAAGTGGGGATCCATATGCCAACATTACTATTTGTACAACAGATTTACAAATCCATAAACCCTAAAGGTTTAGGCTAGCACATGTATTTGTGAGACTAAATCTCATGTTTCTCATGGAAATATTTATTATACCACATCTCTAGGAGCCTTTTATAACACAAGGACCTCCTTTACAAATAGATGCACACTAGATTGTATTTTTCCCGTAAACTCTATCAGTTTACATGTAAACTCTATCAATTTACTTTAGATCATACAAGATATTTTTACAATGCTTTTAAACAGAATAGAAGTATAGAGGAGAAGGATTCAATCAACCTGATCGACCATTAGGAGGTGGCATTTCCATGCACACTCCCCCTCAATGGAAACTCTGAAAGGCCAAAATCATTGCATGGAACTTGTAACTTTCATAACACACAATGGCTTTGTAAACAAGTCTGTAACTTGATCTTTAGTCGGGAAGTATTGGAGATCTATATCACCACTGAGAACCTTCTCATGATAAAGTGCATATGTATCTCGATATGCTTCATTCTTTGATGTTGAACTAGATTCTTAGTGAGAGAAATACAACTCTTGGCTATCACACAGAAGAGGAGTACTTCCTTTAACTTCCATGTGCATCTCTTCCAACAACCTCTTTAACCACATGGCTTCTTTTTTTTGCTTCCATTGCACTTCTATATTTACCTCAGTAGAAGAAATGGAAAATTGTTGGCTTTTTTACTGCTCAAGTAATGACACCTACACCAAACTTGAATATATATCCAGTTGTAGATTTATGATCTATCACATCACCAACATGGTCAAAATCACAATATCCATATAAATATGCATTGTTAGATGAAATATAATGTAAACCATAATTAATTGTGCCCTTTACATAACACAAAATTCTTTTTGCTAACTTCTAATGATCCTGATAAGGTTCCTGCATAAACCTTGAAGCAATCCCTACTGCATAAGCAATGTCAAGTCTAGTAATAGTTAGATAAATCAAAACTACCTACAAGTTTCTGTACAAAGTAGGATTAGCTTTTTCACATGCAGGTTTAGGATCAAGTTTACATCCTACTTCTATAGGAATAAAAACTGGTTTACAATCAAGCATATTAAATATTTTAAGAAAATTAGTTGCATATTGTGATTGAGATACTACAATAGAATTTTTATCTTGAAATATAGCCATGCCTAAAAAATGATGCAATAATCCTAAATCTGTCATCTCAAAATATTGCATTAACTTTCCTTTAATTTTCATAATTAAAGTGTTAGAATTACTAGTGATAAGTAAATCATCAACATACAATACAATGAGAATAATAACATTTTCTTCAATTTTAACAAATAAATCATTGTCAGATGAACAATTAGAAAAACCAACTTCATTGAAAAAATTGTTAATTTTAGAATACCAAGCTCTAGGAGCTTGTTTCAAACCATATAAAGATTTTTTCAATTTACAAACATACATTTCTTTTCTTGGTTCTTCAAAGCCTTTAGGTTGGGTCATATAAATTTCTTCTTGTAAATCACCATTCAAAAAAAATATTTTTACATCCATTTGATGGATTTCCCAACCATATTGAGCAACTAAGGCAATCAAAATCCTTATTGTGCTCATTTTTGCAACTGGTGCAAATGTTTCTACGTAGTCGATACTGGGTTTTTGAGTAAACCCTCGAGCTACAAGTCTGGGATTTGAATTTATCTATATTACCATCTGCTTTATATTTAATCTTGTATAGCCATCTAGATCGACTATACTTCATTTTTTAGGAGGAGGGACTAATTCCCATGTTTGATTTTTAATCAAAGCAAGTATATTCAGATTTCATAGCATCTAACCATCTTTCATCAGAAGAAGCTTCTTTGAAAGATTGGGGTCAGAGTTCATACAAAGTCATCAAAGCATGATATGTATGATGACTCTGGTCATTTTTTGAAGGTTTTAGATTAGAGTCTTGAATAATAGACTCATCCCATCTAGGTATTTTAGTTATACAGAGGAACTAGGAACAATCTCATTTTCAACTATAGGTTCAACACTAGTTTCTTCATCACATACATTATTTTCACAATTTTCAAATTCAAATTCATTTTCATTTTCATTAGAAACATCATAAAATAAAAAGAGAAGAAGAAGAAGAAGAAAAATATTTTTCAAGATTTTAACATTCCTATTTTCTATAACTTCTCTTTTTGATGGATCAAAGATCCTAAGACCTTTAGTTTTTATACCGTATCCTACAAAGATACAAGGAAAAGAGGTTTGATCAAGCTTCTTCTTTTTGATTTTGGAATGAAGAGGGAAGTTGGGCTACCAAAGATTCTCAAATGAGATACACTAGGTTTTTGGTTTGACCACTTTTCCAAAGGAGTTGAATTTACTAAGGCTTTAGTGGGAACTTTGTTCAAGATATGAACAACAGTGTTCATAGCTTCAGCCCAGAGGAACTTAGGAACTTGAGCAGAATGCATCATGGTCCTAGCCATTTCTAGAATAGTGCAGTTTTTCCTTTCTGCAATCCCATTCTATTTGAGGGAATAGGAGTAGTTAATTCCTTTGAATGCCACATTCAACACAAAATGAGTCAAATCTTGACTCACATATTCTCCCCATTATCAGTTCTAAGCCTCTTAATTTTATATTTAGAAGAGTTTTCAACTAAAGCTTTAAATTCTTTAAATTTTGACAAGACATCTGATTTCTTTTTTTAATAAAATATGACCAAATCATACGAGTGAAATCATCAATGAAAGTGACAACATACAAGAGAACCATTAAGAGAAGGAACTTCTAGGGGTCCTCTAACATCACTATGGACAAGCTCTAAAGGTTCAGAAGAGTTATCATCATGATGATATGTGAAAAGGATTAGCAAATTGCTTACCACGTAAGCATCCTTCACAAGTTTCATGATTTTGGGAAATAGGTGGCAGACCAGTTACTAGGTTTAGTCGAGACATGTCATACATGCTCCTAAAATTGACATGACCTAGCCTCTCATGCCACAATTGCATGTCACTTCTTTGAGTTTTCAAACAAAGAAAGAAGGAAAACCAGAAAACACATACAAACCATCTCTTTGAATGCCTTCAACTATAGTAACATTATGTTCATTTTTAATAAACCATTTATCCTTTAACAATGTTACACTATAGTTATTTTGAGTTAATTGAGAACAAGAAAGAAAATTCATTTTAAGTTTAGGAACTAACAACACATTGTTAATAAAACCATTTGCTATTTTTTCTTTTCCTTGACCTAAACATCGAGAATGGAATGATCACCCAAGTAGATTGATCATTACATTCACTAAGTTTAGATAGGATATCAGATCTAAAAGTCATGTGCCTAGAGGCACCACTATCTAATATCCATTCATTTTTTTTTAGTGAAAAAAGTGGCATACAAAGCAATTACATTTGATTTTTGGTTATTTTTTTGATTCTTGTTTTGGTTTTGATTTTGTTTTGGTCTTGAAAATTTTTACCCTTTTGAAATTTAAAATTTGTTTTATTATTTTTAAATTTGCAATCCTCTTTCTTGTGTCCAAATTTACCACAATAATGACATTTTCCATCAAAGCTAACTCTTAGATTTCTAGGTTTCTTATCCTTGCTAGGAGGTTTAAAAGTTTTTGCTTTGTTTTTGTTGAATCTAGAGGTTTTACCTTTTGATTTCTGAGTGAGAAGTGCATGTGTGGCATTCTCCTTAGAATCAAAATTTGACATTACTTGTTCTTCTTGTATAAGAAGAGAACTAAGGGTTTGCAAATCTGGAATGTCTTGTTCTATTTGATATTTAGAATTCAAAATTGAAATGAAATTTCTAAATTTTTCATGAATATTCAATTGAATAATAAAATAAAGCAATTTATCTTGAATCAAATTATTGCCACATCCATCTAATTGTGACTTAATATTTTTATTTTTGCTAAATAATTTATCACTTTTTCATCTCCCTTCATGGGAGTTGTCATAAGCTCTAAAATCAATTTAATAATTTTTGATAAACGTGTACCTTCGTGCATCGACTCCAATTGAGCCCAAGCCTCACTAGGACTCTCTTGATTCCGATATGAAGCAAAAAAATCATCATGTACTTTGCAAGATAATGGACATCACTTCTTTGTACTTTTTGTTGATATGTGGTGACATTATCAATAGTTGCATGTCTTCGGTAGGAGCTCTCTCAGTTCCATTTACAACTGCCCACAATTTGTGAGCCATGAATTTTGCTTTCAATCGAATCTTCCAAATGTTGTAGTTGTTTCCATTCAACATCTGAGATTTATCAATTGAAAATTGATTAGACCCCATTTTTGCGTAAAATAGAGATAAAAAATGATTAATAAACAAGGATTAAAATAAGAGTTTTATAGAAATTCCCCTATCATATTTTAATCCTCGTAATCGATCACGATCAATTTATGCCAAAAAAGGAGGTCTATTAATTAAATAGTCTATATACATGAATACGTTAGAATGATATCAAAAAAATTAAATTGAAATGTAAGTGAATTTTTTTAGTTTTGTAAAAAAATGATGATGAAAAAAAAAAATCATCATCGTATAGAATATATCATTTTTAAAAAATGATAATTTTACTATTTTTACAAAAATGATTTTTATAATTTGTCTATATTTTTTTTGAAAAAATAAAAAAATTATTTATATATACAATTTAAAAAAAAATATATATATAAATTTTTTTGGAGCTCTTGCCCCTTTAGGTGATATTTTTTTCATCAACTCGATCGAGTTGGCATATTATATCAATTTATCTAAGAGCCATATTATATTACTAATTTGAATTGAGCCACATTATATTGAAATAATGCAAACCATAAACCAACCAAACCAATGCCAATTATATATTATAACCAAACCATATACCAATCAATATAAACCATATATATTAACCAAACCAAATCAAATCAAATGTAAAACCGCTGCTATTCAAAAACAAACCCACTATGACCGCATTATCCACTTAAACAATAGTGATCGAGCCACTCACGAGTGTGCCCACGAAGGGCATCAAACAAAAGGGGGTGGCGTGACCACAGTCACACCACCAACCATCATGGGAAGATTTTAAAGCCTTCCTTCCCTTACGTATGTCATCCCCATGTGGGACTAACCCACAAAAGGAGAAAAGGAGGGGGAGTTCATTGTTTGGGTCAGGAGGTGGAGGAGGGGGGCCCAGGAGGGGACACATGTGTGACAAGTGGCAGAGGGGGCTCATAGAGCATGAGAAGTGCAGTGCCACATGGCACTAACTAGGAGGGGGTGGTATGAGGGGGGCCCCCCATATTATATTTATATTTTTTTATATATATATTTTATTTTATATATGTTTATATATATTATTTATATAGGTTTATATATATATTTATATTTATATATGGTTATTTAGTTTTATAGGTTATATATATAGTTATATATATATATATATATTTATATATATATATATATATATATATATATATATATATATATATATATATATATATATATATATATATATATATATATTATAAAAGATTTTATAAAAAATATACAACTATTATAGTTTGTATTTAAACTATAAGAAAAAATTTTTCAGGGCCCTATTAGGACATGAATAAGGGTTTCAAAAAAAATTCATAATAAACAATGTAAAAACACATGTATTACAGGGGACAAGGAATTTACTTGACCAATGAAAAAATAGAAAAACCTATTTTCTCGAAGTCTTGTCTCCCCCTGTAAACTCGAATTTTACTCTAATTTTTACTTCCCCTTTTGATTTTCTTGAATCCCTACAAACTATATAAAACTATATAAAATATTTCAAAAAAATTTACAACCCTTACCTTATTTTTAAGGCCTAGTAATTCTCGAAGTTGAATTCTTTTCACGTAGTTGAAATTCCAAAATGCCTTTTCACCTGTGCAATATTCATCCAACCAACCAACTATGTGAAATGGGAAGAAGGGGGTTAAATAATATTTCAAATAGTTTAACTACCTTCCCAACCATTACAACCTTAGGTTACATTAGGATTAAATTTAATTTATTAATCCGCTCTGGTACCATGTCAGGATGAGGGGTGAAAAGGTACATTAACCAAATTAATTAATTATTATAAATTATAAATTATAACATATACAACATGAATAAATTAAATAAACACATTGAACACATAACACAACATATAATGTGGAAAACCCCTAAATGGGTAAAAACCATGGAAGAATAAATCCACTATAGAGAAAATTTTACATTTACCAATCCAAGTAACTCCCTCCTCACTTCTATTCCATGTATTTTTACCAGGATCAACCTTCATATTCCACATTGGAATATTATTACATGATTTTATAATCTGTATCGATATGATATTTAATATATGAATATGACCTAAGGTCATATTTAAATAACCGAAGGGTTATAACCTTCTTAAGTGATGGGGCACACCTCCCCGATTTAATTAGTTGATTAATTAAATTAACCAACCCCTAATATAAAGTTTATATTTAAATAATATGAATATAGTTTATTCTATATTATTATATTATGATTCCTTAATATTATAGTTTAATAATATTTTGATTATGACTATACTAATATGTTTGAAGCTCCGATTTGTTATAGGGGTGATTTATTCACCCAATAGATGTCTCCCTTAATGGGGGTGCATCGATATGAATGTGGGAGAATGTGGTCCAAAGGAGAGGACACGAAGTTGAATATATATTTGAGTGTGGATACATGGGGGTAAGGGATGTGCATAGTAGAAACCAAGGCACATGCAAATAAGATGGGCTAGTAAATAAGTTTTGTAAAAATAGTTGGCATGCAATGTAAGATAATGTAGCAAGCAAGTAGGAAGACAATATGGACCGCAAAATTGGTTTTATACATGGGACATCACTCACAATATCACAAGACAATTAGGGATGAAGTGGCCAAAGGCATACAATGATCAAACAAGATATAGGGTATAAATGAACAATCAAAAAATAATAGGAATGAATAAGTTGTAGATAGCCATGGTTGTATTGATCCTGCAAGGAAAATGCTACAAATGAAGCACCCATTAGCATGTTAGGAAGATAAATTGTATGTCAAAGTGTGTATAAATCAGTGATAAGTATAGTGATATTGACTAAATATAGTATGTACCAAAGTGATAGACATGTGATGTGTAGAGTATGATAGTAGTAAAGGTAGAGTCCCCCAGGAGCCTCGGTGGGATTTTTAAAGAAGCATCGCAAGATTTTTCGAGAATCATGCATCATGTATGAATCTGTGAAAGGTATGTATAATTGAAGCCTCAAGATGCTAAGTGAACAAGCATGTGTATATAGAGAAAAATAATGGCATACTAAGAATCTAGCTATCATAGTAAACAAAGTGCAACATGTCAGTAGTATAGGCTAACAAAGTACATGAGATTCTATCTGGTTTGTTCTTAATTTGGCTAACATGTCCATCTATACCCCATCTGGCGATGCGTATAATTGCAGGAACTTGACAAGGTCGTAACTTGAGCTCTGGGTGTCCGTTTGAGTCCATTTTTTTTTTTAAACCACGTGTTTCAATGAGATGAACGCAATGGAAACTAGACCTACTGGTTGGGGCAAGTTTTTGACACATTTTTGGGCCCTAAATCCGCCATCTTGAGGCCGAAAATTAGGATTTAAGTTATAGTTCATTTTTTTCCTATTTTTGAGCATTAGTTAATTTTAGTCTATTAATTGCATTATGAGTTAGAAAGTTGGAAATTCCTCTAATTTAGGGATGTAGAATATGTGTGGAAATTTATGTGCCCATAGGAATAAGCATGCGAACTTACTAAGAATAGCGAGGTTTAGTAAATTTAAAAATAGTAATTTCCACCACCTAGAGTAGATTTAGTCGAGTTAGCTAGAGTTTAGAAGGCAACTCAAGTTGGGAGTTATTTTCCTATTTAGGAAACATTGTAATTCATTATTTGATAACAAAGAAGGAGATATATTTTCTTTTGGATTTCATATTATTTGCATTATATACGGGTTGTTCTTAATTTGGTTACATTACTCGGTGGGATTGGTAAAGAACGGTGTCAAGAATCATGCATCATGTATGAATCGTGAAAGGTATTGCATTTGCCTCAAGATGCTAAGTGAACAAGCATGTGTATATAGAGAAAAATAATGGCATACTAAGAATCTAGCTATCATAGTAAACAAAGTGTAACATGTCAGAGTAGTATAGGCTAACAAGAGTAAATGCAACCAAGACATGCAAATGTGGTGCAGAAGTGCAATGGTGTGTTACTATGTGTAAGATGTGAAGATAAGGAGGGGCCACATTTTCCCCAAGAATATGTGTGTGAGATGAGGTTCATTTAGAAATGTTCCCTCAACAATCAAGAATGAATCATAGAACAAGAGTGTGTGGGAAGTGGGAAATAAATGTGTCACTTATAGGGAGCAGATTTAGTAAAAGATGTATCATGAAGAGAGTGTGAAATTTAGCAAAGGTAGATGATGGAAGGTTAATTTAAGAATTGGAAACTCAACAGTTGAGTATAATCCATGGAACTAGAGTGCGTCATCGGGTAATGAATGTGTTGTGTGAGAGTAGATGTTAGCAAAAATGTATCGTGAAGCGTTGAGCATGAAATGTGTAAATGATGTGAGGTTCATTGATGGAGTGTACACTTTACGGGAATGTGTGTACGGTATCACAAGAGTACATCATCGAGTGATGAGGTTTGTTTGATATTGATAAGCCACAAAATATTTATCGTGAAGTATAGAGCATGAAGTATAGAAAAGGAGCAAAGAGTAAGCAATATAGACATCAAGTAGTGATGGAGAGGGGGAAAATTGAGATGCCCCTAAATGATTTAATATAAATGGAATTAAATCTATATTTCATAGTAATTTTACTATATTAATGATATTCAATAAGTATAATACAATAGTGCACAAGAAATAAGCAAGTAATAATACAAAACCTTGCGAAAATGAGAAAGAAAAGTGACTTAGCTTATTTTGTGTGATCTGGTAGTGATCTAGACTGGATATCTACTGGAATAGGCTAGAAACATCATTGTAAAGGATCGATGAATATTCTAGCACTTAGAATTATGTAGGACAAAAATGTCCACAAGAGGACACTAGTTATAGGCACTAGTGTCTGATTTAGGCGCTAGTGTCCACTTAAATTCTCAAGTTATGAATGTTTAAGGGTCGGAAGGTCTTTGCTCCAATATTCATTTTGTCACTCTGACTTTGATTTTAGGGTCCTGGCCACACCTGTAACCTACAAAATAAATGTATACGTGCACATGTCCATAAACCACGTCAAATCTAATAAAAAATATGTAGAATGTGTAGTCAGAGTGACCCTGACGGTCACCCGAAGAGTGATCTTACAACCGAGAGTTGCACTACATCTCAAACTCTATCTAGTTCTATGTGAATGTGTGTGTAATTATTCTATAGGATTCCCTTGTGCAAGTTACACAATGATAGCGGGCTAGATCTTGATTGTATAAATGTATAGAATATGTGTGATGGAATAAAATGAACTTCCCCTCCTATGTTGTGTATGCAGATTGATGCATCCCTTGTCCCTTGAGTGATTATGCTAGATGAATGCCTTGTAATGCTATTTGTGCCTTTGAATGCAAGCTTATGTGATGATAGGTAATGCTTAGTGTCGCCCCTTATTTGAGAGTTATAACTATGTATATATATGATTCCTTTATTTGAATTTTGTAATTGACAGCTGGAAGGCCATTCTAAAAGTGTAAAAGATGCCCAAGAATGAAAAGATACCCAAAAGAGTGATAAAAGGAAAGAGAGGGTCAGCAGCACCTATAAGGGACATTAGCGCCTAGGCACTAGCGTCTAAGTTCATAAAAGATAAATCATTCAAATACCGATAGGGTTGTAGGGTGTGTAAGGCAAATAAAAGTATAAGAGACAAATCAAAAGGCCCAAAAGACATTGTCTATTACTAGTTTTCTTGCTTAGGAAAAATGTATATATTAGTAAGATCTAAGGCCTATAAATGTACCCAAGTGCATATATTTTTTGTCCGTGCTTCCTCAAGGGTAGAAAATAAGAAGATATCTAGGTCTTTAGTGTGTTCACCAATATGAGCACTGGAGATCATGAAGATCTTCGTTAGTAAAGGTTACATAAGTCTCGGCCATGAAATAAAATTAGAAGAATGCCTAGAAGAAAGGTAGAGTTTGAGAAAATGGGTTCACCAAATGATTTAATCTAAAATTAATTAAACCTTTATTTCATATTAACTACTATAATAAATGATATAAAAGTGATAAACTACAATAATCTTCGAGCAATAAGCATGTAACAATGTAAAAACCCTAAGCAAATGATAGAGAGATGAATTAGTTGATTTTGCATTATCCATGAGTGATTGGGACTGATTGTCTACTGGAATAGTCTAAAAATAATGTTGTCGAGGCTCGCTAAGGATTCTAAATCCTAAGATTGTGTAAGACATGATTGTCCATGGGAGGACGGGAGTTCCCTAGGTGCTTAGTGATTGAACTAGGCACTTACGTATATTCGGATGCTCGAGTTTTAGTATTTTTGGGTTGGAGGAGCTTCTTTGTTGATCTCCTATTGTCACTTTTGTTTCACTGCAATGTCTATGGTCGTACCTATAACATGAAAAATAGATGTCTACCTGCACATGTCCATAAACCACATCAAATCTATAAAAAAAATTGTAGAATGTGGAGTCGGGATGACCCTAGAGGTCACCCGAAGAGTGAACTAATGACTGAGTATTGCACTACATCTCAAATTCCATGTAGTTCCTTGTGCTTGTGTGTGTAATGGTACCTTATTTTTCCCTTGTGTAATTTGCATGATGATAGTAGGATAGATCTAGATTACTCCAAGTATTCGAAGTGTGTGATGGAATAGAATGAACCCCCTCCCATGTTGTGTATGAAGATAAATGCAACTCTTGTCCCTTGTATGAGTGTGCGAGATGTATGTCTTGTAATACTCTTGTGCCTTTTTGCAAACTAAGGTGATGATAGATAATGCTTATAGTGTTTGGCCCCTTATTTGAGAGCAATAACTATGTGTGTGTGTGTGTGTGTGTGTGTGTGTGTGTGTGTGTGTGTGTGTGTGTGTGTGTGTGTGTGTGTGTGTGTGTATGATTCCCTTGTTTGAATTTTGTAATTTACAACTGAAAGGCCACCCTAAAGTGTTAAAATATTCACAAGAGGCAAAAAGGACCCAAAAGAGTAAGAAGAAGGAAAATAAGGACATGAGCACCAAGGAGGGATAGGAGCTCATAGGCACTTTTGTCCTAGTTATGTGCTAGTGTCTAAGGCCATCAAAAGATAAATCAATCAAGTTTCACCAAATCAGTAAGATGTGTGATACTCGTAAAGTGTAGGAGATAAAGCAATCAAAATTCCAAAAGGATTTTTCAACCACTAGTTTTATTTCTTAGGAATCATGTATACATTAGTATGTTTTAGGACCTAGAAATGTACCCAAGCACATAGATTTTTTTTGTCTAAAGAAATAAGGAAAAAACACTAATAAGATCCTAACTTGAATCGGTGATCAATAAACACATAAATATACCAATACCATAGCAATTAACTAGTCTCTTAACAAAAATAGGTGTCTACATTATGTTTTGATTTGATGGTGTGCATACACAAATGTCAAAGGTTTTCAAAAAAAAGTTCTTATGAGGACTTAATGAAGATCTTGTGGTCAAAAATTTCATAGACCAACTCTTGCATCTTGCAAATTAAATAAAACTATTTTTCCCTCTAAATATGGTGTTGAATCATCTATACTCTTATGTCGGGACTTCAAGCCCCTCTAATTATATGAAAACAAGTGCATATGAAATTGTGGTCCCTTTTATTAAATCCATGATAAAAGGAAATGTTAAATTGAGGAAAACATAAATATTTGAATGAATAATCATGGTTATCTTGCAATTGGAAGAACATGTCAAATATAACCTTAGATAGGCAGTCTTTGTCATCACCAACTCGGCACTATGATAATTCTTCACGGGAACTCCTCGTCTTTATGATTATTTACTAATGCACAGCCTTTAGTTTGGTGGATGTAATCTGGAAACAAAACAACAACCGAACACAAGAATACCATCGACTATGATAAGACGGAATGATGACAAATCTGAAATATCAAAGTAAATTATAATATTAACATGAAATTGTTACAATCTCACCCATGAGGTACTTCAACAAGACTATGGGAGAAACTTTACAATTACACCTCTCGATGGCTTCTTCAACACACCTTTAACTGATGGCTTCCTTTGCACACTTCCTACAATATTTCTCACTACTTCTTTCTATGCTAAATGAGGGGGGTGGCCTCTCTATTTATAGAACTTCCAGGCTTATCCATCCTATCTCTAAGATAGGATAAGAAATCCACTCTGACGAATCATATTCCATGCCTTAACTCTTATCTGTACATGTAAGCTTATCTCTTAAGATAAGATAAACCTTATCATTTTACATGGGTTCCACATTTTTAGACTTTTTACAAATAAAATACACAAAATATTTATGACCTCACTCCTTGTCCTTATTACCAATATAATATTTCTAATTCCTAATCACGTAGACCCTACTTCTCTAATTACCCAAACTTTGACATTTTAACATTACCGGACCACTTACGACAAATATTTACTTTTTACAACATTCCTATTGTACTTTGGTATTACCCGTACTCCACATTATTGGCGACACCGTACTGACGGCGCCGTTATCTTCTATCAGACGCTACTACTAATTATACTTAACAACATCCTATTCCTAATACATACATTAATGAAATAGAAATTATGGAGGAAAATTTTAGTGTCGAGAGTGCCTCATTATAAAACTTAATTAAATGAATCCATTTGTGTATGTATGTTGTGCGTCATCGAAAATAAAATTTTGTGGTTATGTCATCAATTTGAATGTTAAATTGGCTCATTACGAAATAGAATAATCCAAATATCTCTCGCCTTTTTTAGGTATGGGATGAACTTTTAAATCATATATATCTCAAAATAAAGGGATTGCATGCATCGTGTATATGATAAAAAAATAATAATCTAACATGTGTATATATATCTACATAAAATGTCATGTACATGAGTGTAGAAAAATGTTGTCTCTAGGAATTGTTCTACTCATGGAATATAATACCTCTCTTCACCTTTGTCAAAGGTGAAACTCACTCCTCAAAATCCTTCCTATCCTTTTTGTGAGTAGACCTTGTTAGTAATAGGCTAATTTACTTCATCATGTAATAAGGTAATGTAACTTTACATACACTACACTTAGCTACTAAGTTATCTAGTTAATTAACTCAGTAACAATTATTTGTTTATATTGTATTGGGAATAGTGTCCCCATACTTTGTCTTATATTTTGTGTAGGTGATTTTTTTAAATCCATATAGCCATTTTTATATTGTTTATAGTTATAAAATGCCCATAAACATTAAAAACTCTCACAATTGATTGTACTACATATTTTATACTACTAAAATGTAGGTTATGCATGATTTTGTGTCCACATCGGTATCAAGTAGACACTCGAACCTATGAAGAGGAGAGTTGGTTTTTAGAAAGTTTGAAGAATTATAAGCAATACCTATCCATTGCATCCCACTTCCTCTTCACAACCTGACCTTGTTTTGTGCCTTCCTGAAAACTACACAATATTGGTAGCTTCTCTATATTTTTTTTTCTTTCTCAAACTTGCAAGTTTTCTCGCATCCTCACAATTTTTTTGAAAAAATAAATTTAAAAAGTATTTTGAAGTTTCATTTTTAATTGGATTTGTTGCATAAGAAGCTTAGTTTCAAATTGAGCTATCTCATGCGGCACTGAGCAAATTAAAGCTCGGTATATGTCATCTTGAGTAAACCTCCTAATCTAGCCAAGTTATTATGATAAATCCAAAGCTTTGTATTTTTTTGAGCTTGTGATGGATCACTCTTCTATTGGTGCATAGCTTGATGATCCCTAGAGCTCCTTGCATTCGACATCATACACATTGTAATAAAGGTTCAAGTGAACAATGAAATCGCTCACATAGCAAAACAACCCAAAGAAGGTGGTGTTCGGGGTTAAATTTGATGATCACCCCTACCCATAATTAAATTAACATCATCTTGCATGTAAGGTTTTTTTTTTTAATTTTGACTTTCATGATTTTCATATAAATATCAAAATCTATATTTTCACATAATAACACTATATAAAATAGAGATATTGTAGACAAAATTGAAATCTTATTCTATTCTAAATATATATTAATATATCTAAGAAACACTAACATGTCATAATATTGTGGATGCATTTAATTAAAACTCATAATCATCCAATGAAATAATTTGGATAAAATGCATAGCCTAATTTAGCATTAAAAATTAAATATTCAATATAATTGTTATAATAAAAATAGTATACATAAATTAAGAATTGATTTTTAAAATTAATCGATACTTGATGAAAGATAATAAATTATTTTCTAATAGCGAATTCCATTAATGCAACATATTTGACAACGTTTATATGGGCTTCATTATAATATCATCCCCAATACACGTTAATGTATAGTCAAAAAAATAAAATGTATAATATCCTTTTGTTAATCAACAAAGCATTTTAAACAAAGTATTATAGCATCACGAATACTTTGAAAAAGCTCAAACGTATACCACACATATCTTCAAAACAGATCAAATGTATACCATGGATTCACCACTTTTGACTTGAGAAAGTACCCTTAAACAATACACAAGTAGTGTAGAAAAAATATCTAAAACATTCTAAGATATTTCAAATCCTTCTTTGTTTTTCATCTTTCCAAATTACATAAACTCTATTCGGTCTACCTCGATATATGAATCTCTGTCAATGAAAATATCAAGGCATCTAATGTTTTCAATGAGAGTTTTGTTCTTCGTATATCTTTTATTATATTTTGTCTTGAAAATCCTTTCTCACATGCAATTGTACTTGTTGGAATAGTAAGTATTGTTTGCCATAGTTTTTCATGTTTGGAAAGTTTATATGTGAATATGTGGCACAAAAAACCCTCCAAGCCTCCTTCATGTGTAATCCTTCACAACTAATGTGAAGAGTATCAAGAAAATTATACAACTCTTTTGAAGAAACTTCAAAATCAAATAAACAAACTTTTATCCTCCCTCACACAAAGTATGTTGCAAGTGTTCAAAATTTTTAAGAAGTTGTCACTTTGAATTATCTTATCTAGTACATGCCTCTGAATAATGAAAAATGCTAAAAACTTTATAGAATTGAAAAATGAAAGATCGGGAATCTTTCATTTAAACAATCTACAAGTTTTTGAACATATTATTTTGCAAGTTTCTTACAATCTATTAGTGAGCCATCAATGTAAGGCTTCGATATTTTTTGGTGCATCAACATTATCATCACACACATTTGGAATTTCCACAAATCGCATTTCATTCCTATGAATGTGTCCATCTTTATCAATAATCTCTAAATAACCATATTTAGAGGTCTCTAAAAATTTAGACAAGTAAATTGTGTCATTTGCAAAGTTGTCAATCTGTAGAAACCACCTACTCAAAGTTTGTATGGTATAATCTATAGTTTCCCTAAATATGTAACACCCACATTATCCTATTGAAATTTTTATTCATATTGTTTAAATTAGACAATACTTTTTATCATATGTACGAAAAATTATATTGAGCATCTCTTGAGAGCCATATAACCCCGTGAATTTGAAGAGCTTGAAGTGTTTCAAGTTAAATGAGTTCTTGAAGAGCAATAGATTGATTATGTATGTAAATAGAGTTTTGGACCCAAGAATATACCTTATTTACCACTTCTCAACAAACAACAATTCCGGTATTTTTTTAGCAACATCTGATGCAATTAAAGCCTCACGATGATCGGTCAATGAATGCCTATAATATTGTCAACATCTTTCTTTAAAAGAGTAACAAATCCATTTTCACTCCCCACCATTGATGAAGCACCATTTATAGAAACTACAATCAATATTTTATTTAAAATGCCCCTTTCTTTCTTCAAAACATAAACCGCATCATATATAGTTTTTCCTCGTCTATCACACACATTTGTAAGATTTAAGGATTGTGAAATTAGTGAGCCAAACACTTTTGATTCTTAAAAATTAGCATAAACCACAAGGTTTTTCTCTAGGCTTTTATCATTACATTCATCCAACATCAAAGAAAACAATGGTCTATCTAACATTTTTTCACTTTGTCTCTCTTCAAAATACTTAGATATGGAAAATAGGAAATCATTTGCAGCCATGTGATTTGTATATGATATATAGTCCTTGTTTTTGGCATGTTTGGTGTTTATAAGTACATTTAAAGAGAGCAAAAGGAATCAAATTTTGAAAGGGGAGAGTCTTGTTGCACTTCCCAATAAACTAATTTCATGGTTGTGATTATTATTTCCTTATCGGTGTCATCAATGTTTGCAATGTGTTTTGGAATTGATTTTGATTCCCTTCATTTCCACATATCCATTTTGCTTGTGAAATTTTGTGGTTGTTTGAATCAGCATGAGTAACTATTGCATTATGTTGCAAATTAGTACAACCATTTCTAGTTCCCCATGGTCCAACAGACTTATGCTCTTCATAATATATACATTTCATTATTTTTTTTCCCTTCATGCTTTGCACAATTTAACCACTTGAATTCCACTTTCTATTCATCTCTAAATCCTCTTTTAACTCTAGCTTTTTTTTGTTTTGTATTGAAGTCACTTCTCCTTCAAATTCCTCATCATACTTGTCATCATACCCTAATATATTTAAGTCTTCATTTAAATCAAAATTATGATCATCTCTTGATGAAGCTTGTGATGTGTTTGACCATGCAAAAAACAAATGATTGAAGATTGATTCTTTTTGCTTTGAGACATTTTAACTTATAATGTACCTATACAACCCAAATAAAATAATAATAATTAGATATAAAATTCTATAGTAAGAAAAATAATAATATAATAATATCAACAACATGATGATAGATTATTAATTGAACAAACAACAAAAATATTTAAATAGTTCTACAAATTTGAGTAAACTAGAATATGTTGGATCACCAAATTTTTGTTTCAAAAAATTATGATGTAATGACATGATCTTTCAATACTTTCAATCTTTAATGGAATATATGTTTAGCATCTTAAACTTAAGTAATACTAGTTAGGATTATATTGTCTTATCCATACAATTTTTAAGTATTCCTTCCCACGAATTAGGCCAATCATTTAAAATGTAGAGTAGAAACCATACAAGATATATTTTAACTTACTTAAGAACCTCTAAATTGAGAAAATGCATCAAAAAAATAAAAATAAAGCTATGTTTCCCTCTGAGATATGACTTGGGATATGTGGTTGAAATTAGCCAAACATTTACAAGAAGACAATCTTTCATGAAAAACTTTATAAATCCTCGAAAATTTACACATGACCACTAAATTTACTTCTGAGTATAAAACCTTTTAAGAATATCTATGTGGAATGAGATGTCATATTCTAAAAAAACTTGTAATTATCTTATTGGCTCACTTGGGATTGCATCCATATATTGATATAGTCAATATTTACTTTGAGGTCACTACTATAATGAAAAGGTTGTAGGGAGAACTATCACAGATCCATAACAAAGTACATCCTTTGATTTCTAAAAATTTCTAATCTGTAAACACTAGGTGAATCAAGCTAAGAAATTAACTTGTACCCAAAAATTTAGGCAAAATAACAATCAACCTAACCCCTCAAAATTAGCCAAATTCAAATTTCAAAAACCCACTAGGCAAATCAAGCTAAGAAATTAGCTAGTACCCAAAAAATTTAGGCAAAATAACAATCAATCTAACCCCTCAAAATTAGCCAAATCCAAATTTTAAAAACCCAAATATTCATAAATTAAGAATATTAACCACTTAAATTTACATGAGACTATGTTTGAATAGTGGCAAATGAAATTGGGGAAAACACTAATACCACTGAATAAGCTCCTCCATTTTGGAATGATTGTCATTGTGGGCCAATATTAAAGCACTATGATTTATTAGGTTTTAGTTGAACACCATGCTTGTTAGCGACAACCAAAATATTGGATAGATGTATGTCTAAAGAATGACTTCAATCTAGTGCTAGTGAAGGAGATCCAAAATAGTGTTGACTTGCTTCATCCATAATGAAGGAGATGAGAGTTAAGTACATGAAGGAAAATGTAGAAATCTGGTGAATGTGTAAAGACAATAGGAGCACTTACCATTAAATTTAATATGTTCTTAACTGATTTTGAAACTGTTGATTACCTCGTAACTCCCAATCAACCTTTAACTCCGAACTAACTTTTAACTATCAACCAACTCGTAAAAACCAACCATCCATAACTAATATGACCATTACATATGCTCTAATACCCTCCGTTAGTGGTTATGTGTAAATCTTATCTTTAAAATAGAACATACAATATAATTTAAGGATTCACATTTTCCTCTTATGAATTCTCTTTCATTCACACATTTTTTATCGCCTTCCATCTTGATGATGGGTTTAAAAATACATTTGAGATCTTTTTTTAAAAATCAGGCAGCTTTAATATAGAAATATAATCCTCTTAAATTTTTACGAGACTGTGGCCATGTAACTTGTCAGTGGACAACACTGCATTTTTTAAAAAATTGTGGTGGACTGCAAGGGAATCATACATTCCACGGCTTAAATGTTGGGGATTGTTTTGGTTGGCCGAACCTCACATTGGATTGAATGGTGGAAATTTATGGATGTTTTCTTTTGGCGTATAGGCCAGTGAAGTGCTAGAATTTCCTATCAGTAGAGACGATCTTAGGACATTTAAATCAGAAAAGAAAGAAAAAAAGAGTATGAAACTAACGACTTTTTCTTACCTGGGATTATGTTAAGGAAGAAATTGATGTTTATATCCCTGCTCCTCATCCAAATTGGCGGTTAAGCTCCATAAATTCATTTGAATTAATCAAAACATAACCTTCAACCTTAGGTCTTTAATATCTTGACACTTCATTTGTTCAGGATGTAAATTTAACCTCTACAACGGCTTCCTTCACTTCATCTATGAGAACAATGGATTTAACTCCTATGGCTACCTTCACCCATAATATAAATAATGTAGAAACAGGACATGCAAAGAGTGCAAGCCCGTTTCCTAGCTACTCAGGCAGCACTGGTAGGTCCAAAATATTTTCAAATCTTCAAAAAAATGGAGTATTTAATATGATCGTTGAATATGGATCTGGGTAAAGTGTATAAAATATTATATCTGTTGGACGGTGGAAGTTGGAATTAGAAGTTTGGAAATTAAAATTGGAAGTTGTGAGTCTAACTTCTAGATTTGATTCATCAACATTAATGTTGGTGTAAGCCAAACAAGTACACTGACAAATAAAGTGAAGTCGACCATCCCTTGTAAGTTGCAGCTGCAATCCCAAATTTGCAACTCTTCATATATTCTAACGCATAAGATACACCAAACAAGACATTTAATACATAAAATATATGTCTCTATATTTTAAACATTTGAATGTCAATGTCAATGTGACAAAGTATATAAAAATTTGCCCTTACATGGATACGGCTGAGAATATAATCTACCTATTTTTTTACAATTAAAAATCTGAAAAACATTTAAACAAACGTCAAATTTAACCCTTGGTGGTGTCTTTCCAACGAGGATATTTTTATTAATTGATTTCAAACCCTAAAAAAATGGTCACTGCTCCAAGTGGAACTATCAAGGTGGGGAATGTGATGTTGAGACTGAATCTCTCACTGACACATGGATCCTTGGACACCCGTTAACCAAGGTTGGCCTTTACATGAAAAATCACCTTTAAATCCCTATATAAGCAATTTTATATCACCTTGTTTAAACAACTGGAAACAACTTGGAACTCTCATGAGCTCCCATTTCAAACACTAGAACAAAAGGCACCTAAGGGTCCCTAAATCTTCCTAAAGATGATACAACATCCACAAGGGAAACCACTACTACATTTATGAAGTACTCAACTAGGTCAAGGAGTTCATCTTCCTCATTTCCAAGCACTTAAAGAGCCCTACTCAATGTCTTAGCAAGATCATAATCATCTCAAGCATGTTCAAAGTGATTCAAGTTGTCAACTAGCTACATTCATCTAGATATCACATGCTAGGTGGAAAACTGCATGCATTTGAGGTCTCTTCAGAGTAGTGCCGACATAGGTGGTGTACATATTTCACTTCAACCCAAACATTAACCTTCTTATAGGGTCTTCTACCCATAGTTAGGGATTGGGTTCCATTCAGCTAATTCTTATGGTTTCAAGATTGTGTGACACTTAGGGTTTGAAAATGAAACATTTTCCAAACCATCAAAGGGAACAACAAGTAGAAGGACCTCATTCCAACAAGGTCTAAGATCATACAACAAGTTCGATATTGTTCATATGTTCTTGATAAACATGTGCAATTTCAGTATTACGGTAGTTTCCATTCATAGTTCCCAAAATGAAGCATCTACAAATCTATTACTCATCGCTTTTCTAGTTTTTACATCTAGATCTATCTTGTACCATTTTTGTAGCTAAGTATATATCTTCCCTTTTGTGTTTTTAATCTTGTAGCATATTGTAAACACTAGTTACAAGTACCAATACATTATTCTAATATTATATTGTTAATGTTGGGCATTAATTAATCTGAATGGATCCTAGTATCGAATCTTAAATTCCTTTTTAGTTGTACATTCCATAAAAATATTAAGTTACTATTATAAAGGGTGTAAACAAGGTTATATAAGGTTCTCGAATTAGGAGTGATGATTTTCATCTAAAATAAAAGTCTTAAATACCCCAAAATAAGGAAAAAATAAAACATTCTAAGACATTTACAAGTGTAAATTTACACACTCATCCAAAAAAAATACAAGGATAATCATGGTTAGGTTGATTTTTCCATGAAAATGGCTTGATTGAGTCCCTCACATACCATGTGTGTCTCACTTTTCATGTGTATTGTACTCAATACACCCATTAAATACATCCAATACAACATATATAATTACATAACAATACTTAAATCACCCATATAACTAGTCAAATGTATAAGATCAAAAATCTAATTAGGAAACATGTGCCCCAAAAAGCATTGAAATTGTCACATGCATACAAAAGTAATAATGAGAGTCCTAGATCAATATGGCATATATAAAATTGGTATCCAATAATTTGATAAGACTACTAGCATCATGGTATGTGAGAAATAGAGTAGTAATATTTAGGAGGTAAGAGTGTGGCACTACATCCACACTTGCACATCCACACACCAATCGTACACATTCTTATAACCAAACCAATCAACTAATATACTCACAAATCACTTGAGTTAAACATATTTTCCTATGTGCCCATGTACTATGAAAATCCAACATTTAGGTTGACACATATCTTTAAGTTGATTAAGGTTTAAACTAGTTCAATTCAATACTTTTGATCATGTTTTAATTAATGAAGATTACAAACAAATCATAACTTAATCAAGACAAGACATATTTAAGACTTACCCAATTTCACGAATATTTCTAAGTTCGTATTGTTTTCCTTGTATAAGAGGATTAATCATTTTGTTTTATTTAAAGTGAATTAACATTACTCATTTACATATTCATTTAATGTAATAAGCTCCAAATTATAATTTTACAAGTCATTCTCAAATATATCCACAACAGTTTCAATTCTTTACCCCTTATAGTTGTTAACTTATTTGATTATGTTTTCCAATTTTGTCACATAAGAGGAATCGTACTAATTACTTCAATCATTACACACAAATATCCATATTAATATCAACATAATATTGATAGTTTTTACAACCCAATACGCTTCTCTCGGAATACATAGTAAAGTTAGGCACTTTATGCCAAAATTAAATAATTCTAGTAGCGTGTCAAAGCGTCCAATGATAATCTAATCTTGGTCTACACATTGCCATATGAAGATGGGCACTACATTAAATCTAATGTGATTGTGCTTATTGTACATTGAGGAGTGATTTCAAAGTTCCTATAACTAATGTTTGAGTGTTAAATATGACTATAAGAGACGCCCATTTTTAGAGAAAAGAGTGAGGACATACATTTATGAGGAATCAACATCAACTAAAATCCTCTTGGTGAAGAAATTTTTAATGTGAATTGCGGTAAACAATGGTTGATAGAGGTACTTGGTCGATTAATAGGTTAAATTAGTGTCATCCAAGATGAAATAACCATTGGTCCATTCCTCATAGAAGGAGATAAGAGAATGCAATGTGCAATCCATATGTTAAAAGAATACCCTAACAACACCTAGGGTTTTAGACATGAAGATTATTGTAAACCTAGAAAGAAAGAAAATGTATATGTAAACCTTAGAAGAGGAATACTAAATATGAAACACTACGGAAAATTTGAGAGATCGTACTTGAAATGTAAAAATCGAGATGAAATATAGGATAAAACCCTAGAAAAAACCATAAATCTATAACTTTATATGTTATGGAAGGTTGTGTAATATCGGTAAGTGGGTTCACTAAATGTTTTAACCCTAATTAAAAATAATTGTTTGTTAATCATTTATTTGGATTACAACTTGAAACTAATGCACAATAATATTTTATAAATAATTCTCCAACATTCGAGATCTAATAGTATATGTAAATGCAATAAAGAGTTATATTTAATTAGGTAACATGTTAAAATACAATAAATTAAAATAGGATGAATTAACTTAGATTTTCTTATGCTTTGTAAAGTGTTTTGGGTTTGGAATTAGGGGAAAAACATGTGACTATGTCAAATATGCTTCATCTCAAAATTGAGGCTCGAAACCCCTTCGGATACTAGAAAAAAACTTGACATTAGTGTCGGCATGTTTTCCTTCCTATCACTAGTGTCAGCTCTCTGAGACACTTCGATCTTTTAGGTTGCTTCATCAACATATATAGTTTCTTCCTAAACTTTTAATTTCTTTAAAACCCGCATGTATACAATTATGTGATAAAAAAACTAGTTTCTTGCACTAGTACTCAAATAAACATTAAATAACAAAATAAATTAGTGCATGGTGGATTTGGATTGTCATTGAAGGCTAACCCCCATGTTTGTTCTGACCAAGCACTACACTAAAGTTCCCAAATGAGGGGCTCAAACTCTATACGATTCTCTTAATGATCATGCAAGTGTGAATGGAAATCTATAATACATCCCCCTATGTTTTCCATTGTGCCTCAACACAAATAGTTAGATAACTAGGTAGATAGAATGTACCCTTCATGAGTGTTGAATAGAGTTCTAAATTAGAGTTCCTAAGTAGAGTGATTATAGATAGATATAAAATACTCAAAGTGTTATTTGGTGTATATATGCTTGATAACACTTTATATGAATTTTGAAATTCTTTTGACTTGGCTTGGAATGTTCTTGGAAGAGCATGAACTACTCCAAACTTTCTAAGGGCATATTATTGATGTTTTATCTTGATTTAGGTAAGTCTAGGGTGACTTAATTAGATATTCGAAGACAATGATCAAGTCTTCCTTGGTCTTTCCAAGTAACACCTTGATAGTTTCTAAATGAGTAAATGAGAGTGTTTGGTTTACTTATATACCTTTTATGGGATATTATTTTGCATTAAGTTTGACCTATAAATGGTAATTATGATAAACTTAATAAATATGACCGTTTGGAGACATTTATGACACTAAGCACCAAAAAGGGGCATAAGTGTGTGGCATTTCTCACTAAATTGGGTGGTAGTTTCCAAGAAGGTAAGAGACAACAAGTAGGATTCGTGGAGGATTTTGATAGAATATGGAATATTTGTATAAGTGATATGAAGTCTTGTATATGTCTAAGCAATTGAATGAGAGAGTAGGAAATGTTTGCAAGATGTGGGAATGAGTAGAATAATGTGTTCAAGCTCTTGATTGTGCACGTGCAAATCGTGATCAAATATTGTAAGCCATCCAATGTTATCAAGCCACCTAATCACCAAATTTAGGTGTCTATAATGAACAATGATTAAATGAGAAAATAATTTGTTAATGATTCTCTATATTTTACATTCATGTGTGATATGTTACTTATCATATGTTGCCCACTGTATAACTAGAAAATGATATGAGCGGGATGAAAATCAAACTATGTTTTTATCATTGTACTATATTTTTGTTGCGAAAATGTATGCACCTAGTTGTTGGTGGAAACAAAATAAAGGTTTACATTCATTAGCCACAACGTGTCTTTTCATCTACATTTTATCCCAATACATGGTGTTGTGAAGTTTGTGAGCGAAGTGGAGAAGAAATAGTAAAGTAACTATTAAACAATGAAGGTAAATAGGTTGTGAAATCTAATTAAATGAGATACTGATAATGTTCAATGTTTCTCTGTATTTACTATTCAAGTATGATATGTTACTTTCCATTCATTTCCACCCCATTACAAGAAACCGATACGTGCAACTACATAAATGCATGGTGTTTTTCAATCTATAAGCAAACAATGACATGTGCATGTTGAAAAACACTGTCGATTTCAATGTGTAATTTATTTGTTTAGTGCAATTATTTATGCACTTGAGTATTGGTGGACACAAATAAGAGGTTTGTATTCATTTTCCATAACTTGTCATGTCATCTGTCTTATTTTGCCAATACACATTGCTACGAGGCTTGCAAATGGGATGGAGAACAAATAACATTTAAGTAAGCGCCAAACAATGAAGGTGAATACCTTGGATGTGATCACGGATTACATGAAGAAAAAAATGGTCAATGTTTGTTTGTATTTAACATTCAAGTATGATATGTTACTTTGCATTTTCTGCCACCCTTTGATAGGAAAACAATTTGTAGTTATCTACACATTATGCTCTTCAATTTACAAGGAAATATTGGTGTGTAGAGGTTGAAAAGCACATGGTTTTATCAAACAATTAATGTTTAAATCCATGTTTCATAATATTCAAGGTAAATTATTGAATCATTAGGTTAAAAGTTTGTGTTCTCGATTCTATTATATTAAAAACAAACATTCATGTCCTTAAAGAACGTCTATATCTTTATATTGGCTTTAAATTAATATTTATTCATTAAATTTCAACATTCATGTATATTAATTTTATAAATCTAAGCACCTTTCAAATGACTTCCCCTTTACCTCTAAATTTAGAAAAACCCTTCATTCTTGTAACTTCTAGAAATCAACACAATATCATTGTAGACAAACTCTAATGATGTTTGTTATTATTTATTTAAACCCTACAATTTTTTTTTTTTTTTGGTAACATTTTGTTGGGAGGATAGAAAGTGAATGAAATATTTGTCGATTTATTTTTATCAATATTTTATTCATTACCTTCTTGTTGATGGAGGAATTGATATGAAGTGAGGAGGTAGTCGATGCATTAATACTGACTTAACCACATCATGTGTCTAGTTGGACAAGGATATCGGTGGATGTCAATCAATAACAAGTGAATGGTACTTTCCATCTATACCAAAATAAATCATCAATAGTAACCCAAGAAAATCATCAAAGCTATTAAACATGGACTTGACATAGCAATTAATGGAGATTCAATACTTAATACATCACCATAAATACATCATGCCAATCCCAATCATAATGTTGTACATATGTTAGCACAAAATGATGATGACACGATCATGCATTTATGATTTTATCTTTAGCTCTTTGAAGTCGAAGAGTAAGTATGACATATCCCCTCGTGGACCTCAAGAATTTTAGCCGGGGTTAAATTTGATGGCCATTTAGACGTTTTTCACGATTTTAGCCGTAAAATACTTGTAAATATTTGAAATAACCGTCACATGCGACTTGCATATTTTAAGTATGACCATCATTTTTATATATATTTATATAAAATATATTAAAAAAATTAAATATATACATAATAATCTGATTTATAATTTGTTAATAGTATAAAAATAACATTATTTTACTTTTTTGAAGGGCAATATTTAAAAATGGCCGTCATCTAAAAATTGTTTGACAGGCATAGATGGCCGTCAAATTTAACCCCTGAATTTTTAACAACTTGGTGAAAGTCACTCCAAAGCTTTGGAAGAGACGCCGACAAAAAACAGAGACCGCCGGGGAAACATATCAAATTCGAGAGGACACCATATAAAACAAGATAAATGCCAAAAGTCAAAGAAAATTGCAGAATGGATGACAAACTAGCCACAAGTTTGTCAGTTGAATTGTCTAATAGCCTATATCATTTTATAAGCTTTCTTCTTGTTTTTCTTGAACAAGTCTACGGTAGAAATGGCTAGAGTAAGGAAACCTTGGAATCTAAAATGTATGGACTCCATTGCTGAATTTGGACTAGAAATCTCAGGTTTGCTTGACAAACCTTATGTTATTAGAAAACAATTTTTAAGCCTAGTAAGTCTTGTGTTTCACCCTCGAAAGCATCATTTAGATGAAATGTTTGGCGTAATTTGATTTCCAATCAAATAAGTTTTTAGAAGTTTCATTTTTTAATTGGAAGTTTATAAATAAGTGTAAAAAAAAGAAAAAAGTCTTTATTTGTTTTATGGTAAATAGACATTCTAAATCTATGTTATTAAGTAAAATTAGAGGAGTTAGAGAGGCATTCTTTATATCGAAAGGTGTTCTACAATGACAAACTCAAACGGGTAGGGCTTACATGTTTCCACCAATCACAAAATTAATAATGATTAATACTTTTCGGTATTGATTTTGTGATTGGAGGAGAGCATGGACCCCACCAGGTTTGTGAGTGCTAGATACTGATCATCTCATTCGAATGGTGGTGGTGTGTTATAATGTTTGTAAATGTGTTCACTTATAATTCAATTTCTAATTTGGTGTTCATTTGACTATCACTAAGTGGTTTTTTTTCAATTTCTAATTTGGTGTTCATTTGACTATCACTAAGTTTTTTATTTCTTTCTTCGAGAAATCAATCGAAACATCATAATATCTTGATCCTACAAAGTTTGGAGCCATTTTTTTTCTACGAAATAGTTTTTCGAACCTTACACACTAATGTCGTTAGTGACACCATTGTCACCATTAGATATCAATTTATTGAAGGAGGTAATAAAAAGTTAATAATTACATGATATGCTTAAATCTAAATCTAATACAAGATTCAATGGATGTCTCTCATCTTTTTCAAATAGTTGTATTTTAGATATATGTACTACTTAATTCAGCCTTAGGGAACGTACCAAAATGAGAGCTAACAATGCCCGAATTTGAACATATAGCAGGTGGAAGGGGTATCCATCTTACCATTTCAAATCTCAGAGAAGTGAGGATGTGCCTATTCTAAGGAGATATTTTATAAGAGTTTCCCTAATTATTTCACATTAAGTTTCAAAATTCAAAATTGATTTAGAATAAGAATTTTTGTAAAACATATCATTATAAAATATAGATCAATATAAATTGACTCCAAATTATGCTCAAAACATCCTCTGTAGATTAAAAATCAGTCAAATTCAAAATTATATTACCTGAATTAATTACCCAAAAATGATTCACTTTAAACATAGACAATGTTCGTATAAACATAAGCATAATAACTCCACATCAAAAATTCCTCAAGGTTTCCATGACAATCCTGTGAGACTGTTGTGAGGCATGGCATCCCCAACTTTATAACCTTCAAATCCTCATAAAAGGTCGATGAAATAGGTTGCAATGCGTTCTATAAGCTCTGGATCTTCTTGCACCTTTTAACATAACAAACAAAAAAAAAAAAAAAAATAGGGTAGAAACGTTTTAACTAAATTGTAGACCATAGAAATTATTATGGAGTTTGTGAAATTAATACCTGTTGTGTGACGCCAAACTCTAGGACGCCGTCAGTGAAGGGAAAGCAAACGACAGTCTGCAAAAGAAGTGTGAGCTCGTGAAACAAGGTACCAAGCTCATCTGTCTTATTAGTTTCTTTAATCTTAACAAAAAAACCTTTATGTCAAATCTCATGTACCTTGATGCCTGAGCTCTGAATAAACCAGTTTCAGTCCGGATTTTGGTCCAGGCGTTACAACCAACACAGGTAAATTATTAAATATTAGTCCGAGAATTTTGATTCATAATATAATTGATTTGTAAATAACTTTGAAGGTTTCAATAAGTTTAGATTTTGAATAATTTTGAGCATACCTTGGCAAGAAGATTTCGCTTAAAAACTTTGCTATCTGTTTCATTAGCATTATTCAGCCACACTGGACTCCTCCTTTCTAGTGCTACACCAGGCAATCTAAATATAATATAAGAACTACATACCATCAATTGCAGATTCAAGTACTATCTTTTTTTTTGGTAACATAGAAAGTATTTCATTAAAAAACAAAAACTGTTTCTATCAATTATATATATTACATCATTTTTAACAGAAGACATTGAAATAACTTCATGAGACTTGCATTCTATAGAATACAAAGTAAATTTTATATGTTGGCAATTATAGAAAACATAGATATAAATTCAGTCCAATAGTTTCAATCAGGGGTTAAATTTGATGGCTGTTTAGCCCTTTTTGTGATTTTAATCGTAAAATACTATAACCGTCATATTGACTTCCATATTTAAAATTTGACTGTCATTTTGTTATATATTTATATGTAATTTATAAATATATGTTTAAAATAATTAAATAAATATAGAATAATTGCTATAAATAACATTGTTTTGTATTTTTAAAGGGCACTATTAAAAAATTACCATCACCTGAAAAATATGTGACAGACATAGGTGGCCGTCAAATTTAACCCCTGATCTTCAATGGTGAAAAAATTTGGAGAGGTGAGTTATTTCATGGTGGGCTTTCCTCACAGTTATATCCAACCAGAACTCTCATATTGTTTCTCACTGCAATGTATCTCCCAATTGAAAAACAGCATACTAAAAGGAAAAATCTTAGTTAACTGCCTGCCCACAAATGCAAATGTACAGTGTAGATAGGCTCTTCCTGGCCTGGGTGTGCTTGTCTTTCATGATGGGACATTCAGGATTTTTTCTAAATCAGTTCATTGTAATTCTTTGTTACTGAAAGTGCCAAAGAGACAATGATGCAACTATTGGGCAAGCTGTATGAATGCATAGAATTCACCTATAGCAATTATACTGCATAAAAGTCACTGGACCTCATTCCTTGAGATATTTCATTGGGGATTTTAACCCTTCGTTGCTTTATCTTGTTTATTTGTCATGGATTTTAACCAGGTCTAGATCGTTGTCAAATGAGTTAAAAAGGAAAGGAAAAACTTTGTTAGAAACAAAACTTGTTTTGGGACCCATTTTTTTCTGTTCCTTTTATCATATAAATGCAAATATCAAGTGGGTTATGGCTAAAAACTATGAAATATGTATACCAACAGTATATTACCCCATGGAAGGCTTGAACTGGTAAGACATGCTGAGCAAATAGAACCACTCTGCATCTGTGAGTTCCTCTGGCTCCAGTGTTGAAGTGCAAGCATGATCTCTAGCAGACAAGGACTTGAACAGTTCTCTCAATTGCACACTTCTCTCAGCAGTACAGACCTCTTCATGTGACCTCATGGAATCCACACCATCTCCCACTTTTCTTGTATGTGCATTCCCATTGTAAAATCCATTACTCCAAACCAGCAACCTAAAATCCAAGCTTTACTTTGGCTACATTATAAAAAATATTCTATGATATGGAAGACAGAAAATGCTGAAAAAAGAATCTTACCTTTCTGGAGAAAACTGCCAAAGAATAGAGTAGGTCCACCGTATATTCTTAAGAGCTTCTTGCATTTGAAAACCGAGATTTGTGATTGCTGAGGCTTCATGAAGATCTGAAGGAGGAGCCATTGTCAAAACTTTTAAGCTACAGGGAATAGATCTGATAAGGCTTGACCCTGAACTGAATGGAAACAATATGCTTAAAGACAGAAAAATGCAGGCATAATATCAAGAGCACACTGCACAGGGATTTCCTGCCTGATAGATTGTTAAAATTATGAAATTCAAGGGCTGGGTGCTTCTCAAAATTCACGCGGAACCTTGAGTTTATCAATGGAGATGGCAGCTACATTCTCTCCCAATATTGGGAGAGGATTTTTATGAAGTTAAATATTGGGTCTTGACAGGGTGGTCGGGAAACCATGGCGCACTGCTCAATGTGAATTTTTTTGTATGGAACTTTAAAGATTGACCGTCGTTCCCAAAGATTTAAATCTGGTATTAGTTGTTAATGCCATGAATAAATTGTTCGTTGTTATGAGACACATGGGTGGTGACGCAATGTTTATTATTAGCACAGGTGTTAGTGAACACATTGAATCAAACACAAAACAATGTAGTGGAAGACTTAATGCAAGAAATGCAACTTCTATTTATTAATAGTGATTAGGGAAAACAAATGTGTACAAAACAATTAGTAAGATTAGGAGAATGGACTTTTCTATCATAAAGGAAATGTATTGTCTAGATTATTAGGTAGGATTACAAACAAATGAGTTGAATACTAGCGCAAAACTAAGTAAATTATCTAGTGTGCCTCAAGTGAGTGAAAGCTCAATCACTTTCTTTGTGTCTTCATCTATTCCACCACAACTTGGTTACAATACAAATATACAACTAAAAATAATAGTTATAAATGACGATGGTTGTTGCATAGATAGTTACTGATTGTTCCATCTTCCTATTGGCAAGGCGGTTGGGATTACACATGTGGGATATTGTGAAGATGATCGACATGGACCGGTGTGAGATGTGTCATATGGTGTGTTACAAGGAAACAAGGTGTTAAAGAGCTAATAGTAAAGTAAAATGGTCTAGTTCAGTCTGTGGTGACAAATGGCATGCAAAGAAGTAAGGTGCAAATGTGATGATGCATGGAAGTAGGAAGGTATTACACATCACCAAGGTAAACTAAAAACACCAGAGCATTATAGAAATTATGAATGCAACAAAGAATGGTCTACGTAATTGAGGGAGGTGTGAGGTTGTAGAGTGCAAAGCACAAGATTGCATGAGCTACGCAAGTTGTGAAGTAAGTGTGCGGGATGCAAATAATTAATAGGGAAATTCATCAAAATGTTGTGAGACTTGACAAATTATCATGAGTGTCAAGAAAGATGCAAAAGAGTAAGTAGATGTGTTGAATGATGCAAAGGTTTTCACTCAATGCCACAAGGTTGTATACTTTTACGAGATACTAGTGGATGTAAGGAAAGATGCAAAAAGAAGTGAGCCACATGGGATTTTGCAAAGAATCGGGTTATCATGCAAACTACCATGAGGTTATATCCTTTCTATGAGATGCCACAAAGGAATTAAGCCATTGTAGGATTTTGCAAAGAACTAAGTTATTACAAAGACCTTTGTTAGAAGTTTGTATATTTTCCGCAAGATACGACAAAAGTGTAGAGCCCAAGTTCTGCAAGAGAAGTGAAGAGTCCTACATAACTAAAATATTTGACAAGACATGATGCAAGATTATACATAGATCATTCATCTTTTCATGAGAATAATGGTCTTCGTTATGCTTTAGAGATTAGCTAAGGAAACTCAACTTTGAAGTTGTTGAAGGTTTTTGCTAAAGCATGATCACCATACTACCGACCTTGACTACTCGAACCAAATGGTTAGTACCGAGGAAGGTGAAAGTGTCCATCAATTCAATAAGATGGTCCTTATTTTAAGGAAAAAAATTAGGGTCCAAATGCATGGGAAGCTCCACATTGAAGACTAGGTGCATTCCCAAGTACAAAGGCATGTCAAGAACAAAGGAATTCTCACCAACTATGTAGAGGATGGTGTAGGGACCATAGCAAAAAGGCTTGATATTCCAATCTGGACCATTAAAGCATTAATATGCAACCAAAATTAATCACCAACTTGAAATGGATGAGGTGTGTGATGTGTTTCATGGTGCTCTTTTTACTTTTGTTGAGAGAGAGATAAAATCTATTACATTTGTTGACGAACAAATTGAATGTAGTATAAAACTTCTCATCTTTATCTACTTCCTTCCCATCCATGGGACTCAATCCTAGCAGGTGGAACATTAAATATGTCTATGATGGACTATGCCTCGTAGAATTGTGAAAATATTTGTTGTAGGTATTTCATATGCATAGAAATTTATCATCCTAGTTGCGATCATGTGCATTTTTTTACATGCAACAAAGATGAACTAGATTGTGGTTGAAAAGTTCTATTTGTCTGCGTGGTCGAGGATGAAACACCTTTGGTGATCCAACTTCACACCCATCAATTCTCATAGTGCTTTCCAAATACGACAAAAAATGATGATGGGATTCCAAATCAGACCCATACATAGGTGAAGAATGCATGAGTAGTATCACCCATGTCAATGTTCTTTCCACAAGGAACCATAATTGTCATCTGTGAAAAACCTATCTATTAAAAAAAAACACTATGTATTTTGTTAACACTTAATTATAGGTTTTCCAATCATGTAATCCATGCCAATTGATTCCCATATCCTCTATGAAAGTGGTAAAAGTGTGTAGATTCTAGCTACTTGATCATATCTTGGAGATGCGGCAAGAAATGCAAGACTTAATGTGGCACTCCATGTATGTAGTTATGTGCATTAATAGAAGTGTATCTACAATGCGGTTAGATTCTTTGTAACACTTTGAAGTGTCCAGATGCCTTGGTGTAATGTGCCTCCCAAATGAGTCTTTGGTAGGTGTGTCATTAGGTACACATATATGTTCAAACTTGCATATAATGTTTTCATGTAGGTATAACTCTGAACCTATTCACCCTATGAGACCATGGCATAGGCACTGAAAAATCCTTTTCATTCAAGTAGAAGGATACCCAATCTGAAAATATTCAGCCACATATGTTCAACACTATTATGAGCACATGTACTCGCATACAATTAAGGAAATATGTTTCACTATTACCCTTTCCCTTCTTATTCTTCATCACAAAATGAAAATGTTAAAGTTAATCCATCCACTTCAAGTGTCATGCATTCTCCAACTATTTTGTATATTTAGAATCAAGTGTCTTATGATTAGAATGAATAAATTTCTCCTTTCCAAATATGTAGTGATGTCATTTCTTAATTTCTTGCACAATAGAATATAACTTTTTTTCTATAGGTGAAGTTTCCTTGCACCATTTTGTTGAATGTCTCTACTTGGTATAGAATTGGATTTCCTTGTTTTGTGAGTACAAGCGGAGTGCATAGTTTGATGCATTGGTGTGAATTGTGAAAGTATGTACAATGTGGAGCATTGCGATAATATGAACTACATAGATGTGTTGCTTAAGTACCTAAAAATTTCATTGTTTCGCATGAGTCCAATCAAACTTGACAATGGCAGGCATTATCTACATAACTTTGGGATAGGATATTTAAGAGAAATGAAGGACGAGAATGTTGTAGAAATTTGTAATTCCAAGAAATATCTACAATTCTATGAGATTGCATGGATTAGGCCAATCCTAAATCACTTTGATATTCTCTAGATATACATGTATTCTTGCATGGTGAATGATGTAGTCGCCTAGGTATTGAATCGCATTGTACCAAATGTACACCTCGCTAAGTTTTCCTACAACAATGTGTTTATGAAAAGTGTAAGATTCATGAGATGTGTTCCACATCCTCCTCCCAATTCTTGTTATATAGATTAGGATGTTATCTAAGTAGATAATAACAAAGGATTTAAGTAAGGGCTAAAGTAGATCATCCATCAAGTGCATGAATATTTATGGCAAGTCGATAGATTCAAAGGCATAACTAACCATTTGTACAATACTTCCCATGTCTTAAAAGTTTTCTTCCAAATGTCTTCATTATGGACTAGGAAAGACTTCATTTTGATCTTTGTGAATTATTTTGCACCTCGGAGGTGATCCAGGAGTTTGTCGATGTATGGTAGTGGATATTAATTCTTCATTGTGATTTTGTTAGGAGAAATATATTCTATGTATAGTCTTCGTGTATCCTCTCTCTTGGGTGTTAGAACTATTGGGATAAAAAAAAGTGAAGAGCGAGGCTTGATCATGCCCTAATCAAGAAGCTATTTTTTATCAATTTTTTTCACTCCCCTAAAGTGATACGGGTAAATGGTTTGTTTGGAAGAGGGGATCAAAGGAAAAAATCGATGTGTTTCTTTATTATGTAGCATATTTGAAAGTCTTTCGATTTCTCAAATACCTCATTATACTAATTCAATAATTTTCTAAGATACTACAACATCAATGATGTTGGCATGGTGTGTGCCAAAAATACCTACTTCCTCTCTTGTGTATGTGTTTCTAGGTGAATCATGAGCAACATGAAATTTTATGCGGGTAATATGATTTTTATAATTTTTCGGTATACCAATGTGCTTTTGGTCATTGGGAAGACTCAAAGATATTGAAAAAAATCCTTGACCTATAGGTAAGTGCACCAAGTTGGGGGCCAAAGGGGGTCTTAAGTGGACGCATTGTTTTGAAAAATAAAAACTTCAACTTTATGCGAATTTTTGAAATAGTTACACTCAAAATTGGAAGATGTTGTATAAACATGAATCATATCATTTTGAGTCTAGTTTCTAAGCTACTAAATTTTATTGAAAATGGATAAGTTTAAGTGGGTAAAATAACTAAAATACCAATAGGTGCTCTTATTTTTGTTAAAAAATATAACAGAGTGAATTTCGTGCCCCTCACCATTTTTTTAGCACCATTTAGTAGTTTTAAAAACCCTTTGGTAGAAAGATGGCTAGGAGAATCTAGTTTGTGCCAGAACTTTTTATGATTTTTTTAGCAAGTATTTTTTTTTATGATTTTTCTAGTACAGAAATTTTATATTTTGAAAAATAACGGAGACTCACCAGTACCGCCCCCCCCAACTACCTCAAAAATATCAAAAATTAGAATTTTTCTTTTGAATATGTATAAAAGTAGGCCTAGTTTGTGCTAGTATAATTTTTTTCAATTTTGATGACCCAAAAAAAAAGATACACAATGAAAGATAAACATGTTTAAACTTCAAAAAATAGCTATAAAAATTCATAGTTAGAAAATAAATAATACAAAACCTTATATTAGTCAAAAAAATTGAAAATTTATATTTTTAGAAAGAAGAAACTCTACTCTATGTCGTGGTATATTTTTTTAAAACGAATAGGATTGTTTTATGTTGATTTATCATGGAGGAAGTGGCATTTTTACATTTTCCTGCAAAAACACGTTGATTGCTATGTTTGTGCAGGTCCATGCCTCAGGCTTGGGGATCTAAATTGGATCCCAAGCCTTGAGACATGCCTTGGAAAAAGTTAAAACATAAAACACTTATGCATTCTTTATAGTATAAACATTGTATATGCTTTTGGCATGCTTCTATTTACTTACAAAATAAATGTTTAAGTATAAATGGAAAACTTATACTTTAAATTTATTTATGTAAATATAAGAAATTAGGGTCACTCTACACCTTATGGAATTAGTCTCATAGCTCCATGAGTCACAGTTTAGGAGATAGTTTTTATAGTATAATTTGGTCAGTACATAGGTAATTTTCAGGATTTCAGCATTCAACCTAAATATTTTTGCGTTTAACTTCTAGAATCGAAACTCTAAACACTAGGCCATAAACCTAAACCCTAAATTGTAAACCTTGAGCCCTAAACCCTAAACCCTTAACCTTGAACCATGATCCCTAGACCCTAAAACATAAACCCTAAGCCCTAAACCTTAAACCTTAAATATGTAGCCCTTACCTATGAGCCATAAACCCTTGGTGAAGCCCTAAACCCTTATCCCTAAACCTTAAACCCTAAACTATGAACCATGAGCCCTAAATGTTAAACCCTAAACCCTGAACCGTAAAAACTAAATCCTAAACCCTAAACCTTGACCCTTAAACCCTAAACCTTAAACACTAAATCCTAAACCCTAAACCCTAAAACCTAAGCCTTGAACCCTACACCCTTATCCCTGAGCCCTAAAATCTAAACCCTAAACCCTAGACCATATACCCTAAGCCCTAAACCCTAAACCCTAAACCCCGAGCCCTAAACCATAAACCCTAAACCTTAAGCCCTAAACATTAAATATTAAACCCTAAACTATAAACCCTAAACCTTGAACCATAAACCATAAACCCTAATTCCTAAACACTAAATTCTTAACCCTAAATCATAAACCTTAAACCCTAAATCCTTAACCCTAATCATAAACCCTAACCATAAACACTAAACCCTAAACCCTAAAACCTAAACCCTAAACCTAAACCCTAAATCCTAAACCATAACCCTGAACCTTGAACCCTAAACCCTAAACCTTAAACCCGAACCATGAGCCCTAAAACCTAAACCCTAAACCCTAAACCTCGAACCATATTTCATCAATATTTCCTAGTCTCGTGCCTAGAACCATCATTGAGTCTGCTTATAGAACTACCTTGTTTATGAGAGGTGGGACAAGTAACTAAATGGATATGACATCTACCTTATGCCTTGCAATGCATATTACACATCTCTTCCAAACTTGTTTCTCCCCACATATACTTGTGCTCTTGAATGTAAATTTATTCACACTTTGAAAAAAAAATCACATTTCTCATATTTCCATGTATGGTATTATGCAAGCCAGGATGACCCATTGGAAGATGGAAAAAATAACCATCACAACACAAAAATTAATCTTAAAGGAAACAAAAGAAACATAGAGAATATACCAATGCGGAGGTGTAGGATCATAATTGAATTTCCTGCAGTATCCTCTCCTCCAGAGAAAGAGAAAGTTCTTGTTCTACTGGAATGGATAGTAAATTTTGAGAACTTCTGAAGTGTTCAAAATAAGCATAGAAATAGGGGAATGGCTAAGAACACAAAGGGGTTATCAATCGCCTAGTAAATCTTTCTTGTTTAGTTCTAAAAGGGAGTCACCTAGCCTATGACTTAGTGACCTTCCATTCATTGATAATTCCTTATATGATAAACCCATGGATGTTTTCAAAATCGCCTTCAAAAAGATAGGGGTAGTCATCAATCCTAGTGAAGGGTGTGATGTGATTTCAAGAAACTTGAAATTCATATAGATTTAGAGGTCATAACATGAATTTACAAATATCTCTATCATTATAAATGGAAGCCAAGTAATGGTGTCTCCATGTATCCAAGGATCGAGGACTATTGGGGTTTGTGGAAGGATTGGACATTTAGGAATATGACATTTCCCTCCTTCAAAATATCAACAGATGAAAGACATCAAATTGTGATGACTCTCTTTGAATGTTCTACCTACAAAGTCGATGAACCCTTTTCAGTTGAATACTCTCTGTCAATTACTAATAAGAATGGGTAAGACATAGAACATTACAATGAGTGAAATATTTCCCATGCGATGGGAAAAGAAGATAGTTGTATTGGGTAATATTTCTTTACCCTGAGCCCTAAACCATAAACCCTAAACCCTAAACCTTGAGCCCTAAACCCTAAAACCTAAAACCCAAACCCTAAATACTAAGCCCTAAAACCTAAACCTTAAACCTTAAATCCTAAACCCTAAACCCTAAACCTTAAACCCTAAACCTTAAATTCTAAACACTAAACCCTAAACCCTAAACTAAACCCTAAACCTAAACCCTAAACCCGAGCCCTAAACCCTAAATCTAAATCCTAAACCCTAAACACTAAACCCTAAACCTTGAGCCATAAACCTTAACCCTGAACCATGAGATCTTAACCTTAAACCCTAAGCCCTAAACCCAAACCCCGAACCCCGAGCTAAAAACCTAAACCCTAAACCTTTAGCCCTAAAACGAACCTTAAACCCTCAATCCTGAGCCAGCCTTGTGCCCTAAACCCTAAACCCTAAATATCAAGCCCTAAAACCTAAACCTTAAACCCTAAACACAAAATCCCTAAACCCTAAACCCTAAACCTTAAATTCTAAATACTAAACCCTAAACCCTAAACTATGAAACCTAAACCCTAAACCTTGAGCCCGAAACCCTAAACCCTAAATCCTAAACCCTAAACCCTAAACCCTAAACCCTAAACCCGAGCCCTAAACCCTCAACCCTAACCCCTAAACCCTCAACCCTAAGCCCTAAACCCTAAACCTTGAGCCCTAAACCCTAAACCATAAACCCTAAACCCTAAACCCTGAGCCCTAAACCATAAACCCTAAACCCTAAACCATGAGCTCTGAACCATAAACCCTAAACCATAAACCCCTGAACCATGAGCCAAAAACATAAACCCTAAACCCTAAACACTAAATCCTAAACCCTAAACCCTTAGCCCTAAACCCTTAACCTTGAGCCCTAAACCCTATTCCCTGAACCCTGAGCCCTAAACCCTAAACCCTAAATCCTAAAACCCAAACCCTAAATATTGAGCCCTAAAAAAACCTAAACCCTAAACACCAAATCCCTAAAACCTAAACCTTAAACCCTAAACCTTAAATTCTAAACACTAAACCCTAAACCCTAAACATAATTTTAGTAAGGATCTCATTTTAGTAAGAAGTAGACAAGCATCATAGAGTTGATTCATGGTCACTAAAGTGAATTATGGACCAAATTTCAAAATTAGTACCAATTCAAGTAGTGGTAGGGCCAAAATCCAATCCAGAAGGTCAAAAAACAACTATATGTTTTCACAAAACAAAGACTGACTACAATATATATGGCTTGAAAGTTTTAGGTCATTGCTGAAATTCTGAAAATGAGTAAGTACTAACTAGATTAGATTTTGAAAAACTATCTTCTAGATTATCATTGTCAGAACTACGGGACCACTTCCATCAGGTGCAGAGTGACCCTAATTTCTTATATTTAGTAAAATAAATTTAAAGTATAAAGAAATAATAAATAAATAAATTTAAAATATAAGAAATAATAAAAGAAATATTTTACTAAATATGGCTCCTTCCAGCCCCTACAAACTTCATATAGAACAAAACACGTACGCGTTTTGTGTTCATGCAAACATGTACACATTATAACGTGAGCATGTTATAATGCATACGCGTTTTAGGTTCGTGAATTCTCGAGCCTAAGAAAACATAACACAATTGCGTTATTGTAAAACGCGGTCACGTTTCACTCATATTCGGGTTTTGTCCACTTTTTGACCCCCAACTTGGTGCACTTACCCCTGTATAGTCATGTTTAAGGCTTCACCTAGTATGTAGAATTGTGGTCATATGAGTAAATTATTCCCAATAGTAATGTCATAGACCTCAAAGGTAAAATATCACAAGAGACATTTTCTCTATTGCATTGGCTTTTTATTGAACATCACATTTCTTCCAGGATTGAATATCTTCTCTTTTCTAGAGTCATCTAAACAATTATGGGTGAGGATGTATGGAAGTAGGCCATGAAAGGTGTTGAAATGTATCTTGACAGATGTTGTTATTTTGACTCATGTTGTTGATGATGGCATGGAAAGTTTTTCCTTGAACCCAAAATATTATGTGGAAGAGGAGCTCTCATTCCTCAAAAGCATTGGTGACATTGACACTACTTCAAACAAGAAATATTTATATCAGTTGTCATTTGTTTGCACTATGACCTAATCTAGATCTCAAAAGAAGTGATTGTTTCATATGGCATTAAAAATCTTCATGGGTTTTTTTATTTGTGGCAATGAAAATACTTTTTACCCATGTTATTATTTCCTTATGAGAATGCTCACTCCTATACAAAATATTATGTGTGTTTTACACGGGGGATGGAAATATTGCATTATTCATGGTATGAATGTTATACACATTGTAGGAGGAATATTTGAAGTGGTGCTTCATATTTTCCTTAGATTATATCTTTGTGGCATCACAGTATTCTTCACCCAAATATTAAAAATTAAATATATCCATTTTATAATGTAGATAAGTGAAAGTCCACTAATGTACTTCAAAACCTTACATTTCTCACGAGAGGTCCCCATCTAGTCATGGAGCTCATTGGTATAGTCTTCAACCAAATTCTCCTTTTATCATCATGACCACCATAACTTCATGCATTTAATATCGAGAGGGTAGTACTCCCTTTGTGGAGTTCTCACAAAAACATCCCAAAATCTTCATGGGTTGGAAACTTTTGTGGCATTGTGTTTTGAATGTATCTTTCTAAAGGGGAACTAATATGAACGTATTCAATTCCATGAATTCGATATTCTCTTCATCAAAAATTAGTTGAATGATAATTAGGCCTCAATTTGGTGCAACCACTTATCCAATACCATGGTGATAATATTTCCTTTGAATGTTCTTTGGAATATCAAGGTTCATTTGGACCTTGATAGGGTATGATGTTAAAACCACATGCAAGGAAGATAGGTTCCTCCCATTGGGTTGTGTTCAACCATAAATTCATGGATATAGCCAAATAATTTATTGGATTATTCTTACAAAGCATCCTTGATGATATTTTGGATGTTTGGGCCACATCAGGTTATTTCATGGTGGCATCCATCTTACTCTTGCTACATTGTTCTTTCATATATGAGGAAACCGAACCAACTTCTTTTCCTTCTTTATCTCATTATGCTCAAGTTTCAAATGAACAAAAAAGGTAAAACATTTAGAGTTTGATACCAATTATCTACACCATAGAGTCTAGGACTATGTGTAGGGGAAAATCTTGTGCTAGCTAGAGAAACAAGTATTGTAAGAGTGTGAGTGGGTTATTAAATGCAATGAACCAAACACACAATAATGTAGAAAAAGACTTATTTGCAGGAAATTTAAATTTTATTCATTAATGGTGAATAAGGAAACACAAATGTGTACAAAATAGCTAACAATACTTATAGAGAATGATATTGTATTAAATGAGGAATTTTCTCACTTAATGTCTAGATTAGCATGTAAAATTACAAACTTATGAGTGAAATTCTAAATTGGAACCAAAAAAGTATTGTTATGTCTTGAGTGAGTGCAATATCAATCTATATATCTAGGTTTGTGTATGTTAAACCATAGTGGTTATAATACATATATACGACTAATAATGGGAGTTATAACCATTGATCATTTCTAAATGGATTATTACAATCATTTTATATTCTTGATGGAAAGGTGTTTGGGATCCGATACATATTATGCTATAAATATGATATAGCATGGCCTAATGTAGGATGTGACATCTAAAATACTGCTTGGAAATAAGGCATTGATGAGTGAATGCTAAAGTAAAATTGTTCAACACAAATATGTGATGACAAAAGATACAATACGAAGTAATACACAAGTGTGATGACACATGGAAGATGACATGCATGACACAACACTAAGATAAATTGGAGACTTGCAAAAAAAGTGGGTTCATGAATTTACTTGGTGCTAACACAAGACTATAGGAGTTACACGTGTTGTGATTCAAGTGTGTGGAATGCACGAGGGACTACCTAGAGAAACATTCTAATGTGTCCTAGGATTCAACAAATAATACTAAGCTGTTGGGAAATCTACATAATATTAAGAAGTTGCACTAAATCACGCAAGGGTTATATTAAATTATGTGAGGTTTTATACTTTCCAAAGTATGCAAAATAGGTAAGACAAGTTGCATAAAGGAAACTTGAGCCACATGGGATGCTATGAGGAACTAGGTCATTACTACAAGGTTGTATCCTTGTTAAATATGTATCAAAGGTGAATATTTTTGTAAAGGAAGTAATCCACATAGGATTCATGAAGAACCGGGTCATCACAATGCACTATTACAAGGTTGTATAAAAATGCCATAAACATAAACTATACCAAATTATATAAGAGATGTGAGGAGGCATGCATGACTACGAGCTATGAAAAGGTGGCATACAAGGGTTACACTTATATCATTATGTCACCTTATATGCCAAAATTTATAGTTTGGATTCAATAAATATATAAATACATCAATGTATTTAGGATAAGTAATGACAAAAATGAATTGTTGATATGAGTGATAGAAAAATTCCCCATGCCAAAAGAAAATATAAGCATATTTTAGAGTGACATTCAACCATTTAAAAACAAATGAAGACCATATAGAATTTATTAAGTTACTAAAGAGATAAAGTTTCATTTTTTACATTACACTCAATATGATTATTTGAATGAATTACTTTCTTTAAAGGGCCTTCTAATAATGGAGGGTTAACAAATTCCCCTCAAAACATCTCTCTTTTTCATTGCATATTTACAAGGTGTTTCTACTAACTAATTTCGTATAGGAGAATCATAGATTATTTTGAGATACATCTATAATTATATAAAATGAGAATGGATAAAAACTTTTGGAGCCTCGAAGCACACTATAACACATGAAATCTAGTGTAAGAAATTGGAAATTTGGCATTTCACACATGTATTAATGTATCTACAATTTGCACATTATTTGACAAATTGTGGAGCATCTTCTCATTATATTCTCACACCTTATATTCATTATCCAACTACCTTATCCAATTCAAAATACCATAAACACTAGAATCTTGTTATTAATGCTAGGTAAACATAGTTTATATTGTAATTATGCATTGTATTTACTTTTGCTAATTAGTTCTTTGTATTATTATATGGTTTTATAACCCACATTTGTCATATTATTCACCTAGGTTTATTTGTTACATAGTTGTAACAAATACATTTGTTTGTATTACATTATTTGTGCTTCCCGATTGTATTTTGGAAGCTATTGTAATCAAGTTTATTGTTGCACATGTGCAACTTATTATATGTTTATATCCAGCTATCCAATATCTATAAATATTGTAGCCTTCTCACTGTACATGATTTGATTGAATATCAATAAACATACCAAAGCTTCCGTCCTTGTTCATAATTTTCATTTGGTACGGAGAAGGTTAATCGCTGTGGGGAAGTGAGGAAGTTTCGAGAGAGTGTTGAAGAATTTTTGTGAGGGCGCTAGTGTTTGAGTGAGCTAGAGAAGCCACCTACATCCCTCCATCTCAACCCCTACATTCCCATCTCCGAGATTGTTTGAGATCGGGATAGGAGCCTCCAGTTCATTCTCAAGTAAAAGAAAAAAAAAAAAAATTACACTGAGCACCGATTGCTTCTAGAGCCATATCCGAATCGAAGAAATCGGTTTGAAAAATATATATATATATATATATATATATATAAATTGCGTAGACTACATGCAGAGAAGTCCTCAAAGTTACGCACCGAGCTACAAGAAGAGCTCCCCAACCAATTCCTAACTAATTCCCACTGACCAAGTAGTGCACTTGCGCCAAGCACCAAGCTCCCGTGCATTGGTGAGTTGATATTGAAAGGAACTGAGTTAATCCTACATCGACCGAGTCGAGGATGTCTAAAGAGGACCGAGTTGACGGGTTTGTATTCGGTCGAGTGAGCTGTTATATTGATCAAGTGAGCTATTCTTTGTGTGGTTTGTGAAGTAATTTCCAAATGGCGAGTTGTGAAGCAAGTTCAATATATAGTATTGGGTTTCAAAGACGTCGAGCCCGATCCGTGGATTGTTTAGCCACGCTCCGACCAAGTTCTATTGCAATGAACCTACAACCACAAATAAAATGGTGAACACAAATATAGCAGAGACCATTAGCAAAGGATCCTTCTAAAATGGTGGAGCAACCAAAACAAAGGCGGAAGAAATTAAAAACAATCAAAAACTTTGCAAAGATTGATCAAAAGAAGATAGAAGAGCTTAGATCCATTATCGGTGAATGCTCTAAACCCATCGGCGCCATGTGGAGTTCCACCAATCAGCCACGTCATTGTTTTTAAAAGGTGAGTCCATTTTTCATATAATTTATATACAAACCGATTGAATTCACATGTAAAACACATTAAAGCGCCGACTTGGTTGGGTGAAAAGCTTTGGGGATATGAGGTCTATGGTTTGACCCCCAAAAACACATTATTTTTAAATTATTTGCATTTCACGAAGAATTAAGCAAACTCGCCATATTTAGTAAAAATAGCGGCAAAACCACCGCTAAACCCACAAGTTATAACTAAATGCACAAATTAAAATTAGAGGAGAAAACCCTAATTAGGGGCAAAAAAATTCAACCACATAGCTTATTTTTGCATTTTGAGTGATTTTTTCTAATGGTGGGGACATCTTAATCTGTAATTTTTAGCTGTTTTTTTGTAATTTTTTCACACTAAGAGCCATATTGAGCTCCGGAGGCCACCAAGGCCTCAAAAAACAAAAAAATGCTTGTCATTCAATTTTTTCAGCATTTTGGATGTAATTATATATTTAAGTGTATTGTACTAATTTACAGGATGCCATATTCAATTGTAAACATTGTAATTGCTAAACACCTTTGGTAGATATTTGCAAAAAAAACAATAAATTTTGGTTCTAAAACACTCACGAGATCTTCGGATCTCTTTCGTAGAATTCGGTATATACAAAGTGCCTCTAAGAAGTGCTTATGAGTAAATTCTTCGCACTACTACTACGCACTTAACATCTAATATAGTTGCAACAACTTCGTCTAGGTATTGACCCTATAAATCGATAGGGAGTAATAAGGACATAATGCACACACTTTGAGCCCTCCCATTTGTCTATGAACAATTGCACGACTTAAATCTAGACACTGAAATTATCTGAGTATATAGCAAAGTTACGTGCGCATATGAAGATATTTCTTTGAGCCGATGTCAATAATCACACAGACCCCTTTCATTACTATCTTGGTACCATGTATCGGATTATTTCATGTACATTAATGCCTCTTTCACATACTACCGAGTATATAGAAATGGCGAGCTTCTTCCACGTACCGACGGGTATATCGGAAGGGCGCATATATAGAAAGGTTCAAGATATATCGAATTGACGATATATACATTGGGAGACCTTATACCGGATTGAAAGAGTCTTACCCTTTATCGATTGAATTCAAAAATAGGCACCAACGCCCCCAAGTTATTTCTTCCAGACTCACAACTCCTAAGAGGAGATAATTATGTTGCATGGAAGACTAAAGTAAGAATAAAACTTGAGTTTGAAGAGATATGGCTAGTTGTGAATGGTTCCGTAACCAAATCACCAAATGATGTTTCCCTACAAAGACAGTTTGACAAGGCCAATCAGAAAGAAAAATTCATTATCTTATTTACAGTATCTGATGATGTGCAACCCCACATTCAAGATGTCAAAACCACCAAATAAGCATGGGATAAGTTGAGCAAAGTATACAATTTTGAATTTGCAGAGTCAGTTACACACACTAAAATTCAAACAAAATGAAAAATTGGAAGCTTTTTTGCGAAGATTTATAGAATTGAGGGCTTCACTTCTAGCCCTGGGAGAGGAGGTCATTGATACAACTCTCATTCCCATTATTTTGAGAGCACTCCCTCCTTCATACCGCATTTTTTTATGACACTAAACTTGTTGAATCAGACAGTTAGTTTCAACAAGTTAGTGAATCTACTGCAATAAGAAGAAGCATTATACAATAAAGATGATGAAGATGAGCAAACACTATCTTCTCATCAGAAAGGAAAAGGAAAATCTCATTCCTTTCAAAATTCCCAAAAAACAGACATCAAAGCATGGGGACAAGAATAAGAATAAATGTCCTATTTGAAACAAAGGACATGATATAAAATATTATTGGTACAACATATATAAGAAAGGTTCATCAAGCAATTATGGATGTCAAAATCAACAATCTCATAAGGTACAATCACACTACAATCACAGGTAGAAGAAGTGGAATTGGTGAAGAAAACCCCATCAGAAAGGAAATATAGTTGAACAAGAAGAACATGAGGACTTCTTGTACACTTCTTGTTCTAGTGAACCATCCACGTCATCTAGTGATATTTGGTATGTTGATTCGGGAGCTACTCGACACATGACCAAGCATAGAGACTGGTTTACAAAATAAGGGACACACCTTTGAAAAATCATGTTTCATTAGGTGATGATTCTTCTTACACAATACAGGGGATTGGGAACATTTCTCTACCTCTTGGTTCACAAAATTGTAGACTATCAGATGTACTATATGTCCCTAGGTTAAAAAAATCTACTATCAGTTAGTCAACTTCTAGATCACAATTTGAAGATTGACTTTGATAGTCATTCTGGGAAGAAAGTGTGTTTGAATCAAGGAAAATCAAGAGGCTCAAAAAAATTTGCAAAAGCCTCCAAATGTGGGACGTATGTTCCAGCTTGAATTTTTCCACAGGGATGGTCAAGCACTTATGGATAAGAATTATACCTCTGCATAGTTGTGGCATCACGAGACTTGGTCACATAAGTTTCAAATATCTTGAAACACTTCACCGGTACAACATGGTGAGAGATTTACCATCTCTCCAAACGGATGAGATAGGTATCCTCACTACCCTAAAGCAGGGAAACAACATGGAGCTTCATTCCGGAAGAGTACTTAGTGAGCTCATGGTAAACTTGATCTAGATCACAAAGTGATCTTTGTAGTCGATGTAACCGATTCATTCTGGATTTCAGTACTTCATGTTGTGTTGATGACTATTCAAGAAAAATATGGATATATTGTCTTCGTAAGAAAATTGATGATTTCGAGACCTTCAAGAATTTCAAAGTCACTATAGGGAATGAGATTGGTCATCACATCAGATCTCTCTGCTCAGATCGAGGGGGAATTCACTATTAATGACTTCAAATCCTACCTACAAGCTTACAGGATTTGTCAACAAATTCCTCCTCCACACACACTGTAGTAGAATAGTGTTGTTGAGAGAAGAAACCACACTATCATGGAAATGAGGCATTGCATGATCAATGATTCTGGACTAGCGAGGACATTTTAGGAAAAAGTAGAAAAAACAGTAATTTATTTGTTGAATAGAGTGCCCACAGTTTCTCTTGATGGAGTAACACCACATGAAGCATGGTCAAATAGGAAACCATTTGTTGCACACCTCAAAATATTCATGTGTAAATCTAGCATGCACATACCCAAGAAGAACAAAAAGAAGTTGGATATGAATTCACAAAAACTCATCTTCATTTGCTATAGTGAAGAGACTCTTGGGTATAGATTGATGGATCCAAAGACCAGGAAAGTCTATAACAGCAGAGATGTTGATTTCTTTAAGAAGAAGGAAGTTAAGACTCCTCCTCTAGACTACTTTGATGTAGATATTCCACCTATTATAAAAAAAGATGTCGATGTTTCCGCAGATGATGACAAAGTGATTACGGGGATGATGGTGATTATTAGATAGAACCATGACCCACGAGAGTAGTATAATGTATGCCCAAGTGGTATACTAACATGATATGAGATGCAAAATTGGATGCTCCACTGGATACATCCACCACTAGACCACGGACTCGTAGTAAAGCATGAGAAGAAGTAAAATTTTATTTGATGAGTAGAGTTATTAAATTGATGAGTTGTCTCATCAGTCCAGAATCCCTACAATTAAAAGCTTAGAAATATGCCATGGATGATGAATATAAATAAGTGGTGAAAAACAACACTTGGCATCTTGTCAATCTTCCACCAAGGAAGAAACCCATTGGTTATAGATGGATATTCAAAACAAAGTACAAATCAAATAGGACCATAGACAAGTATAAAGAGAGATTGGTAGCAAAGGGGTATGCATAAAATGAAGGCATTGACTATGAGGAGGCATTTTCTCCCATATCTAAGATAAAAATGATTCGGATGATCTTTTCTCTAGCTAAAGAATTTTGTTGTAAAGTCCATCAAATAGACATGAAAAGTGCCTTTCTGAATGGAGATCTACAAGAGGAAGTCTATATGACTCAACCTAAGGGACATGTTGTACCTGGAGAAGAAACAAAGGAATGTAGACTCAAGAAATCTATGTATGGCCTTAAACAGGCACCCCGGACTTGGTACATCAAAATAGATGAGCATCTCGTACAAAGCATGGATTCGTTATAAATCCATATGATCCCAATCTCTACCTTAAAAAGCAAGGGGGAGATTGTGATTGTTTTTTTTTATGTCAACAATCTAGTCATCACTAGAAGTTTAGTGAAGATGATTGATGCAACGAAGAAATATCTTATCGATCGTTCGACATGACAGATCTTGGGCTCATGCACTACTATCTTGGATTGGAAGTATGGAAAAAATAGAATCACATATTTGTTTCTCAATTGAAGTATACCAAGACAACACTCAAGAAATTTAGGATGATGGATTGCACACCTATTACTACACCTATGGAGACGAGACTTCATTTATATCGTTCAGATCCATCTCCTATGGTAGATGCAAATCTCTATCAACAGTTGATTAGGAGTCTCATTTACATCACATACACTAGACTAGATATCAAATTTGCAATGAGCTATATTTCTAGGTTCATGCAAGAACCCAAAGTTTTTCATTGGAAGGCAGCAAGGTGGATCTTAAGATATCTCAAGGTGCAATGGATCTTGGTCTAGAGTACAAGAAGAATGATCAATTCTTATTGTGGATATTTGGATTCGAGATCATGTAGGTAACATTGACGACATGAAATCCACTTATGGATTTGTATTATTTTTGGGATATGGACCAATATCATGGAGAAGCAAGAAACAACACTTTGTTTCTCTCTCTTCTATAAAAGTCAAATATCATGCTACAAGTGAAGCTATCTACAAAGAGATATAACTACGTTGCATCTTGGAAGGACTTGGAATACCACATGAAAAACCTACCACCATGTATGTAGACAATTAATGTGTTCTCAAACTTTCTCGCAATCCAATTTTTTGAGAGAACAAAGCACATCCAAGTACTGAGTTCATTTCATACTCAAGTATTTCTTCAAACACAACATACAGCTTTAGTTTTTCCCAAAGATGAATAATGAGCAGATATCTTCACAAAGTCACTTGCATGTGACAAGCTCAAGTTGTTCATAGAGTTCCTCTCCCCATCCCTTGAGGCAATGCAAAAGTAAGGGTAAACATAGTTTACATTATAATTATGCATTGTATTTATTTGCTTACCTTAGCTAATTAGTTGGTGTATTGTTATGTGGTTTTATAAACCATATTTTTCATATTATTCACATAGGTTTATGGGTAAGTGTAGCAAGTTGGGGGACAATTAAGTGGACATCAAATCCTGAATTTTACATCAAAAACATAAAAAAATCAAATTTAGTCTTCCACGGACTTGAACCATGCCAAAAAGTCAAAAATATGTCATAAAAATGGTACCATCGCGTAGGGGAGATCATTAGTAGTTGTGTAGAAATATTGATTTTAAATTGAATAGAATAGGATAAATATCATTTTATAATTTTTTACTAATAGTAGTTCTTTAAGACACTTCTTCCGTGAATGTTTATGTATATGTTTAAGACTGAAAATTTTGTTTCACTTATCGAATGTGATAAAACTTATACCATCACAACCGTGGTGAAATTATATACATGTTCGAAAAACATTATTTTATTTCAATATTTTTTGATGAAGTTATGGCGGGAAAATAGAAAGTGCTCTATTTTCTTTATGTTTTCAGATCACTTTCACGGAAAAAATCATAAAAAATAAAATATTGCTCAAAAAAATACAAAATAAAATCTATCCCAAGATAGATAGCGGAATCTAACTTCTCACCAAAGGAAAAATATATATATCAATTTTTGGTCATCCAAATCGCAGCAAATGGACTACAATCTTATAGGCGTTTTTAAAAAAAATACCAAGTCATTGAATTTTGAGTGTTTAATATAGCTAAACTTGTCCATTTTTAAAAAAATAGTAGTTTAGAAACTAGATTCGGATGCTATGATTCATATTGATATAATTTTTTCTAATTTTAAGTGTATGCATTGCTAATAATCCCTACAAGTTGATATTATGTTGTTATTTGCAATATGATGTCCACTTATGACCCCTTTTTTGTCCCCCAACACACTTACCCTTATTTTGTTACATAGTTGTAACAAATAAATTTGTTTGTATTACATTATTTGTGCCTCCCGGTTGTATTTTGGAAGCTATTGTAATCAAGTTTATTGTTGCACATGTGCAACTTATTCTTTGTTTGTATCCAGCTGTCCAATATCTATAAATATTGCAGTTTTCTCTATTGTACATGATTTGATTGAATATCAATAAACATACCAAAGCTTCGTCCTTTTTCATAATTTACAATTGAATATCTCTCGGACACCCTCCATCTATGTATGAGATTATATCATCACAAGATAGGTTTTATAACCTAGAAAGTACCATTATTGGTAGTCCACATGTGTCATAAACCCATCCTCCCATATTTTAATGATCATATTATCATTTAGGAATGTTATTTGGTCATCCTAGGTGAGGATGTTAGGTTGATTAGAAAAGAAATATTAGGGGGATATAGGTATTATCTATCTTATTCTTTGTATGACTATCAAAGTGAAATCGTTAAAATATATCATTCCTTAGGTATTTTTGTAAAAACAAATTACTAAATTTATGAAGATATGTATATATTGCTACCCTACATACACCATTAATCAAAGTTGAAGAATCAAGTTTCTATTTTTAAGTGAGAGGGATGGACAAGGGATCCACTTATAGTCATTATATCATATGACTATCATCATAGGAATTATGGGAGCCACATTGGTTTGATCCTCGCTTCATAGTAATGGTACATGTAGAACAATTATCTACACTTTAGTAGGGGTGTGGTGAGGCATCTTGACCCAAAGGAACAAAAACCCTTCTTTTGGGTCAATGAACAAGAAGTAAGGGGTTAAAGAAAGAAGAGGAATGAATTTGATCCATACATAATCATTGTAAACATACAATCATAGAAAACAAAAAAAATATAAATAGATGAATCCACACATGCCAAAACAATAAAGTGATGAGACACCTAAGAAAATTTCATAATACTAAGGACAAGATTGTAAACATTTTTTTACCTCTAAAAACTTTTCGTATCACTTGCACATCATCTTATTCTTTCTAAACAATATAATAACTATTTGATACAATTGTGTGCATATTCAAATCTCTCTACCATGCATTCGAACATGGTAGCATAGTTTATCTCTTAATCTCACTTTTTTTGGAATATTTTGTCGTTGTAAGGCCAATTATCAAATTACTTGGAAGGTCAATGAGGCCCAAAAGATAAATTGATGTATTTTTATATTGTTCAATATCCAATGAATATATATATAGTCTAGATAAGACAAAATAGTATATATGTAAATCTTCCCTAATCTAGGAAGAGAATATGAAACACTCCTCCATCCCAAAAAGGAATATGAAGGAACTATAAGGTTGAGATTCACCTTAAATTTATATAAAAACATGTAAACACTTTACACTAGAGGTTGATATTTGATCTTAGGTTTTTGATTGGGGATCTCTTATGGCTCCTTTCAATAATACAATTCTAGTTTATGTAACAACTATCTCTCTCTTTCTAGGTTTCATGTTTCCATTTTGTAAACTCCTAGTATGTAGCTTATTGTGCAATATGTATGTTATCATAATTTAGCTTTTTCACACACTATTTAAAGGGTTTCAAATGTACTAAATCTACAAATCCCTTAGACTACAATTGTAGTATTTCCTAATGAGAGATTATAAGTACCACTACTAACAATGGTTCCATTGCTAAGACTTAACATATATTAAGATGGCTACCAGAAAAAGGTATGTGGAGAGATGGCTAGAGGAGAAGATGAACCATTTTGTGTGGAAAATGAAGAGATTGCAATGGGAATACCTATGAAAATGATCAAGATATAATACATATGTGGGGACATTCATAATATCTTTTGGTGTGAACTTCCAGAGAAACTAGCCACATAGTTATTTAGATTGGAATGTTATGGTTTTAGATTTGGATCTAAAGAGGAGTATATATGGAGTGAAGATAAGATAGATAAATTGTGCAATTTAGATACCAAGTGGACAAGAGATGTAGATTATTGGCTACATACTACAATTGATGGGTACATAACCAAAATTTCTGTACAAAACTTTTTCCTTTAAATATTTTGGTGAAGAATGGTTTCTTAATGGATTACAAGGAAATTTTGTTAGGAAATTACCCTTCTTAGGAAAAATGATGGTGGTGCAAAAGGCCATGGTTCCCATTCCATGTGACATGGAGTAGTCAGTGGGTAACAAGGGGATGTAGTCATAGAAGAAAGGGGTGAAAGGGGAAGGTAAAAGAAGAATAAGACCACTAAAGGGTCCAAAACAACTCAAAAAGAAGAAAATAGAATATTAGAAAAAATGAAATAAGAGGCAAGACAACACAATAAATGGTGAAGAAATAGTGTTGCGGTGGGAAATTCAAAGGAAGTTATGGTTAGAAATAAAATAGGTAGGGTACTCATGGAAGGAGGAAAGGAACCTATAAACAGGATAGAAGAATAAAATGAAAAGGATATATGTGAATGGGAGGTCTGTGCAAGGATACATGGAACTCGATAACAAAATTGAGAAAAGGATAAAAGTAGAAAAGGAAAAGGAAGAGGAAATGAATGTTAAGGAATTGGAAGTAATTAGAAATATATTTAGGATATACTTTGAACTTAACATGGAGAAGCTATATTAGAAACCTAGTTATTACACAAATAAGGAAGAAGCATTTTATAGTAAAAAAATTATGCGGGATCCATGTATAGACTTGAGAAGACAATCATGGAAAATTTTTGCAGCGAATATTCGTAGTTTAGTGAATAGTAGAATTTCAAGAATTTGATTTTGGTGAATTTTATAGCAATGGTAGTACCCAGGTTTTGCCCAAAAATTCCACAAACAATAATCTATCCCATGTGAATCGCTAAGGAATTTACAATCCCAATGTATATTTTTATATTGAATCGCCATGTGATCGCCACACCAGGATTTGAAAACATTAATGTTTTGCCAATAAATCGACGTGTGGTATTTGAAAACATTTTTTTCCAAGAAATCTTCACTGACATACATGAGAGTTTTTCTAGGGATTGGATCAAATTTTCCATACACACACACACAAGTGATGTTTTACCACAATTTTACAATTTGTGAAGTAGTAGAAAGGGATTTAGCACATCAGAATATTGTGATTTACTTAAAAATTTCAAATAAATCTATGTATTTCCAAGGCCTACCTCTTTGCGTTGCGGTTTACATTCTAGAAGCACTTACCACAAGTTATTCCTCGGTCTATTTGAGACATGTTTTATTTCATGTCGCATTATTTGATCTGTGATTCTACCTATGTAAGTTATTACAAAGCTTGAACTCATCCTCATAAACACTATGATTTTTATGTTATCTAGAATAGTCCTCTGCTTGCAGAGAATCATAACTAGTTTTCCTATCTTAGATACATCTACGTAAAAATATATATATATATATATATATATTTTATATTTAAAATCACTTCATATATCTCCACGAGTTGTTGCTCTATATATTCCTTGCTTTATCAGTGTATCTTCTTTGAATATTTTTGTTAATGTTCTCTCTTCTGTAGTATATATATATATATATATATATATATATATATATATATATATACTTGTGGTTTCACTTTCCATTTATTCCACACCGGTGATTGTTTATCACTATCTGTTGACACCGCCTTATCCACAGTGAGACACGAAGGATATATAAAATGTGGTACATTCCATGGTTTCACGTTCGCTAGGGGCATTTCCTTGGGAGACTGATGGAATGGCGACGTGTGGCATAGACCTCCCGGGAGCTAGGACCCGCTCCGGACCTGAAAACTTATCAATTGCGGCTCATTATGCGGGGTTCACATCTACTGGGAGGATTTGGTTGGGAATGGGAGGTTAACGGAATGCTGACAAATAATAATGTATGAAATAGAGACCATACAGGATGTCCAAAATGAAAAATTCAAGAAATGTAAAAGGAAAAAAGTTACAACAATGAACCAAAAAACTAAATAATTAGCATTTGGAAAAACAAAAAGACAGAAAATAGCAGTTGTGGGAAAAGTATAGACATCTTGTCACAAGCATGCTTACTTGTTACCACCATTTTCCTCACTACGATGTACTTAAAAATTTTTAAACCATGGAAACATAATGTATTGAATGTACTCCAAGCATGGATTTCCTTCAACAATATGAGGAGGAAAAAATTCTTTCTTTATCTTCACATTCACTTACATTGCTGCCTATGAAAATAATTGTGTTATAAATCCATCAGAAATTATATAGTAATACTAACTCACTTTTATTAATGTTGAGGAAAAGTTGGAATATATCTCTCCATAGTAAGAATTTTCTAAAATAATGTAGTGGTTTACACCACCTCTTCTTCCTCCATGAATATTGCAGAAGTGGGATCACTCTTCGACATCTTTTCTTGTCCTTGTTGTAGCATGCTTACTTGTTACCACCATTTTCCTCACTGTGATGTACTTAAAACTTTTTAAACCATGGAAACATAATGTATTGAATGTACTCCAAGCATGGATTTCCTTCAACAATCTGAGGAGGAAAAAATGCTTTCTTTATCTTCACATTCACTTCAGCGCGCCTATGAAAATAATTGTGTTATAAATCCATTAGAAACTGTATAGTAATACTAATTTGCTTTTATTAATGTTGAGGCAAAGTTGGAATCTATCTCTCCACAACAAGAATTTTCTAAAAAATAATGTAGGGGTTTACACCACCTCTTCTTCCTCCATGAATATTATAGAAGTGGGATCACTCTTTGACATCTTTTCTTGTCCTTGTTGTATCATGCTTACTTGTTACCACCATTTTACTCCCTCCGATGTACTTTAAACTTTTTAAACCATGGAAACATAATGTATTGAATGTACTCCAAGCATGGATTTCCTTCAACAATATGAGGAGGACAAAATGCTTTCTTTATCTTCACATTCACTTTTGACACTGTTGGTTGGATATTTTGTCAATCCAAAATATGAGGTTCAACCACAGTATATGAGATTAAATCCCTCCTCAAAGACAGGTGACTTTGCCTGCTTATTACTAATCTAAAACACAAGAAAAACAATATATACAAAGTATTCACACTAATCTAACCATTGGGGTTGGGATAAAATCCCAAAATCCACATCCACACGATTCAAAGGTATGCTTTCGTAAATGGCTGGGTGAAACTATTACAATGAAAGAAGAACAATGGAAAGGAAATGAGAGAAACGTATTTTCTTTCAAGTAAACACGAGAGCACGAGTCGAAATGATTAGAAACACTAAGATGCTAAACAAAGAATAGCTTAAGATTATGAACGTAAGAACAATGTCTTAAGAAAGATATATCCCACAACACAAAGTTTGCAAAATAATCTCAACTTCTATTCTTCAAAATGATTAAAAGAAAACACAAAGTTTTTCTTCTTTCCAATAGCTCGAATATTCCAAAAATCTCGACCCTTTGGAATGCATAAGCATCCCTTATTTATAATAAAAGGAATCGAGAGAAAATAGGATAAATCCTAGAAAATAGTGTTCTTTAAAAAGAGTTCTATTTTGCTTGACTCTCACGCAGGAGACCAAGTCAAAATTTGCTTCCTATGTGACGAAACAGAAATGAAAAAGACATGTCGATTTCAAGATTGAAATGACATGAAACATCAAGAATTAATCTGAATCATCATCTTTCGCTCCTTCATCTTTCTCTTCCTCCAGCTACACTGTTTGTTCCGAAATTCTTGGAACCTTCGAATTATGCCTTGCATTTCGTTTTCATCAGGTGCAGTGGAATGATCATTCAAAATTTCACAGGTTTCATGGGTATCACTAGCACCGCCGGGAAGCTTTTTCAATCTTTTTGCTGAGCTTTCTCAAGGCCTCCAAAGAATGTTCAATACTTACAAACCAATCAATGATCTCAATACCAAATCCGTGCGTTGGTTCATGCTGAACAAACTCTTGGACTTGTTTGAAAATATCATCTGCTGATAGGATGCCTGAGTTTCCAACTGACACCTTTGGACAAATCTTCAGCAACTCTTCTTCTAGATCACTTTTGCCATCAATCAATTGATCCCTTGATTCTCTCAACTTACCATGAGCTTCGTTGAGAATCTTTACCCCGAACCGATGGCTTTGGTCACTGGAAATGTTTATCCACATGCGGGATGATGCCTTCTTCTACCAAGAGATGTGATGGTATTTGCTTCAATGCCTGGAGAGCTTCTAAAGTCAAATCAAGATGTCCAATTTCTTGAGAGAAATCATCATCCATCTTCTCTCCATCCTTCTGAATGTCCCCCAAAGATTGATAAACTTTCACAATGTCTTGAATCACTTCCTTCCCCTGTTGGAGCAGCCTTTGGATCCATTCATCGACCACCCTTCCTTTTTTATTAATCTTCTCAATTGTAGGCACTGATGAGAAATCAAATCCGACAGGGACAGAAGAAGATGGTATGGATTCAAGGGGTTTTGAGAGCTTAAGAAAAACCTCAGTCAACTGCTCCACCTTTCCTTTAAGCTCATCTCTGCTGTCTTTTGTTTCTTTCAACTTCTGACACAGCACGTTCGTAGCATCCCGTGCATCCTGTTGTGCCCCTTCTGCTGTCACTTTTCCTAGAGCCACCCTGGTTATCTGATAATCAGAGGCTGTTATGTCCTCTTTAGTTTTTTCAGTCGTAGGAGTGGCGATCTCTGCTGAACTTATCCCCTGAAGCATCCACCAAAACCCTTGAAACTGTTTTAGGTTTCTTGGCTGATTTAGCAGTAGAAGCCTTGAGTGAGCTGAAATCAAAGGCTGGTATGGGTACAATCACCTTCCTCTTCCTCGGAGTTTGCTCGAGTAGCCATTGCGGCATATCAGAGGGAGTTGCCATGGTTGTAGAAGCTGGTATCATACTCTCAAGGGGAGAAGATTCTACTAGTGGAGGGGGAATAGTTACCAATGTGGTTGTAGATCCGATAAAAAGAGGCACAGGAGGGGGCGTGTTGGTGATCACTTGGGTCCCAGCAGAGAGGGGTGAGAGTCCAGAGAAAATACTGGCCATGATTGAAGAAGTTGATGGAGAATGAGGAGGTAGGAGTGGTTGTGAGGGGGGAGGCGCAGATTCAGACTCCAAAGCCTGGGATGCAAGAGATAAGGTCTCTTCAGTTGGGCAACCAACAAATGATGAAACCAGAGGCTGGCTTCCTTCTCCTTCCAAAGAAATTTCTCCTATTTTTGGTGGTGTTGGTGATTCTGGCACATTCACCATTTCAACTGGAGAAATAATTGAAGAGATTTCTCTTTCTTTCCTCTTTTTGACAAACTTGACCTTTATAGGCCCCTTAGAAGATTTTTTGTCCTTTTCCTTTTTGGAGGGCCCCGCCTCTGAAGCAGCCAACTTTGAAAACTTATCATCTTTAAAACTCATTCCCCAAGAGGAGAGCCATGCTTTGGTGTGTGCAAGAATCAGAGCCGACCTATCTGTAATGGAGGCTTTTTCACTGATTGACCAATCAATAGGTGGGAAAACATATTGATCTTCATTTAGTCCATCATAGGAAAGATCCAGAACACTTTCATTGTCACTAGTACCTTCTGGTAAATCAGCAAGCTCAAGTGTTTGAATCTTAGCAAGTGTCAATCTGCTATGATCCTTTCTGCGAACAGCAACCTCATCACGTAGGTCAATCCAGATGTCTTCTATGCTTGGTCTGTGTAGGTGCAGAGTTCCATACGCCCTAAGGACTCCTCGAATGTCAAACCCGTCTCGGGGCTTCATATGCTTCTTCAACTTGTCCTGAAGCTCATGGACAACATTTTTAGCTTTCACCACTGTCGAACAAGTGTATCTTCCAATAGAAATTGGGAAAGATACAACAGCCTTATGTTTACTTTGTTGGAATTTATGAAAATCCAACAGTTGTCTGACCAACTCCATCAGGATTAATTTGTCCCCTGGATATCGGTGCAGATGGAAAGGATCCTCCGAGTACATGACTACCCAAAGATATGTGAACTTCTTGAATTGCAAGAAGACACATCCCCATTTGGAAACTTCAGCCCATGCCTCATCTGAGATTCTTGTTTTCCTCAATTCAGGGTTTAACCTGCAGATGTTTTCGTAAAAGAAGGTGTCATTTACCCTTCTGAATTGGTCCTGAAACCCTTTTCTTGACGGTTGAGGGAAATACTGATAAACATGGTTCACCGTCCTGTTTCCCTTGGTATCCAACCGGGATAGCTCCTCATACCGGCCGCTGCATAAGTGACATATGAGGACATATAAAACTTCCCTGTGGACAAGACTGTTGTCATTTGGGAATCTATCTCATTACTAATGAGAGTGCCCCAATCAATTCCTTGTTGATTTTTCTTGATGGTGATCATGAATTGATACATCCACCCTTGGAAAACATTTGATTCGGGTAAACCAAAAACCCGACTCAACAGAGTGATGATGTCATTGATTTCCTGAATGAAATCACTCCTGGGGATAAGTCTTGGGAATCTGGAGATAGCCGGTTTGGCTTTGATCAGGAACTTCTTATTTACATGCTTGATACAATCTTCCTGATCGTTATCCCAAGCTTTCTGAGCTGACTTGATATCTAACTCTCCATATTCTTCAAAATTGGGTAGTTTGAGGAGGTCATCAAAGTAACCTCCGTCTAACTTGATCACAACTTCTCCCGCCTGATTTCTCACAGCACGGGAAGCAGAGTCATAACTGGAAGCGCAGGCTAAGATGAATTCAGGGCACTGAGCGGACATGGGAAAACCCGCTGCAAGAGGTAAACCACTATCGGCTATCGATTTCATCCATGGAGTTTGGGAGGAGCTCTTTACCCTACTCCAGAAATCCTCAATATCTATATTTCCAAGCTCTGTATCTCGGATGTCATAATTGCAATCGATATATGATGGAGACTCCACCTTTCTGAACTTGTATTTAATTCTTCCTGACTTTTCAGTCTTTTCTTGCAATGGACCAAAGTCTGACATGAGGGATTTTGAAGGAGAAGAGTTTCGAGAGATTAGGAGATGTTGCACACTGTGAAAACCCTGACCTACTGGAGATGTCGGAAGGGTGGAAAAACCCGACACACTGAGGAGGATGTCGAGGAGTCCAGAAAACCCGATGCGCTGAGGATGTCAGAGATTTGAGAAAGCCCGACACACTGAGGATGTCGGAAACTTGAGAAAGCCTGGCACTTTGAAGATGTCGGAAACTTGAGAAAACCTGGCACACTGAGGATGTCGGAGATTTTGGAAAGTCCGGCTCTTCAAACTTTCTGATACACTGCGGGTTTTGATACTGCAAAGACCCTACGAAACCCGAGAAGGGGGAATAGGGTTTTTGTTGATTTTAAAACATGCAAGTTCTTTCTTCATCGTTTATATCCAAAACATATTTTGATTACAACAATATTCCAGGAAATAACACAAAGTGATAATTCCAAAGAGATAAACCCTAAAACAAAAACCGGTTTAAGAAAACAACCCCAAAAGGAAAAAGATAAAAACCCCACAAACCTGGTAAGAAAATGGGAAGAATTCCATACATAATCAATCCATAAAAACCATGAACAAAGAATGAAGAGAGAGATACCTTCAACCAAGGCAAGGAAAGATCGAAAACGGGCAATTCAATCGGGCACAGGTGAGTTTCGGGTTTCGAGGTTGGAGAAGCATGCACGAAAATCCACAAGTTAAAAATACGTCCAAAGTAAAGCGCGTGGAAATCCGCATATATATAAAAAAATTTGCAATTAATACACTTCGGCTGGCACGTGCCAACTCACCTGAAAACTCGGCATTAATGCCATGTCAGCATGCTTGGGAGGTCCGAAAACCCGACACAAAGGTGTTTAGAGTAATTCGGGTTTCGGGTTTGGGAAACAATCGACACAAAGCATGAGATGTTTAGATGCTTCAAAGTTCCGAAAACCCGACATGAAGGACTAAATCGGACTTCGGGTATCGGAAGATAGGCGACACGAAACATGTTTCGGATAAGGCATGTTCGATGCGACGAAGGTCCGAAAACCCGACTCACCTTACTTGAAGCGGGTTTCGGGTTTCGGGGAACACAAGACATAAAGCATTCAAAACACATGTTGTCCTGTCGGTAAAACCCGAAAACCCGATTATCTCTCATAAAGGCAATTTTACAAAATCAGCTTAAAAATTTCATAGGGTTATCTGATAGTTTTGGCGTAAACTCAAAACTGAGATAACAGCTGGCTCCAGTTGGGGACTTTCTTTGTGATATCAAAGGAAGAGAACTCAGAATCTCTGGTTTTATCCATTGGGCTACGGAGTCAGAAAAGAAGAAAACCGAAACAAAACAAAACGAAGAAAGAAAGAAGACCAAAAGAAAACACACAACAAAAAGTAAAGTATGTACAATGTAAGAGAACATCTTGCATTAGTGATGGAACAACTTTAGATGTTGTCCGCTGAAAGGCAAAGGGAGTAACCCTCCATCCAGATATGATAGAAGGAAACTATTTTCACCACTCAGCTCATGGATCTTGAAAGGTCCTTTCCACAAAGAATCAAACTTCCCGTGCATTCCTTTCTACTCCCTCCTCTTATCCTAAAGCAACACCAGGTCTCCAATCTGGAAATTACGCTGCATTGATTTCTTGTCAAAAAAATTCTTCACTCTGCTCTGATGATCTACGATGCAATCAACCACCTTGCTTCATTCCTCTTCTAGCCTGGCTAGGTACATAACCCTTTTCTCAACAGAATTTTGAAAAGCCGCATCTTCGACTGCTTTTGCCAACTGTAAGGCTGGAAATTCTACTGAGATAGGAATCTTAGCATCGATCCCATACAGCACTTGGAAAGGGGACATTCCTATAGTTCGCTTTGGGGTAATCCAATCAGCCCACAACGTGTCATACAATGCTTTGTGCCATGCCCTCTGGTTTTCATCTACTAGTTTTCTAATTATGGTAACCAGGTTCTTGTTGCTGGACTCAGCTTGCCCATTGCCTTGGGGATAATAATCAGATGAGTGAGCCAAAGTGATGCCGAATCCATAGCAAAATTCTGTCATCTCATGCGACGAGAAATTAGAGGCATTATCAGCTACAATCTTGTGAGGCACACCGAATCTGACAATTATATTTTCTTTAAGGAACTTGCAAACACTTCAGAGGTTACTTGCTTGATTGGTGCGGCTTCCACCCACTTGGTAAAATAGTCGTAGTGATCGCCACGTAATTATGTCCGGCACTGGAGGCAGGATTCAATGTTCCAATGAAATCAATTCCCCACTGGCGAAAAGGTTCTTCAATCACTACGGGCTTCAAGGGGAGAGCTGCTAGCTTGGGACGACCAACGAAATGTTGACAAGCTTCACACTTGGACACCCACTCTGCTAAATCTTGAAAGAGAGTAGGCCAATAGTACCTAGCCCATAGGATCTTATAAGTTGTTACAGAGGATGAAAAATGTCCTCCGCATGCTAGGCTATGGAAGGACTCTAACAACTTTACCTGTTGTGATTTATCAACACAACGCAGGAAAACACCATCAATACCTTTCTTGTATATTCCGTTATCCCACAGGAGGTATCTTGCAGATCTCAACTTGACTGTCCTCTTCTCCTTTTGGCTTAAATGCGGAGGGCATTCACCATAAGTTAGAAAGAAAGCAATATCCATGTACCATTCATCAGTTGTACTCACGAAAAGCACCATGGGCAGCTCTGAAGAAGTATCTTGAGTCTTTTCACATTCTGCTTCAACATGATTTTCTGCAATCAATTGGCATAGGCCCCTTCCTCGTACCAACTTGGTAGGTCTGATGTCCAAGTCGTATTCCTGAACTTTAGCTATCTAGGTACCTCATTGACTCCCTAGCTCTTGTTGAGTCAAGATGGATTTAACGGCAGTGTCGGGAACGAGAACGAGGGTATGGGAATTCAGCACATAGTACCTGAAATGTTTCACCACTCGTACCACTGCATAAGCATGCTTTTCAATTTGTGACATCTTTAATTCATGTTCCTTCAATGGGCAGCTCATAAACACAATGGGAGCTTCAATGCCTTCCCCATTCTCCTGCATCAGGATGGCTAACACTGTGTGAGCAGAGGCGTAGCTGTACATGATGAAATCTTTTTGAAGTCCAGACATACTAGGATAGGAGCGCAAGCAACTGCACTTTTGATTTCTTCAAATGCAAGCTTCCCTTCTGTACTCCATCAAAATGGAACTTTTCCTTTCATCATCCCAAGGATATCCTTGGTTTTGTCAGCAAAATCAGGTACAAACCTTCTTAGGAAATTGACCTTTCGAAGAAAGAATGAACTCCAGTTTTACTTGTGGGTAGGGTAAGGCTCTGAATGGCCTTTACCCTTTCTGGGTCGATTTTGGTTCCTTCTCTAGTCACGATATGACCCAACAATTTTCCTTCGGTCACCCCGAACATGGACTTCTTGGGATTTAATGAAATCCCGTGACGCCTGCATCTCAAAAGTACTTGCTCTAAATGATCATAATGATCACTCCGTTTTTTAGAGAAAACGGTCAAGTCATCTAAATACACAACTATGACCTTGCCCATCAGGTCTCTGAATGCCAAGTCCATAGCTCTCTGAAAAGTGGCTCCGGCGTTGATCAAGCCGAAAGGCATCCTCCTGTAAGCAAAGGTACCCCATGGGGTTGTGAAGGCCATCTTGTGTTGATCCTCCGTAGTTACCTCAACTTGATTATATCCTGAAAATCCATCGAGCATGGATAGCATTTCTGATCCAGTAACAGTTTGTAAAACCTGATCCATGATAGGCAAGGGATAGTTGTCCTTCAACGAAGACTGATTCAGGGTTCTGAAGTCAACACAAATTCAGATTTCGCCATTCTTCTTCCTGACAGGAACGATGTTAGCAATCCAGGTGGAGTGATGGATTGGAAAAATAATTCTAGCATCTAACATCTTCTGGATTTCCGCAAGGATAGTTCCTGAGATCTTGGGATTGTAATGTCTTTGCTTTTGTCTGTACGGCTTCACATCAGGCTTCAAAGGGATACTGTGTTGTACATCTTTGGGCTTGAAGGATTTTAAATATGCATAAGACCAAGCTAACACATCCATGTATCTCTTCAGAAGCAAAGTGAATCTTGCTTTCTCTTCAGGGGAACAACATTTCCCAATATTCACCATCCGAGGTTGATCAGACAAACCTAGATTGATTTGATCTACCTCCGAAGAAGAAGCTCCTTCAACTTGCCTTTTGTTTTGAATAAAATGATCATGCTTGTCAAACAAACCCTCCAGAGAAACCAAACCTTTTGGTATCTTGTTGCCTTTAAGCTGGATAAACTCACCATCAACCTCTTGATATGGATCTGAGATAGTTTCACGGAAAGGCGATTCGAACCTTCAAAGTATAACTCACTGAAATTGTCAACCTTTTCTAGAAAAGCCAACACCTGTTGATCATCATTGAACACTTGCCAGTGAGTTGCATTATCTGGGATACTGGGACGGTACACAATCTCGATAGAGTACGTATCTTGCTTGAACTGAGGATGAGGAAGAAGGAGGGATGCAGACACGGCCAAAGAATCAGCCTTGTCATTATAATCTCTCAAAACTACCTTAATAGAGAATGCATCAAAGCATTCTATACTATCCCAAACTTTGTTCCTGTAATGTCTCAAGCGATCATTTTTCACCTGATAGATTCCCCTGACCTGGTTGACAATCAGCTCCACATCCCCCGAACCTTGAGATTTCGAATTCCCTTCTGTCTGGCCATTTCTAATCCTAATAACAGGGCTTCATATTCAGCCGTGTTGTTAGTATTATCAAATTGCAACTTGTAAGCTGATGGGAAAATCTCTGAATTAGGAGATATAAGAACAACACCAGCCTGATCCGGTGGTTGAGCAGCTACCATCAAATTCGAGGGTCCAAATAGCATTAGGATCTTCTTCCTCAACATCTACAGTGGGTATCTCTGAAGTCATGAAATAATTTCCGAAACTAGCATCTTCGAAAAGAATTTGAGCTTTAGGGTCATCTGACTTAGTTACCAAATACCTCGCCTGAGGTTCAGGATGGAGAACATGATGAACCCCATTGACTGGGATCTTGGCCTTGGTCCAATCCATATTAATCTCTCCTCCGATGTCTTTACAAAAACCTCTACCCAAGAGGATACCGTAAGCTGCAGGGATATCAGCAACTAGAATGGTCATTTTCACTCTCTTTTCCGGGAAAGCAACGAATGCGAACTGTGCATCTTTGATTTGACCAATCAAAGGAACTTGTTTGGTTTCCATAGAGTAACACCGTCCATATGACTTAGTCAAAGTAAGCCCAAGGGCATGGGCTACTTTTGCGGGCATAACATTGTCGGAGGCCCCTGAGTCGATGATGCAATTGCTGAGTTTAAACCCATTTATAAGTAAAGACAAATAAAATGGTTCAATCTTTCCCGAAGAAGAAGCAGAGGTCAGATTGTTCTGAGATGGGGATTGAGTAGGATTTGGAAGGAGACCTTTTGAAGGTGATGGAACAGCCGCTTTACTTCTGATGAATTTGGCAATTTTTTCAAACTGTTCAGGATTTGACTGAAGGTATTCTGCTTCCGACATTTGGATTTTGGTTCTCTTTACATGATCAACAATGTCAAAAGTAGTATAGGAAGGGGTGATGGTAGGCTCGGTTCTAATCACATGAGCTTGAGTAGGGCACCGACCTTAGGAGAAAGAGAATGAGGGGAAGTTTCCTTTTGGTAACTTCTCTTTCGATTTGTGCTTTGAAATGGGAGTACCTCTCTTAACTATGGCTATGGGAGGTTCCTTATTCTTCTCCTTAGTGTTTTCAAGAGGTTTTCTTGGATTCGAGATTGGGATAGAGTGAAGACGGCAAATGACCGACTATCGGCACACATTCATCTTCATCGTATTCCAAATACCCAATGCTAGAGTCGCCAGCCGAATCATCGTAAGACTCATCGGCATATCCTGAAGCTTCAAAAGCCTCCACAGAATCTTGTTCTTCTGGTTCTTCCTCTTCTTCAACTATTTCTACTCCCGCATTAATAGGAGGAGCTTCAATTGCTAGCTTCGGGGTGAGGGAGTTAATCGTGGCCTATCCCTCGCAGGTGCACCATTGTTGTTATTGAAATTCCGTCTAGGGATATCCCGATACGGAACATTGTTCACCTGCTGAGACATTTGCTTTTTTAAAGCGATCAAATCATTAGCCATTTTTTGAAACATAGGATCAGTATTACCTTGAGAAGAACCTTGATTTTTGAGTTTGGGTATGTCTTTCTTGATTCTTCCGGCCAAAATAAGATCATCTTCTATTTCAATAGTTGTTGACTGAGCAATAGCTAAATCTGGGATAACCAACCTTCTTAATAAAAAGCTCACATCAGGAGGCTGAGCATTAATGAAGAAGCATTTCTGATTTTCGAAGTCGGTACAGCTATTTCCAGAATCTTCTGGATCAGCTTATTAAACTTTGCCACGAAGTCCCGCATGGGTTCATGAGATTCCTTCTTCATATGGGTAAGTTGTGCTAGCAAAGCATGAGAATATTCGGCTGGTTTGAAACGTGCTTCGAACTTGGTCCGCATGGTAGCCCAGTTTGTGATGCATGCATTTGGAAGGTGATAAAACCATTCAGCTGCTGCACCGTGCAACGTTTCAACAAAGAGTCGAACAGAGACATCTTCGTGAGCTACTCCAAGGATGCTGCACGCTACAAAGAAAGATGCAACGTGTTCATCAGGATGCTTCTTCCCATCCCCATTGAATTTGGGAATGTTTTTACGTGATCCATGTGGTAACTCATGCAATGGTGGAGTTAAAGAAAGAGGACCAATAACTGTGCCCCAAGGCACAGGACTGCCATCCTTCTGAAAAGAGTGCGTATAGGGATCCGAGTATCAGACAAGAGTAATGCACGACAAGTTGCAGACACTTCTCATTCCACGGGGATCCGGTTTCTCCGAACAGGTGAAGAACTTCTGGTTCGGTTAGAAACAATGTTGTTGGGGGATAGGCTGAAATTGTGCTATTGCAGCAACTCAAAGAGTGGGTCAATTTCACCTTGGGCTCGGCGGGACCGAGTGAAGATCTTCTGGCCAGCTTGAACCGGGAAAGAGATCTTGTTGAAAATAAGGCAAATACGGAGTCGCCAGACACCAAGAGGATAAGCTTTATACTATTAATCCGTATTCCCCAGCGGAGTCACCAAAAACTGTTGGTTGGATATTTTTTCAATCCAAAATATGAGGTTCAACCACAGTATATGGGATTAAATCCCTCCTCAAAGATAGGTGAGGCTGCCTGCTTATTACTAATCTAAAACACAGAAAAAAATACAAGTATTCACACTAATCTAACCATTGGGGTTGGGATAAAATCCCGAAATCCACATCCACACGATTCAAAGGTATTGCTTTCGTAAATGAACTGGGTCGGAAACTATTACAATGAAAGAAGAACAATGGAAAGGAAATGAGAGAAACGTATTTTCTTTCGAGTAAACACAGAGCACGAAATAATCATACGGGCTTTAGATCATAAATATAATGTCTGAAATGATTAGAAACACTAAGATGCTAAACAAAGAATAGCTTAAGATTATGAACGTAAGAACAATGTCTTAAGAAAGATATATCCCACAACACAAAGTTTGCAAAATAATCTCAACTTCTATTCTTCAAAATGATTAAAAGAAAACACAATGTTTTTCTTCCTTCCAATAGCTCCGAATATTCCAAAATCTCGAACCTTTGCAATGCATAAGCATCCCTTATTTATAATAAAAGGAATCGAGAGAAAATAGGATAAATCCTAGAAAATAGTGTTCTTTAAAAAGAGTTCTATTTTGCTTGACTCTCACGCAGGAGACCAAGTCAAAATTTGCTTCCTATGTGACGAAACAGAAATGAAAAAGACATGTCGATTTCGAGATTGAAATGACATGAAACATCAAGAATTAATCCGAATCATCATCTTTCGCTCCTTCATCTTTCTTCTCCACCTACACTGTTTGTTCCGAAATTCTTGGAACCTTCAAATTATGCATTGCATTTCGCATTTTCATGTGCAAAGTGGAATGATCATTCAAAATTTCATAGGTTTCATGGGTATCACTAGCACCACGGGAAGCTTTTTCAATCTTTTGCTGAGCCTTCTCAAGGCCTCCAAAGAATGTTCAATCCTTACAAACCTATCAATGATCTCAATACCAAATCCGTGCGTTGGTTCATGCTGAACAGACTCTTGGACTTGTTTGAAAAGATCATCAGCCGATAGGATGCCTGAGTTTCCAACTGACACCTTTGGACAAATCTTTGGCAGCTCTTCTTCTAGATCACTTTTGCCATCAATCAATTGATCCCTTGATTCTCTCAACTTACCGCAGGCTTCGTTGAGAATCTTTACCCTGAACCTGATGGCTTTGGTCAGCTGGAAATGTTTATCCACATGTGGGATGATGCCTTCTTCTACCAAGAGTTGTGATGGTATTTGCTTCAATGCCTAGAGAGCTTCTAAAGTCAAATCAAGATGTCTAATTTCTTGAGCGAAATCATCATCCATCTTCTCTCCATCCTTCTGAATGTTCCCAAAGATTGATAAACTTTCACAATGTCTTGAATCACTTCCTTCCCCTGTTGGAGCAGCCTTTGGATCCATTCATCGACCACCCTTCCTTTTTTATTAATCTTCTCAATTGTAGGCACTGATGAGAAATCAAATCCGACAGGGACAGAAGAAGATGGTATGGATTCAAGGGGTTTTGAGAGCTTAAGAAAAACCTCTGTCAACTGCTCCACCTTTCCTTTAAGCTCATCTCTGCTGTCTTTTGTTTCTTTCAACTTCTGACACAACACGTTCGTAGCATCCCATGCATCCTGTTGTGCCCCTTCTGCTGTCACTTTTCCTAGAGCCACCCTAGTTATCTGATAATCAGAGGCTGTTATGTCCTCTTTAGTTTTGTCAGTTGCGGGAGTGGCGATCTCTGCGAACTTATCCCCTGAAGCGTCCACCAAAACCCTTGAAATTGTTTTAGGTTTCTTGGCTGATTTAGCAGTAGAAGCCTTGAGTGAGCTGAAATCAAAGGCTGGTATGGGTACAATCACCTTCCTCTTCCTCGGAGTTTGCTCGAGTAGCCATTGCGGCGTATCAGAGGAGTTGCCACGGTTGTAGAAGCCGGTATCATACCAACCCACAAGTACAATCAACAAGACTTATGTGCACAAATAATTGGAATTACTATAGAAATGACCACGGTAAACTATGGTAAAACTTGACTTACTATGGTAAAAACTGATTTCTTGTGGTAAACACTATTCACGGTAAAAAGTGAAGTTTCTTGCGATAAATACTATTCAAGTAAAAGTGACTTTCTTGTGATAAATACTATTCACACAAAAATGACTTTATCATGGTAACTACTATTCACGGTAAAAATGACTTTACCATGGTAACTACTATGCCATGGTAAAAACAAGGTTACCCTCAATTGATTTTTGACTAAGTGGGAATATCTCTCCGTAAAATCCACCAACGAGGAATGGTCCCAAGAACGGAACCAAAATGTCATCACCAATCCTAAGCACTATGATAATTCTTCACCAGGAACTCCTCGTCTTTATGATTATTTACTAATGCATGACCTTTAGTTTGGTGGATGTAATCGGAAACAAAACAACAACCGAACACAAGAATACCATCGACTATGATAAGAGAATGATGACAAATCTGAAATATCAAAGTAAATTATAATATTAACATGAAATTGTTACAATCTCACCCATGAGGTACTTCAACAAGACTATGGGAGAAACTTTACAATTACACCTCTTGATGGCTTCTTCAACACACCTTTAACTGATGGCTTCCTTTGCACACTTCCTACAATATTTCTCACTACTTCTTTCTATGCTAAATGAGGGGGTAGCCTCTCTATTTATAGAACTTCCAGCTTATCCATCTTATCTCTAAGATAGGATAAGAAATTCACTCTGACGAATCATATTCCATACCTTAACTCTTATCTGTACATGTAAGCTTATCTCTTAAGATAAGATAAACCTTATCATTTTACATGGGTTCCACATTTTTAGACTTTTTACAAATAAAATACACAAAATATTTATGACCTCACTCCTTGTCCTTATTACCAATATAATATTTCTAATTCCTAATCATGTAGACCCTACTTCTCTAATTACCCAAACTTTGACATTTTAACATTACCGGACCACTTACGACAAATATTTACTTTTTACAACATTCCTATTGTACTTTATTTATTACCGTACTCCACATTATTGGCGACAAATCGACGGCGTCGTTATCTTCTATCAGATGCTACTACTAATTATACTTAACAACATCCTATTCCTAATACATACATTAATGAAATAGAAATTATGGAGGAAAATTTTAGTGTCGACATCTTCCCCCTTCCTAGCTTCTACTCCATCCTCGGAGTAGACTATTCTAGTGCTTGGAAAATCTTTAACTTGTCGTGGTTGACCCATTTCGTAATGGGAGTGCCATCCAATTCCTCTAGTTGGTACGTACCATTTTCATGCAATTGCTTTATTTTGTAGGGCCCCATCCATTTTGGAAGAAATTTTCTCTGTCTTCTTTTTTTGTATCGGAATCATATAGTAGGACCAAGTCATTCACATGAAATGGAGACCACTTTGGATCTTTTGATCAAAGTATTCCTTACGCTTCACTTTCTTCTTATAGCTTGTATCCTTAGCTATTTCCCTTATTTCCTCTAGTAAATGAAGATGTACCAACCTTTCTTTTCTTGAATCACTTTCATCCATCCTTTTATTTTCCATAACTCGACGTGGGAATATCAAACTCAATAGGAAGAAGCTGGATCAATGCCATAAGCCAACCGAAATGGTAACTCTTTGATTTTGAAACTTTATCGGGGATCGCGTACCAATACCATCTCTGGATACAACATGCCCTAACAAAACGCCTTTAGAACATCCAAAGACACACTTTGTAGGGTTTAGTGAGGCTTGTGCTTCATCTAACCTTTGAAATGTTGTCTCCATCTAGTGCAGGTGGTCCAACTTGCTCCCATAGATGTAAAAATCATCCAGAAATACTCTGATGAAGGTCCCAATGTAGGGTTCAAACACCCTATTCATCAAACGCTGGAATGTTGCTAGAGCATTACACAACCCAAAAGGCATAACTCTATAAGCAAACGTTCCCCAAGGAGTGGTGAACGTGGTCTTGGTGATCTTTCTCTGCTTTACGAAATTGGTTGTAGCTTATATCCATCAAAGCAAAACTATAGCACTCTTGCCACCTACTTGGCCCAAGATCGATCGAAAATGGAAGAGGGTAATGATCCTTCTTTGTTGCCTTATTGAGCTTCCTTGAAATAGTGGACGTAGGATTCCTTCTCACTCTCTATCACAAAGCATCACCAATCTTTATTTGTTGGAGACGATCATCAACTTCTTCTTCAAATAATTTTATGGGTCTGGGTTGGTGTGGATTTGGAAGAATATCCATGATGAAACATCAACCTCACTTTCTTCATCTTCATTGTCCACTTCACTGGTACTAGAGTAATTAGAGGATGTCCAATCATTAGTTTCATCACTTGAATCCACAGGTTCTACTTTATGATGTCAAGGGATCACCTTTATCTTCACCCTCTCTCTACCACGTCCAAGTGTCATGAAACCTTCATTCCAGTAGTTTCTTGCATGAACTCTCCTTAGCCATGGTCTTCCCAAGACATTGGAGTGCGCAGCAGTACCATTTTTCATCACCGAAAGTCTACCACACATCAACACCCATAATGAGATATTGCCACATTTGAAACTACACCTCTGGTTTAGTTTTTCCTTTATTTAATGACCTTAACATAAGTGTTGAAGGGCGATCAATTTTTAACCCCAACATATTCATTCTGAGACTCGGTCATTACATTAAGCTGCAGCACCTCCATCAACTAAGACATCATGAATTAAAATACCATTATATAATACCTCGGCTTGTGGAGCATAGGGATCGCCCTCGCCTCCAAAACAGGGACCTCAACCTCCTTCCTTCTTCGAGCATTGAGTCCACCTCTCAACTCCGCCTCTTCTCGGAAGACATAGCCAAGAGTTGACCATATGTAATATTTGCGGAGCCTTTTGGATAGATCTTCCAAGATGGAGTATGGTCCTTGCCTCGTGAAATCAGAAAATCTTGCACACCCGACTTTCTTCTCCTATGTTTCTTACTAATTTCTCCTTTCATCTTCTTAGGATCGGTTCCATCTTGATTATCTTTTTCTTTCTTTCTTTTTGTTACAAACACATCTACTTCATTATTTCTACTCTTATCTACTACATCAAGAGAATTCACAGTGTTTTTCCTTTATCATTATCTCTTGTACTGATGTAGAAGCCCTATCACAGACAATTATACTTATAATGACCCTTTTATAACAACCATAACAAACAACTTGAGAAATATTTCTTTTGGACCTCTATCTCCTCCCACGAGAACTAAATTCCTTTCCTTGAAGAAGATTAATAGTTAACTAGCCCATCTTCCTAAGCAGATCTTCATACTCGGTAGATGTACTAGGAGAAATATTTGTGCTCACCAAGGGAGTGGTTATGGATTCGGACCAAAGGTGCTTTGGTGTAGCTCTACTTTAACAACAATTTCTTTGGGCTCCTCTTCCATGCTTTCTTCTTGCCTTCTTGCAATCTCCTTTGCTTGTTCAATAGTAGTCAGGCGGTCATACTTCACTCGTTTTCGATCTCTCGGCTTCATCCCAAGAATGAAGTGCTTACATAGGAGATTATCCACGCCATTCATCAACCCATCCGCTAATCCTTCCTTCCGGATCTGGGCATCGAGCTTCCTCCTTAGCTCTAGAACACGAGCATGATAATCCCTTATCTTCTCCTTCTCTCCTTGGGTTAGCTTTGTGATATCAATCATGAGATCTACATATCTCTTTGTTCACCAAATCCTTCAAGAAAACTTTTCGATTAATAAATCCCATGAATTTTTCACATTATCACCTAGTGTTTCAAACCACCTAAGTGTTGAACCATCCAAAAAGTTAGGAAAAATTCAGTCCATTGTTTCCCTTCTTATAAGGCCATTACAAATACAAGATCGCTTAAACTCTTGAATGAAAGAAGAAGCATCTTCATTAGATTGAGCTAAAAAAACAGGAATCTTTCCCATTTTCAAAAGTAACCACCGTGAAATACCAACCCACAAGTACAATCAACAAGACTTATGTGCACAAATAATTGGAATTACTATAGAAATGACCACGGTAAACTATGGTAAAACTTGACTTACTACGGTAAAACTGATTTTACTGTGGTAAACACTATTCACGGTAAAAAGTGAAGTTACTGCGGCAAATACTATTCACCGTAAAAGTGACTTTACTGTGATAAATACTATTCACAGCAAAAATGACTTTATCATGGTAACTACTATTCACGATAAAAATGACTTTACCATGGTAACTACTATGCACAGTAAAAACAAGGTTACCCTCCAATTGATTTTTGACTAAGTGGGAATATCTCTCCAGAAAATCCACCAACGAGGAATGGTCCCGGCAACGGAACCAAAATGTCATCACCAATCCGGCACTATGATAATTCTTCACGGGAACTCCTCGTCTTTATGATTATTTACTAATGCATGACCTTTAGTTTGGTGGATGTAATCGGAAACAAAACAACAACCAAACACAAGAATACCATCGACTATGATAAGACAGAATGATGACAAATCTGAAATATCAAAGTAAATTATAATATTAACATGAAATTGTTACAATCTCACCCATGAGGTACTTCAACAAGACTATGGGAGAAACTTTACAATTACACCTCTTGATGGCTTCTTCAACACACCTTTAACTGATGGCTTCCTTTGCACACTTCCTACAATATTTCTCACTACTTCTTTCTATGCTAAATGAGGGGGGTAGCCTCTCTATTTATAGAACTTCCAGGCTTATCCATCTTATCTCTAAGATAGGATAAGAAATCCACTCTGACGAATCATATTCCATACCTTAACTCTTATCTGTACATGTAAGCTTATCTCTTAAGATAAGATAAACCTTATCATTTTACATGGGTTCCACATTTTTAGACTTTTTACAAATAAAATACACAAAATATTTATGACCTCACTCCTTGTCCTTATTACCAATATAATATTTCTAATTCCTAATCATGTAGACCCTACTTCTCTAATTACCCAAACTTTGACATTTTAACATTACCGGACCACTTACGACAAATATTTACTTTTTACAACATTCCTATTGTACTTTGACTGTTACCGTACTCCACATTATTGGCGGCACCGTACTGACGGCGCCGTTATCTTCTATCAGACGCTACTACTAATTATACTTAACAACATCCTATTCCTAATACATACATTAATGAAATAGAAATTATGGAGGAAAATTTTAGTGTCGATGATTCGGGAAACAATCGACACAAAGCATGAGATTTTTAGATGCTTCAAAGTTCCGAAAACCCAACATGAAGGACTAAATCGGGCTTCGAGTATCGGAAGACAGGTGACACGGAACATGTTTCGGATAAGGCATGTTCCGATGTGATGAAGGTCTGAAAACCCGACTCGCCTTACTTGAAGCGGGTTTAAGGTTTTGGGGAACACAAGACATAAAGCATTTAAAACACATGTTGTCCTGTCGGTAAAACCTGAAAACCCGATTATCTCTCATAAAGGCAATTTTGTAAAATCAGCTTAAAATTTTCGTAGGGTTATCTGATAGTTTTGGTGTAAACTCAAAACTGAGATAACAAACAATTCCTGTGGGAATAATTGTGTTATAAATCCATCATAAATTTTATAGTAATATTAATTCACTTTTATTAATGTTGAGGCAAAGTTGGAATCTATCTCTCCACAAAGCAAGAATTTTCCAAAAAATAATGTAGGGGTTTACACCACCTCTTCTTCCTCCATGAAGATTGCAGAAGTGGGATCACTCTTCGACATATTTTCTTATCCTTGTTGTAGTCCAGAAAACATGTCTATAATATTTAATATAAAGGAAAAACATGATGTAATGTGAGACTAGATATAAATGACACGAAGTTAGATATTAAAAACATCAAGATCCAAGGATATTTTTAATTCCTGCATCCTTCAAGTTTCTTGAACACATTCTCCAAGTAGGAACATGACAGTATAAAAAGAATACCCTTATCATGATTGTATCATATGTGAAACATCATATCAAATCATTCAATCTTCTCTCAAGAATAATGATACTTTAGCTAGCTTTGACACATTGACATTTCATTGTCAAGCCAAAGAACCTTGCATACATTCTCAACCTTGAATTCACAGTCTCATACCACAATGAGTCATAGATGGAAGACCATATATTCTATCTCAGCTCCTTTGAAATGATGAACATTCTTGGTAATTGGATCTTCTTATGACAAACCTCATACCTCTGATGAATCAATAATCTCTTCATGAGAAGATGCACACCTTATTTGGCTTGATGACAACATTTAGAACCTCTATACAATAGGAAAAACCTTTATACATTATGACAGAGCTCAATCATCAAGACTCCTTCATTAATCAACTAAAGACATATTGTACCTTGGTTGAATCAATGAACTCAGAGTCCTTCATGAGTAGACACATACTATACTTTAATTTCAAACTAAGCATAGACCTTGAGATCACATATTTTATGTTTGATTAGCTACAACAAAGACTTATTATCACCAGAATTTCTTATCATTAGATTGTCTTTGGTTGATCAAAAAATCATTTAAGTTGTTTTTCTCTTCTTAAACCTCGATACATCTTCGAGTTTTCTTAATGTATGCTCTAATTCTAATCGTAGTAATATTATTATTCCTTCTAACTAAGTTATATGAGAGAGCTAAAAATATGTAACAAATCGTTACACCAAAACCTCGAGGCATTAGTGAAATCCACACATGAGGATCATAACATCCCACCACACTTTCGTAGATCCCGACTCGGGCTGGGTTTGCACCCACACTCCCATACGTACGAGCCCCGCTTTGCCAACGTTTAGGCACCCGACGGGCCCCACTACACGATGTAACCAACCGAGTGGGATTTGAACACGGGTGTTCGCTCTGATACCAAATGTAACAAACCATTACACCAAAACCTCAAGGCGTTAGTGAAATCCACACGTGAGGATCATAATAAAATATCACCTCATCCTTTTACTTTGTTCCATATCAATTTTTTCTTTCAAAAGAGTCAAAGCTTGTGATTTTTGTACTAAAACATGTAGATTAGACCAATACAAATCAAGTGCATTAAAACTGAATAAATGGTAGGAAATCCTTATCCAATTTGATGTAACATGTCAATCAAGCAACCATGAAAAATTGTGGAAATTTTTTTGTAATTTCTTCTTATACTAATGTAACACTCTTGCAAAAAGTATTACATGTTAAGTGACATAATATTATATAGCCCATGTCAAAAATCACTTGAAAAGCATTCAAATATATTTTAATAATTCCATTGGGATTAGTTACATTTTGTTCTCCTTAAATTTCTTAATTTACATCTAAACTTCTTCTAGGTTTCCATGATGACTCTTCTTTTAAATTATTATTTCATATTTTTCTATTTCTTGTAAGATGCAATGTTGATTGTTGTCTCCTCTCATATGTCATTATTTTGTGCATTTTTTTCAATTGACATCCATTACATGATACATCTTGAGATGCACTATCTAGTGTTTTGAGAACATGATATATGGATATTGAAATCACTTCTTTGTAATCAATGTTAACATTAGCAATCAGTCAATGAGAGTGCCTTTGAGATGCTTCACAATGAATTTCTTCTCTTTGTTGTCTTTCTACCTAAATCAATTCATTTGAATGCATTTGCATGCGTAATATTTTTATTTATACATATTTCTCATGTTGATATGTATGTGCACATATCAATATCATTTAATTTAACATGTTGTATCTTTTTCTTTCAATTCTATAGGATTCATTGATTTAGGAAAATGGAACCTAAAAAGGGAAGCTCAACCTCAAGAAAAAATGTTATTCCAACCCCTCCTGGTAGTGGTACTGACATTCAAAAAATAACATCTTATTTTGAGAAACCATCTAAGGAAACCCATCCTTCTCCAAAGTAGGACCATCACAATCAAGGGATAATGATTACATTCAAAATGAAACTCAAAATGAGAATGTGTTCATTTTTATTTTCTGATGTTGTCAATGACAACAACAATGAAATGCCTCCCCTTAAAGACATTCCATTGAATGATGTTGAGTTTGACATTGTACCACCTACCCAATTGAATGAAGATGACACTGCATCACTGTCAGTTCCCAAGTGAATGTTGGAGGTGAAACTTATGGCAGTGGTAGTCAACGAAATTTAAATTCCACCAAGGAAAATACTCAGTGGACACTTATTTCTAGAAGAAAGAGAAAGGAAAGAAAATGGGACTTGGGAAGGATTTTTAGGTTAGAGTGGGTTTCTAAGTTTCCATTTATTGAACCTATTAAAAATGAGAATAAAGCATGTAGGAAAGATATATGAAATGATAATTGTAGCTAGTGTTGAGAAGAATGTTGTCGGATGGAAAAGCGTGGATTATTTTTGCATATTAGGTATGAAAAATAATTTGAAGAGCATAAGAGAAATGAAATAATATTTTTAGGTAATGGAGGGACAATTACCTCTCAATTCAACAAGATCATTCAAAACAGTCTTTTGGGTAAAATAGTTCAGCTAGCTATTGTTTTTCACATTTTGAAAAGAGGTCGTCTTATAATGATTTTCCTAAACAAAAGAATATGTTGTCTTTTTTTGGTGTCCCACACTTTCCTCTTTCTCACTGGTCAGAAATTAGTGGTTGGGATTGGGAAAAATGCCTAGTTATGGTTGAGAAAGAAGACTTGAAAGAGAAAGCGAAGTCTGCACTATACATATCTTTGTTTCTCGATGAGGTTACAAAGCAATAGATAATATTGCTTGGGTCTGTATGCATGTGTATACTATTGATAATTATGTGAGACCGCCTTACTTACTTTCCATTCACAAGATGAGAGAGAACTCCAATGCTAAAAACCTTTGTGAGTTGGTGATAAAAATTTTGAAGGATATCGGTGACATGGATGATGCCCACAATTACAGCAAAGCGTGGTGGTATGTGTCGGGCAGATGGGGAATCTATAATGCATGGTCATCATAATGTCCTATGTGTAAGACTCAAGCAACTCATTTCCCTTATATGATTTACATTCATTGTATGGCTCATAGAATGAACCTAGCTTTAAAAATAGTTGGAAAATTTAAACCTATACAAAAAGTTGAAGACCTTGTTCAAGAGGTGCATGCTTATTTCTATTGTAGTTCTAAAAGGTTCATGGAATTCCTAATATTTGCAGGACTAAAAATTATCATAAATTGTTAAAATATGTCAACACCAGGTGGATCTCATTGTACCAACCAGTTCATAGGGTGTACAAAGAGTATCAATCCTTATTAGGAGTGATGTGGCAAAATCACATGGAAGTGGACAAGGCCCAGGATTTGATACATCGTTTGACTGATATAGATTCATTGTTGATGTTGTGTGGTCTCCTTCCCATGTTGGAATAAATGCATCATTTAATTAAACAAGCACAAGAAATAACTATCTATATTGTTGATTTTTCTAGTTTGAGGAAACGAGTTTGTATGGCAATAGAATATTTGTTTCTCAATGAAATTGCTTTTACAAGTCCAAAGTTTGATGGTTGGAATGATTTGATAAATATTGGAAATTAAAGTAGCTTTCTAAATCTCAATTTTTTTGGGGAAGTATGTACTTCATGCGTGGAAAGGATAGACCGATGTACATGTTTAAAGTAGTAGCGTGTAAAATTTGAAAAGGTAAATGTCATAGGGTCATTGTTTGATAGCATTGTATCATCCACAATGGCAAGGTTAAGAGAAATTGCAGTGTCCCTACTAGAATAAATAAGGGAATGATTTAGAAGGGATGCTTTACTTGAAGCAATGGTTGTAGTAAATCCCACCTTTTGGAATCCTGTCCAAAATGAAAGATATATACAGGAAGACTACTTCAAGAGGTTGACTACATTGATTCAAAAAAATTGTAAGCCTACTAATATCAATGGAATGAATATTCCAAGTATTTTAAGCAAGGATAGTTTGATTGATCAATCTCATGAATTCTCCTCTACAATGATTCAGCAATTCAAAGGTTTGGATAATCCCTTAGAGTGTAGAGCAATAACCCGGCTATGGAAAAAAATTGGGTAAGTACTATTTTACAAAGAAACCATGTCCAATTTTTTCTCATTGGTTGATCTATGTCAAATAATGATTTTGGGTCAGATTGAAGATGAGAGAATTTTCAGTTCCTTGGCCTTTATAAATTCAAAATTATGAAACAAGCTTAACAAAAATTTGGAAAATTGTTTGAGAATTTAAACATCACGGTATGAAGTGGATAACTTTCCCTATGACAGGGTTGTAGTAGTATGGAAGTCAATTAATGAAAGGAAATGGGCTGAAAAAAATGGTACAAATACAACAGATGACCCTATTTTAGCAATTAATGTCAACAAAGAGAGAGTCAGAGATCTGGTGAATCAAATGATAGAGATGATCCAGTCCATCAAGTTAGAAGCTTCCATTTGTGGATATCCCATGATATAGATGTTCATATAATAATTAATATATTCAAATATTCAGTACATTGTTCGATAATATATTTTTCCTTATTTGTTTTTTTTAAAACACTGTGTTGATTTGTAGTCTTTGGAATGAAACTTGAAATACATTGCATTGATTTGTTGTAGTATGTATTGAAATGAGCATGCATCCATCCAACTTTGGAGTTAAAGAATGAAATAAACACCTCACTTCAAAACCCCTTGTAAGTTAAAGAAAAATTAAAACCCAACTTTAATCCCCTACCAAAACTGTAATCTCCAACTTACTCAAAAAAGATTAACATTCCTCAAACAAGGATTAACATTCACCCCAAACTTACATGTTCCTAAAGGTAAATCAAAAAGGAAAACAATAAACAAACCTACATGAATTTATGAAATATTTGTTGAAAAGAAACTCCAAATGTTGAACCTTGGGTCATTGGTGTTGTCATTGATGGCAAAGCAGTGACTAGTGAAGTGACGCTATGTAGGAGAAATGAAGGTTGATTGGTAGTGCATCCAAGTTGGTTTCAAGGTGCTACAAGCTCAAATTGGCAGGTGGTTGGTCTCTAAAGGCAAAGTACATGTTGGATTGTTGGTTTTAGATGGTCTACAAGTCAGTAATAGTGTTGCAAGCTTGAATTTCTTTAGCAAAATGTTGTTCAATGTCTTTGTCAGGTTTCATGAAGTTATTTTTCTCTCCTACAAGAGAAAAGTAGTGTGATGAAATCCTTCAAGTGCAATAGTGTTGTATGTAGTATCTCCAAAGTGTATAGATGGCTGTTTTTGTAGAGCTTGTATAATTGAGGTTGCTTGATAAGCTTTATTTCTCAGACAAGGTAATCTCAAAACTTCCTTGAATACCATAATATGAATGAGATTTTGGTTCTTCAAAGTTGAAGTTGTGGTTAGAGTGATTGAGGAGGTTTTTGGTACTTGAAATCAGTCAACATGGAGACTGAATCTCTTGTGTGCAAGTATAAATAAGCATGGTAGAATTGATCCTTGACCTATAGAAACCTCTTTAGTACTATTTTCTATGGATTTGTAGTCATGGTTAACCTTCATATCAATTGAAATGACTATTCAAGATCATCAAGTTTGTAATTATCTCAAAACCTAGGATTTTGTTGTGTATGTTCATCATTGTACCTACTTGCATGATTGTTGGGAGCTAATGGAGAAAGTCCAAGGTTGTTTGATTGAAACAACTAGAAGTTGGTCTCACAAATACCCAACACTTGGTCTTAAGCCTTCAAGCTTAAGACTATTCAAGATCATCAAGTTTGTAATTATCTCAAAACCTAGGATATTGTTGTGTATGTTCATCACTATACCTACTTGCATGACTATCGGGAGCTAATGGAGAAATTCCAAGGTTGCAATTTGATTGAAACAGCTAGAATTTGGTCTCACAAAGACCCAACACTTGGTCATAATTAAGTTTTCTCTTTTCTCTAGTCCAAAAAGAAGCCCAAGAATCTTAGACGATTCATGAACTTGTTTTCTCCTTATGAAGCTCGAACTAGAATGTGAAGATCCATGGTGCACAAGTCAAAAAAACATGAAACAAAAATGGTGAAAGTTCAATTTAAAAATAACATTATTCCTCATTCAACTTTCTTGAGACATGCCTTGTATGAAAAAATTGAAGATTGCAACAAATGGAACAATTTTCAAAATTAAATTACTCTTAATTATATCATCTTTTGTAACATGCTCCACTCTTCATCTATTGGAATTACAATTTGTTGTAAATCAAAGTGACTAACATGTAACTTTGTTAGCAATTCATAACTAAGAGTGGAGCTTTCCTTTACTATTGTATGCAAAATTATTAACAAGGTTATCAATGGTTTAACAAATCCAAAAAAAAATCGCATCTAGCTTCTTAGGAATTTGGTTCTTCTCTTGCATCATTTTTCTTTCATGTTCTTCTGGAATGCATCCTTAATGAATTTGTGTGACTGTGTTTTGTCAAAAGGCATTAGCAAACCAAGCTTTTGAACTCTTGTACCTTTCCATGCAGCTCCTGTAACATTTTTTTACACTTATTCAGCAATTCTTGTGCTTCGCCTAACATCACACACTTGAATGATAGATGATACCTTTATTGAGGCATCAAACCAGTTCTAAATTCCTCTGGATGCTAGTTTTGTGTCACTAAATTTGTAGATAGCTTCCAAAATTTTCCTTGTTGTATCCTCTCTTAAAGCCATCACTTTTCTACTACCAATTATGTATTCACAAAGCTTATCATAGATTCTCTTGTAGATCAGCCATGAATTCAAACAATCTAATCAAATCATCATTTTTTTAGTTTATTTCCCCCAAACATTATTTGTCATATTAATCAATGCCTTTTTATAAAATTCAGATAGTTTGATGTTGGAATAATGTATATACTTTTTGCTTTCGCCAACTCCTATTGCAATATTTCATTTTGTTTTTCTCTTCCTTTTGCATTTTGTCCCTGAGTTTTCTCTCTTCATCTAGGCTTTGTTCCCATTTTTTGGCATTTTCTTTCTCTACCTTCAGAACCTCTTTCAATTCTCCCAATGTTTTTTCTAATATATTATTCTTACTCATTGTTTCCTGTAACTTTTTCTTTGCTTCTTTTAATGTTACATGTGCCTATTCATTCACAGTCATTGTTTTGTGTAAAAAAATTAGCTTCTTCTAGTTCTATATGTTCCTATTCATTCACAACAACTACAATCATAGAGGCAGATGATTTTATCTTCCTCTCCAATTCACTTATCTTATTAAGTGTCACTTTTCCTTTTGCTTTCTCATTTGCCAAGTCTTCCTCTAACTTTTGAATCTTATTATTCAACTTATTTTTCTCCCTCTCTACCTTTAGAAATGTTGTGTACACCACATCATTGTTCCTTTTTGAGACATTTATTTTGTCAGAAGGTTTCATTCCCTTAAAATCTATTTGAAGGGAGGTTACATCGTAGTCACTGGAAACCATTTGATTATCTTTTAAACAACTTTGGGCATGGTATACATGTATTCCATTGATCGTGACTTGGTTATATGTTGGTAATACCCTCATTGTGGCAAAGCATCCGAACTTACAAAGAGCCTATAGAATTTACTTCTTTTTTATATCTTTCGATTTATCAAGTAAACTCACTTTGTAATCAAAACCTAAGGTGTTTGTAGGAATGAATTGTTTCACCTTGAATGGAGAAGGAGTAATTGAAGTTTAGGGAGAATTTCCTATAGAATGGAAATTTGCATAGGGGTGGCATTGTTAGGTTGTGGAGCCTATTTTCATGTGAGAAAGTGTTGAATAATGTACACTAAGAGTAATGTACACTTTCCACAGTTGTCTCAAAGGGGTAAAACGTGTCCGATATACCGAGAAACATGATTTTCTCATATGGACGGGATTTTTGACCCATAGGTTTATGGGACGGTTTTGGCCCATGGTTTTGATACCCATGGTTTTGTAAAACTGCTTAAGAAGTTATCTACTTATATGGTTTTATGCATATGGTAGGTATAATGTAATATTACAGATGTTTTTGAATTTGGGTGTGAATTCTATAGAGTTTGTTGAGCATAGCTCCAAATAGATCTAGGTATTGTATTAAGAGAGCGGTGGCTTGTAATAAAATATGAGCAAGTGATTCTTGGTGGACGTAGCCCAAATTGGGTGAACCACGTTAAATATTGTCTCTTTGTGTTGTGTTATTTTATTCTACACTTTTATTTGAGATCTGTAATATTTTTTTGCATATTAGTTTCTATTGTTGTAATTCGTGAGGGATTATTCCGCATATTTTATCCCTTATTTCCTAACAATTGGTATCGAAGTCTGGTTTGGTTTGCTAAAGTGTTGAATCACAGGAAAGTTTTATCTTGAGTGGGAGCTATGGCAGATGATGGAAGATCAAGGGTTGATAAATTCAACGGGTAAAATTTCAGTCTTTGGAAGATGCAGATGGAAGATTACCTTTATCAGAAGGATTTTTATATTCCGCTATCTAAGAAAGTGAACAAACACTCGAGCATGACGGATGCGGAATGGGATTTCTTTGGATAGGAAGGCACTTGGGACAATCTGGTTGTGTCTTTCATCTTCGGTATTATTTAATGTTTCAAAGTAAAAGACTATACAAGAACCGATGGATGCATTAGGAAGTTATATGAAAAACCCTCTCGCTTCTAATAAGATATTTTTAATGAAAAAGTTGTTTAATATGAAGATGTCTCGAGAATGGTTCAATAGCAGATCATTTAAATGATTTTAATACGACTATAAATTTGCTAGCTTCGGTTACAATAGAATTTGATGAAGAAATTAGGGCTTTATTAGTTTTATGCTCTTTTAGGAGAGTTGGAATAGCCTAGTAATGGCGGAAGAAACTAGGTTCCAGCTAACTCAAAGTTAAAGTTTGAGGATGTTGTAGGGGTGATTCTAAGTGAGGAAATGCAAAGAAAAAGATTTGGGGAATCTTCTACTTGGGAAGTCTGTAATAAAGTGGAAACTAGAGGGAGACATAAGAATAGAGGAAGCCATGGAAAATCAAAGGATCGAGCAAGGTAAAAATCTAAAAGAAAGATAGTATCTTGCATTGTGGAAAGTCTAGGCATGCAAAGAAGGACTGTTGGGAACTTCGGGACAAGAAGAAACAACAGGAAGAAAAAAAGGAGGAAAATGTGGCAACGGGTAATGTATGTCAGGATGTTTTGATTCTTTCTTTGCACAATATTACTGAATCTTGGGTTTTAGATTCGGGGGCTTCTTTCCATGCTACTCCACATAGGCATTATTTTGTTGATTATGTTCAAGGATATTTTGGGCATGTTTTTCTTAGTGATGATGAGCCTTGCAATATAGTTGGAAAATTTTTGTTCGGGTTAAGATGCAGAATGGGAATACTTGGCTATTGAAGGATATCATACATGTGCCTACATTAAGATGAAATTTAATATCGGCAGAGCAGTTGGGAAGTGATGGTTGTATTGTGATATTTACAGCGGACTCTTGGAAGGTTACCAAGGGTTCTCTTGTGGTGGAAAGAGGTAAGAAGATTGGAACCTTGTATTTAACCACTTATAGCACTAATGTTTGTAATCTTGTGGCTTCAAAAGTAGATACAACATCGTGGCACTATAGGCTTGGTCATATGTGCCATAAGGGCATGGAGATCATAAAGAAGAATTTGTCCGGATATACAGAAACAAGTTTGGAGTTCTATGAGGACTGCATATATGGGAAATAGAAGCGAGTAAGGTTTCTCAAGGTTAGACCTACAAAGAAAGAGAGTAAGTTAGAGCTGGTGCATTCTGATGTGTGGGGGCCGACTCAGGTATCATCTCTTGGGGTTCAAGTTATTATGTTACTTTTATTAATGATGCAACAAGGAAAGTTTGGGTTTATTGTATTAGAAAAAAATCTGATGTATTTGACACTTTTGTTAAATGGAAAGCCTTTGTAGAGAATGAAACAGGTCTTAAGCTAAAATGTCTCATGTCAGATAATGGAGGGGAGTATTGCAGCAATGAATTTGATGATTATTGTTCTAAGAATGGAATCTGTAGGAAAAAGACAGTTCCAGGAACTCCACAATAGAATAGGGTGTCAGAAAGGATGAATAGAACAATAATGGAATGTGCTAGGAGCATAAGGTTACATGCAGGACTACCTCTTTCTTTTTAGGCAGAAACGATGAGCACCACTATGTACTTCATAAATACAGGACCCTCAAGTGCCTTGGATGGAGGCATACCTGAGGAGGCTTGGTATGGTAAGAAAGTTGATTATTCTTTTCTTAGAGTCTTTGGATGTGAGGTGTTTTTCCATATAGACAAGGATGATAAAACCAAACTAGAGGCTAAATCGAGAAAAATGTAATTTCATTGGTTATGGTGGTGATGACTTTGGATATAAATTTTGGAGTATTAAGGACAATAAGATCATTCAATCTAGGGATGTGGTATTTAATGAGAAAGTCATGTATAAGCAGTGATTGCGGGGAAAATAGGAAGAATCCAAGAAAGAATATGCAATGGTAGAGGATCTTCCGGATGGGAAAGTGACACATGAATTAGTTCAGGAACCTCCTCAACATGAACCCCAAACTCCTATATTGAGGAGGTCTTCTAGGGTAACAAGAGAACCCAAACGTTTTTCTCCTTCTCTTTATTATTTATTACTCACTGATAGTGGAGAGACAGAGAGCTTTGATGAAGCAATACAGGTAGATGCTAGGAAGAAGTGGGAGCAAGCCATAGATGAGGAGCATTAGGCTCTCATGGAGAACTAGACATGGGATTTAGTGAAGCTACCTGAAGGTAAAAGAACTTTGCAGAACAAGTGGGTGTTCAGAGTCAAAGAGGAGGAAGGAGGCAAGAAAAGATACAAGGCCCGGTTGGTGGTCAAGGGGTTTGCACAGAAAAAAGGTATAGATTTTGATGAGATTTTTTCTCCTGTAGTAAAAATGACTTCTATTAGAACTGTTCTAGGAATAGTTACAGCAAAAGACTTGCACTTAGAACAACTTGATGTAAATACTGCATTTCTCCATGGTGATTTAGAGGAGGAAATATATACACAGCAACTGAGAGGGCTATGAGGTCAAAGGTAAAGAGGGGATGGCGTACAAACTGAAGAAGAGCTTGTATGGCTTGAAACAAGCTCCACGTCAATGGTATAAGAAATTTTGATAGCTTCATGATGGAGCAAGGTTATATTAGATGTCATTCTGACTATTACGTGTATACAAAGAAATTTGAGGATGGAAGTTATATTATCATGTGTTTTTATGTGGATGATATGTTGGTTGCCGAGTAAAAATATGCAGGAAATAAAAGTACTCAAGAAGTAGCTAAGTGAATCCTTTGCCATGAAGGATTTGGGGGCAGCCAAAAAAAATTCTTGGTATGAGGATATCTCGGGATAGGAAGGAATGGAAGATGACTTTATCTCAGGAAGAGTACATTAATAAGGTCTTGGATAGATTTAATATGTAGGATGTTAAATCGGTTGGGACTCCTTTGCATGTCATTTCAAGTTATCAAAGGAGCAAAGTGTCCCAAGACAGAGAGTAAGAGAGATTTACTCATCTACGATTGGCAGTTTGATGTATGCCATGGTGTGCAACAAGCCTGATATTGCCCATGCAGTGGGAACGGTGAGTATATTTATGAGTGATCTAGATAGAGATCACTGGCAGGTAGTAAAGTGGATCCTTTGGTATTTGAGAGGGACCATGGGGATAGTTTTGTGCTACAGATGGATCAGACACCACTTTGTGTGGTTATGTAGATTTAGATATGGCTAGAGATGTAGACAGTAGTAGGAGGAGCATGACAATGAGTTATGTTTACACTATAGGTGGGACAGTAGTGAGTTGGATTTCATGACTACAAAAGTTGGTGGCTTTGTCAACCACGGAGGCTGAGTATGTTTGCTACCACAGAGGAAAGCAAAGAAATGATTTGGTTACAGCAATTGCTTGAGGAGTTGGGACATAAGCAAGAGGAAGGAAAGTTGCATAGTGATAGTCAGAGTGTTATACACCTAGCTAAGAACTCTGCTTTCCACTCTAGGATGAAGCATATACAGTTAAGGTACCATTTCATCTAGACAACTTTCAAGGAAGAGAAGTTGAAGATGGAGAAGATTCATACCAGTCAAGAATCCTGTAGACATGATGACCAAGGTGGTCACAAGGGAAAAATTGAAGTTATGTTTAGCTTTGGTTGGTCTTCATGGAAACTAGTGAAGGGTTGAGAAGCTTGCTCAGAGGAAAACTAGTCTCCAAGTGGGAGATTGTTAGGTTGTGGAGCATGTTTTCATGTGAGAAAGTGTTGAAGACTGTACACTAAGAGTATTGTACACTTTCCACGCTTGTGCCCGATATACCGGGAAATGTGCTTTTCTCATATGGGTGGGATTTTTGACCCATAGGTTTATGGGATGGTTTTGGCCCATGGTTTTGATACCCACGGTTTTGTAAAATTTCTTAAGCAGTTATCTACTTATATGGTTTTATGCATATGGTAGGTATAATGTATCATTGCAGATGTGTTTTGAATTTGGGTGTGAATTATGTAGAGTTTGTTGAGCATAGCTCCAAACATATATGGGTATTGTATTGAGAGAGTGGTGGCTTGTAATAAAATATGAGCAAGTGATTCTTGGTGGACGTAGCCCAAATTGGGTGAACCACATTAAATATTGTCTCTTTGTGTTGTGTTATTTTATTCTGCACTTTTATTTGAGATCTGTAATATTTTCTGCATATTAGTTTCTACTGTTACGATTCTGTGAGGGATTATTTCACATATTTTATCCCTTATTTCCTAACAAGTGGCACCGCCTTCTAGTTCTCAGTAATTAGTTGCCTTGAGGCAAGAGTTACTGTATTTTTGTTTGCCTCTATCTTTTACCTCTTCTCGGTTCCTTGTTGGACAATAGGAACTTCAACTATATGTATTGTCCTCTTTACAATAATCTATTCTGTGATACTTTCGACCAATACTACCATCATCACTAGAACTGCAAATATTAGCAATACTAATGATTCATTTCCAACTTCTCCTCTAGGATTTTCAACATGTGGCTGAACTATTTGTTGAGGATTTGACTCAGAGAAAATTGCATTAGATTACCACTTGTAGATGTTGTAGTATGCAGTGGTCCTTTCTCTGAAGGTAAAGCTCCAAGGCCTGACCTATCGGAAACTCTTCTAGGTTGTGCCTCTGGTGGAAGCCAAATGCCTTGTCCTATTGAACCCAAACCACCACCACTAAAACCCATATTTTAAACAATAACTCGCTTACGTAGAAATTTATTTTTCAAGATTTCATCAAGACTTAGTTTATATGTGCCAGGAGTGTGTAATTCTTCATATTCAGTTTCATCATAACTACTTCTCTCTCCAGGATGTGCTCCATTCCACAATTTACTTAAATCTACATCTTCTGGAATAGAACCATACTCTGAAATAGATTTTAGATGGCCTAGGTCCTGCCTCATAGACCAAAATACAGTATTTTTGACCTTGTCCAGTTTTTTTCTCACAATTCATGATCTATATGCTTTGGCATGCTTTTAGAGGACTTTTTATCAAATTTTGCATAAATTTTGGTAGATTGAAAATCCTCTTCTGTTTTTGTGGAGGCTCAAGCAATCCCAAAATTTGTGTTGACAACTCTTGAAAACTAATTCCTTCTCAACAAAAATTTCATCCATTGTTTTTTTACTTCTTCCCAAGAGTTCTTGTTTTCAATTTTTCTATCAAGGGTTTGCTTTCATGTTGAATTTTAATGGCAGAGTTCTTGTTCGCCACTACCCTTGCTTTAATCACCTCACATGGGTCATACACCTAGTGAGAGTCAACATAAAAGTTAAAAATTTGTAATATTTCATGTGCCACATTGAATGTTTTTCTTTCAAATGTGAACCCTCCACATGAAAACGGTAAGGAAGGAAATATGCTCCTCTTTTGTTGACTAACAAAATAGATTTTATCTGTGTTTTCCATCTATCATATATATTCCAAGGAAAAAACTCTCTCTATCACATGTATTGGAAATTTGCATGGTTTTACTCCTGATCCATAAAACCTTAGCACAATATATTCCTCCATTAAGTACCATTCTGCTAATTGTATTTTTGATCCCAGTTGAATGCAATCTCTACAGTTCATAGGCAATCTAGGCAATGTACTTTTGAAATTTCTTGATAAATTGGAGCCCAAAAATAATCCACAAATTGACTGTAGTCCCTTCTATTATCAAACATCCTTATCTTGGGGGTCCACTCAGTTAATGGACACATCACTTTTGGCTGGCCCTCAACATTATAGGGCTAAATTGCAAGTTTTTTTGCCAAACCATTCAATAAACCACCATAGAATTAAATAGCACAAGTAGGTAGTGAACCTAAAGGTCTTAGTTCGGAGCCTTCTTTGATTGTTAAGAATTGTTTATGCATAGATTATGCAATGTTCCCAACAAATCTATATGCATAAGGTGGAGAAACAAAATGGATATTATATACCATTTTCAGGAGGGTTTCATCCACTTTCTCATTCTTTATCAAATCTAAGGCAAAATACTAACATAGAAATGGTATCCCACGACCCATGGTTTAAACATCTCAATTGCATGTGGAGGCTTCCCTTTTGGTACCATTCCATCAACTGTTAATTTTTCAAAAACTCATCTCTGTCATTTTGAGTGGTGGCATGATAATCACTAGCAATTTTTTCTAGGTTTATGTTGATAGTTCCTAAATCTTTGCTTTCAAACCCCAATGCATGGCCAATATTTACCTCCGTAATGGAAAAAAATTCTTCTCCATTGCCATTTGCAACAATTGATTTTTTTGTCCCATCATAATTCTGGGCACATAGAATGAAAAATTCAGGGTAGGGTAAAACCTCGTGGAGCATCATGCGTCCCAATCCACCCCCCATGTTATCCAACCTTTATGTTTCATTTTACCTGATGGGTCCAAACGTTTACTTTCAATTTCCTTATTCTTAGACGAGTATCTAAGTTGTGAAGTTCTTGTGCCAATTATAGGATCATAAATATCATGATATTCATCAGTAAAACCAGGGGTTTTAAGCAATTTGGCATATGGGATTTGGGTTTTACTTTTACTTTGGGGTCTGTGGAAGTAGACATGCTTGGAATTTTAGATTTTGGAAACCCTCAACCCTAATTTTTCAACCCTTATATTGAAATATTTCAAAGCGAAGGCTTATACAGTGCTACTTATAAAAAGATAATATTTAAAGAATCAAGATTCAAATGTAGGATGACACTTACTCGGAAATATGAAAATTTTGAGTCTTACACGGTCCGCAACTTCTATGAATCTATTATACCTTTTGTTGTAGTATGCCTCTAGAAACATAATTAAAGAATTTCAATTGTCAGTGGATGTTTAATATCACCTCACAACTTGCAAGCACTAGCAATACCACATCACTATAAATGATTAGGTCTTTCACTGTACTTTGTAGACGTCAAATTTAGTCTCTTTTCAAATTTCATTCAGTGGATGATAGTTGTCACTTAGCTAGGCCTATTTCATGCACTTCCATTTAAAATGTGAGTGTGTCAGGCCTTCGTCCCGGAATAGAGCATGTGTCGTTGATCTTAATATATTAAACGATGCAGATTATTTATCAAATGACCACGTGGTAGGATTCTGGTCCTCCTCAAGGCAAAGGCATTCCCGAACTCCAAGCCCGCGGAATGAACCGATTCAATAAAGTTTCGGGTCCGCGGTGTGGGCATTTAATGATTTGGTCGTTGAATTTTTGTCTTTCCCCATGGACATGAACCTCCCGGATTTAGGTGGGATGAATTAAAATTTTGGGTCCGGGTTTATTTGTTCATTGTTGGTCATGGAATATATGATGGCCTCTAGCATATATATATATATATATATATATATATATATATATTATGTGGCAATTTATATTTACCAAGATATTATTTGAAAAAATATTGAATGTATTTTTAAGTTTGGAACAACTTTCTACGTAATGTAACTAAATATTATATTGATCTTTTTTTTTTTAGTTTTTAGTTTTTAGACAATAGTGTATATTTAGATAATTAGCACATGGATATTAATTTTTATTTGAATATAATTCCTTTAAGTAAATAATAAGTGTGAATAGGTAATTATATTGATTATATTAGTTTTAGTTTTTACTTTTACTTTTAGATGTATTTTTACATGTAAGTAACTATATTTTTTAGTGGAAGATAATTAGAGTCAAATAAATAATAAGTCTATATAAGAGTAATTTATATTATTTTTAATTTTCAAATTTATTTTTACTTTTAGATGTATTTTTACTTTTAGGTTAATTTTTACTTTTAAATGTATTTTTACTTTTATATTAGTTTTAATTTAGTTTTTACTTTTAGATGTATTTTTATTTTATGTTAGTTTTATTTTAGTTTTTATTTTTAAATGTGTTTTATAAATAAATTATATTTGTAATTAAAATTTAATAAATACAGTTCTATATTGTTGATTGGGTAATTACTTGATGTGATTTGATGTGACACATTTTATTTACTACTTTTGTATCAAATTTTAAGTGATAAATTGGCAAGTACTAGTCCCTAACTTTACATCTTCCCTCACTAATACCATTATTGGTCCATGCTCAACAATTGGCTCCTCTCCCTTAAAATATTACTTGATATGTTTATTAAGAAGTTATTATTGATTCAATGTATAGCATTCTATCCTTAATGATATCATATTCATCATGATAAAACTTTAAAGGACGGTTAAAAGGAGAAGGCACGTGAGATAGTGATGCCGGTTTAAAAGTGAATTTTTTTTTATGAAAAAGATCTTATATCAAAAGTGACTTTTTGGACAAGATTTGTATTTAATATTAACCGCCAAAGGTCTATTTAAAGAACTCACTTGGAAATTATAAATTCAAGGCCCATGGTCATTTTTCGACACTCGTTGTCTTTTTCAAAATCATGGGGGCCAAATTAAGTGCATCGAACCAGTAGCAAGTGATGAATACATGGAAGATATCAAGGTTTCCTCTGATACGGACTCAGGCGTGGTTATTGTTGGGTGATCCTTCACCCTCTCTTCTTATAGTTCTCCTTCTGATGGTGATTCTAACCCCCTCTTGACCAGTCGATTGCTTCCCATGTTCCCCTTCGTTCTCCTAGAACTTCTCCTACACAACTCCAACCAGATTCCCTGTCTGAGAAGCTAATTCCCTAAGCATTACTGGAAATCTCTATTCTTTATCTAGAATCCCCTAACCCAGAACCTATGGATTCTCCACATGTTGCTGTAAACAATGTTGATAAAGAAATTGATGACAATCAACCCCTGGTGGTGACCCCTCAGATGGACATTCAAGTCGAAATAGTGTCTTTCATCCTTCCAAAGTTGTAGTGAGATTTTGAAGTGCTTAAAACATGGAAATACTATACAGACGCCACCATAGCTATCATTGATAAAGAATGTGTCAAGATACTAACCCTGGCTAACACTCTAGCGGAGAAGATCGATACTGATGCAGCTAGGAAAGTGGTATAAGAAAAGAGAAATCTATTATAATATGTAATATTTATGTTATATCTAATTATAGCTTTTTTGGTATGTTTATGTTGTGATATGTAATGTTTATGTTATATCTATCTGGATGGGATTTTTTGTAAAAGGACAAGGGTCCTTTCAAAACCCCCACTTTACCCTATTCCAAAAATGTATAGTGCTTTATTATATTTATAAAAATATTTTCAATAACCTTATACTTTACCCTATGTCCCTGAATTGTACACAAATGTTCTTTTTTTTTCCTTAGGAAGGTACAATCTAGTTTGAGAACAATATTAATAATATTTAAATTAGAGATTCACAATGTTTCCTCCATACTCATGTTTTCTATTAGTTAAAACAACTTAAGAACTGATAAATATATAATAAATGGATAGATAATTAATAAATTTAAAAAATAATAAAATCTAAAAATAATTTAATAACTTATAATTTTGAAATATATGTTATAAGTTATTAAGTTATGAAGTTATTAAATTATGAAATTATGTTATAAGTTATTAAGTTATTGAATATAAAGGACAAATCCCAATAGTAAAAGGGTTGAGTTATTTAATAATTTAATAACTAATAATATGTTATAATTTATGTTATTAAATTATGAAATTATGTTATAAGTTATTAAATTATTTAATATAAAGGGCGCTTCAATAGTAAAAGGATTCAGTTATTTAATAATTTAATAACTTATAATATGTTATAATTTATGTTATTATTAAATATAAGTTATTTTTGCCTTATTATTAAATTTATCAGTCCTTCCCTACCCATTAGACAGACACGTGGTAGGATTTTGGGCCTCCCAAGGCAAAGGCATTCCCGAACTCCAATCCCGTGGAATGAACCGATTCAATAAAGTTTCAGTCCGCAGTGTCGGTGAGGTAAGGCAAAGTGGTAGTGAGAAATTAGAAGATACCACATGTCATTTTCTTGTTCCTCCGAGTGGCCAAGTGTCACACATTCTAGGAACTTGAGCGTAAAGGTAAGGCATGTAAAAGAAATGAAAATTTTTGGGCCTTATTACAGTCAAATTTGACAGAGGGTATTCACCAAACTAGTTACAAGAGATTCACCAATCGATTTCCAACTATTTTTTTATATTTATACCATTTTTTCTAAAAGAATGAAATAGGTTATAGGGATATTCACCAAAACCAAAAATTGGTGTAGGTATATTCGCACGATTTCTATAAAAAAATTTCAAGGGGATTCCTTAAATTTTTCCCCAAGACAATAATACCCCTATTATAAGATATTTGTCCCTAGAGCCACATAAGTAACTAATTACATGGGATTGTTTGAATGAGTTTGATCATATTAGGACTTTGTAAGAAAATAAATAAAAATAAGGAAGGTTGAGAGCTATTAAGATAAATATGAAATATAAGAGCCTAATTTGATGTTATCAGAAGAAGAAATAAATATGAAATTATGTATGTAAAATACACCCAAGCAACTAAGTAATAAATTATGAAACCCTAATTACAAAGAGGAGAAAGAGGTACTTCGCTGATCCATAATTAATTTTGAACTATACCAAAGTGATGACCAGGTGAACAAAATAGTAGGATCGTCAACATACAGAGACCTAGAAAATGTAGATCTAGAGAGATATGCTAGATTAAGGCACCTAGAGAGGGACAAGGGCACCCGTGGGAGCCCTAGGCTTATTTCTGGGTGCCTGGGTCTATGGAAAAGCTCAGGAAACCTCTTCGAGTAGTTGTAAGATGTTTGTTGTTATTCATCTTTGGTCACTCGAGGTCTCGCCAAGGTCGTTGAGGTCATTGGAAACTTGTAATGAATTATGACATTAAAACCCTTCAAATAAACATCAAATCCTAAAAAAGAAAGATGCAAAATGAGGGTTCGGATTGTCCTCAACTATCACAATGGTGAACTTACGACTAAGCATTGCACTACATCTCAGACCTAATGTAGTTCTATGTGTGTGTGTGGAATTGTACCTAGGTAGCTCTTTTGAGTGTCGCACTTGATAGAGAGAGAATAATCTAGATGTAAAGAAATGTAATAGATGTGTGCATGGAATAGATTGAACTTTCCTCATATGAAATATATGTTGAATAATCATCCCTTGTGTCCCTTGTGATGGTGCTAGATGGATGCAATAGAGCTCTTAGATACTTGATGGATGCAACCTTAGGTGGTGATAGCTAATGCTTAGTGCTTGGTCCTTTATTATGATCATATAACTTTATATTTATATGATTCCTTTACTTGAATTTTGTAATTAACCCTAAAAAGGCCGACTACCAAAATATAAGATGATCAAACATGTAGAAAGGACCCAAAAAGTGTGAGTAAAGTATAAATGGGTCGGGGTGCCTGGAGGGAACGAGGACACCTAGTGTTGGCATCCTGGATGGGCGTCGACGTCTAGGATGATAAAAGATGTAATATAAAAAGGTAGATTGAGTAAGTAAGGATGTAAGACCAAAATTCATAACAAAAAAACAAAGAAAGGTGGCCAAATACATGGGTTAATTAGTACTTTTCTTACTTAGGAATCCTATGAATAGTAATATGCAATCAGGACTAGATAATTACCCAAAGTGTGTGATTTTGTGTCTATAGAAAGAAATAAGGGAGCAATCGAGTAAACATACTCTTTAAAAGTAGAATTGACATCAACATCTACAAATATAGATATAGTTCATAACTCATGAGGGAGCAAGATGTCACTTTTGGTAAGCATACATTGTGTATATATTTTCCTATTGCGGATGAAAGGAGAAGTAGATATTATAGCAATAACATCTGATTGAGCCAAAAATATAGAGAGAGATTTCCTAAATCCATGGAATCTAGTACGGTTCCTTTGATTCTAAGAATTTAAAGTGTGTGTCTACTTTCTCAACAATGAGTACATGTGTAAGAACTAATCAACAACTTGTAAAAAACTAGTTAGAATTATGGTAGTAATATAGTGGAACAAGGAGGAAAGTGGCAAATTGTGGGAGGTAGGATGACATATACTACTAACATGTATGAAAATTTGTAGCCGTATTATGGATCCACGGCCTAAAACATTACTTATCAACATGTGATTTTAAATGAGGTGTTAATGATATCAATGATAATAATATGAAGTACTATGAACTTATGGTAGCTTTATAGCCTACAAAGATCTGAAATTTGTATATACCATGAATTTGAGCATGACTTCCTTACCAAATTTTTAGACTACATTAATTTCAAAATTTAAAAGGGGTAAGTACATAGGCAAAATATTTAATATTTGAAGGAGATCAAACAAAATCTAGGAGAATTAGTATTGTAATATGACCTCTAGTTCTCTTATGTAATAAATAAGAAACAAATTAATTTTGATGATGCTAATAAATTGATTTAGTTTGTGGAGGGATTTTACAACAAAATTCATTTTTTTATTGCACAGATGAAGCTCTTCACCAAGGAACGTGATATTAAGGCTGCAATAAGGGTAGTAAAATTTGAGGATTATGGAGACTATGTAACGGGAAACAAAAATTCCAACACTAAGCTAGATGTTATGATACATAGGTTGGAAGAACTACAAGAAGGAAAGAATATGACATTGGGAATATGGTACGTAGAGTGAAAAGATGAAGGGAACCACATAAATAAATTTATAGGGTTCTATGGGAATAATACACTTTTCCCTACATATGAGAGAAAAGAATATTGTAAACATTTTAGGGTATGGGGTCATCTTATAAGAAAATTTTATTTCATGCAACATTATGTGCATCATTCCTAGAATGTAGTGTGCAATATTTGTAAGTCAACCATGCATGAATGTAAGGATTGTAGAGTTTTATGGATCTAAAGGAGGAAGTAACTATTATTATATTCATGGTACAAGCATAATTATCTCTAAATTTATAGTCCTTTGAACCATAAATGGAAATGGATCCTATAAACTAATAGGCCTATCCATCCAATCAAGACAATCCATAATGGATTCCACCATCTCCATAGTATAATTTAAGTTGGTTCCAACTTCTCCACAAAACATGATGGGTTGGGAACCACATTCACCACAAAACCAACTATAGTGGAATGTACATCCGCATTAAGGACCATACAGGGGATATCAAAATCAATATTAGTGATTGTGTTCCATGTAAATTTTGCATATTGTGCACCAAGAGGGATAATGTATGCACCCTACTTTGTATGGTAACAGAGTTAAATTTCCTAGTGATGATGAAGAGGATCTCCAAAAACATGATGATATGTTTTTAAAGAGCTTAGTACCATTCCCTAAAACGTTTTAGTACTTTAACCCTTGTTAAGCCTATTTTTGTCATATGTATATGATGGTGCCCTCTATCAAAATGACCTCTGATAAATATAATCTCTAGCCTTGAAAGAAATAAATGCAAGTTTGTATGGTAGTTTATGATTGGTATCAACATATGTAATAAATCATTTTTTTGTTATCTACACAAGTACACATTTTGTACATTTTTTTCAAGTGATTTTTCCTTTGAATCATAGGATTAAATCTTATTTACCTAGAGCAACAGTTTTATTCTAAACATAGATGCTCAGGATTTAGTTTCCATCCTTCAAGGACTACAAGTATTAGAAAATATACTATATATGCAGATTTGGGCCCACCCCTTTAAAATTCTCTATTTGAAGGGGGTAGACCACGAGGATAGGATAGACTCCAAATGCCCGCCCTTTGCCTAGAGGTCCCCCTAATCCCACCGATAAATCCTTTTCCTACAAAAGAACTAGTAGTTTACTGATCTTAAATCTTTTTACTAATACCGAAGATATTATTATAAACAAACAAAGGCATAACAAATAACATTTAAAGGTTTTAGAGAGAATCGGGGTGTAAATGGTAGGGATGTTTATTTTTTCACTTTATATGATGCATTCAAAATTAGAGTATCATGCATTTAAAATCAAACAAACATGATTAATTGAATTGACAAGCACATATGTATGACATTTAAGGCTTTTCCTTTTTTAAAGTTTATAAATTCAAGGTCATAATATTTAAGCCCTTAAACATTATAGGTTTAATTATTTAAATATGAATCTACTTTATCGTAATTTTGTTAGTACTTCTGGGCACTTTCACAACGTTTTTTTGTGTGTCTTATCTTTCATTTTTGAACAAATACTAATCTAAAAAGAGTTTTGTTTTTTTAATCATTTTAAGAATCTTGCACTATAAATTTTTTTTTTTATAAATCTTACTTCTAGTTTAAATATTGGGAGGGACTCGTATTTATTTATTTGTTTGCAGCCATTTGTGTGTTTCTATTTATTGCTTGATCATGGTTGTAGACTTCAACTAGTAACCACTTTCATGGTGGATCCAAAAGTGTGATCCAAACACAAAATACAAAAATAATGTAATATTTAGCATAAGAATAAATAAATTCAATTTTTAATTTTTCTAGGAAAGAATTTTTAGCCTGACATATTCATGTAGAATTGAGGACATATATGACGAGTAATGCATATATAGGTAGTAATACACATAGACTATACATCTAATTTTATGAAGTCAACAAAATGGTCTAGATATCCAAATGCTTATACATTGTGGTTTTTTTAACTTGAAATATATGATGGCCCATCATTTTACATTCTGAGAGCCCGACATGGTGCACCTTATAGTTCCAACCTATGTTTTCATATTTCTTTAGAGGGCATAATTACCTATAATATCCATAAGGAAAATTCCATGTTATTTCAAATGATGGATCATATTCTAATAACACTAAAATGAATCTTATATTGTAAGGGTGTATCTCACAAATTTTGAAAGAATCCTCGCAAAGCCATTTTATTACATATCTTGTAGTCATGGGATTTCATGGGACCATATTTATTTTGAGACATTTTTTTGAATAATTTTTAAAGCTCCCATTTTGGTACAAGATGGGAACATGATGACAGAGGTCTTTGCTCCTTGATTAACACTCAATTAAAGGCATTTGCTTAAAAATTTTGAAGCTCTTTTCAACAAATTTATTTTGTGCATATCCTTTAATAATTATAGTTCATGAGATCACATCTATTTGAGGCATTTAATTAAAAAGTTCACATGTCTTATGTATATTTCTAAATTTTCCATATGGTAATATGGGACTTGCAACTATTTCTTGAAAAAGAAACTTTCCATTATGCTTTGATAAATGTCCATGCATTACTCTAAAGCTCCCATTTTGACACATGTTGAGAGGATGTTGGTACATACATTGTGGAGTCTAAATTTACCCCTGTCAATTGTATTACTTGAAAGTTTCTAAGGCCTTTTCAAATGAGATATTTTGTGCATATTTGGAAATCATTTCCTTTCTTTAGACCACCTTTATTTTAGGAATTATGTTGACATATCTACCAAGAAACTTGGAACTACATCTGCCAAAATTACTTACTTTGTTTATGTTTGGCTTATGTCCTTCTCTTTGGTTTTATCATGTTCTATATTAATAGCATTCCCTTTACATCCTCTCTTATGTAGATTTTCTAAGTAAATTATTTCGGGCTATCTAGTGATGCCCTTTCCTATTTATACTTTTTAACTATGTTGTCATAGCTCTTAAAATGGCCAATTTTTCTATATTTGTACTAGGTGGATCCTTGATTTATTCAAAATTTTCCTAATCAAAGAATTTATGGAGACTTTACAGAGGACATGATTGACAATTAATTTAAATAAATTGTGTATTTTGATTGCTTACACAATGCTTGGTATTTATGTTTGTCAATTTCTATCTTTGGCTTGTAGTATTTGCATTGTATCATTATAAATAATAATTTTACGATATAAATTTTATTGTCTTTTCTATATACAAGCTTCAATAAATGATAATTGGATATTCATAAATTCTTCATCATTCCTCTTCTCTGTTTAATGTCAAACCAATTCCTTTTTAAGAGTTCCTTCTTATGAACTATTTGTTGACATCGATATATCCGAGTTCTCTTGCTTCCCTATCGGTGTGAACATTCTTCTTCTCGGTATAATTGCTAGTATTTAAATGAATAATCATCTACATAAATATGCATTTACATGCTACTTTAGTAACATTAACAATTGTCCATAGTTTTGGTTTATTTTAAAAACCAACCAATTGACAAAGTCACCTCTAGAAGGCTACCCATGCAAAGATCCAAAGTAAATCACTTATTCTCACACATATCCTTAAAAAGACTGCTATGGTAAGACTATTACACCACAACATATTCTCCAAAACAAATAATTGAACATGAAAGGGTATAATATATATGCCCATTTCCAATTAAAGGGTAAACTTACCAAGTGACTTGTAAAACAAGTTGTATGTCATTGTGTGGGTTTTGAACTCACATAAATTGAAATTTAGCTACAAATTTCTCATTTGGGAGATCAAAAACATGTAAATGTAAATATACGTACTACAACATTGATTTTAAATCTTTAGGTTTATTGTAGTCTCTCTAAAGTGGAGGGTTTTTAAACATTCTTAAGGTGTATTAATCCATATTTTTTTCTTTATACCTATAAGTTACTAGATGTCTATGTCTTTAAGAGGTACATTTTTTTATTATTTCCATAAATTTATTGTTATTTTATATTAGCTAAGACAATGCATTTTAATGTTTTAAATGTACGAGAATCAATTTTTGCATGGTGCTTTAGTAAGCACCACTTCAACATGTTGAACCTGTTTGATGTTGGTCTGAATTCTAAAGTTCATTGACAGTTAAAAATGAAATTAGTAGGCTAGCACTATACTAACAACTAACACACATGACACTAACCACTAGCCGAAAACAAACAATTTTCTAAGGAGACTAAACATGATAGGTACCACCATGTGGTAATTAAAATTGTAGTGAAATCATTTAGCTACATGGGCCTTTATGTGTTATTTTAAAATAAGAGTTTACAAACTTTCAAGAAAATGTAACTAAAAAGTATAATATGAAAAAAAATGGCCTTTACAATATACATGTAGCATGTGCCAAATAGGAGCTTTAACTATAACAATGTAGGACATAAATGATATTATAATTGAAAGTGGATTTTTGTCAAATGTTGTTGTAGTGTTGAAACATGCACCTTTCATGTAAGTTTTTTTGAAATGACTCAACAAAATATATGATCTTGGAATGGTATGATAGCAACACATATGCAAACAATGGTGTTCATCATAAGTTTTTCAGCATTAAAAGTTGTTTTTTATTAATTTTGTATCATTTAGAAAGGATTAATCATTTTGTTATATTATTAGTTTTATTGTATTTGGTTGGATAATCAAAAATTATTAGATAATTAAACATACGATATTTAATTATATTATTAAATATTATAATTATTACCTCCTATAAATTTAATTAGGATTTAATTGTGTATTTAAATATTAGTTAGTCAAAGGCTTCTATGACCATGTTAAACTAAATTCAATACGACCCCCATATGTAGATGATGGAGTTCATCTTGAAATGACATGAATAGATGCTTGTAATATCTCACAATAAAGTGTTAATCTAAATAAAATTAAGGTGAAAGCCATCAGTGACCTAATTTGTTGGTAGGCCTTTATATGTTGATTTTATAGGTAATAATTGTATGATATGTATAAAATTGGTTTTTTGATAGGGCTTTCCAAACTTGTAAGAAAATGTAATTGTGAAGTATAAGGATGAATTCCACAACCTTTACAATATTCGTCTATTATGAGCCAAAATGGGAGCTTTAACTATGATAACATAAGGTCATAAATGAAATCATAATTGAAGGTGGATATTTTTTAATGTTGTTGTTGTAGTGAACAACATACAAACTCTATGTGAGTTGTTTCTCAACATACCTCAATGAAATGTAGGATATTTGAATGGAATGATTGCAACATATGCATAAATGATGTTTATCGTAGAGATTTCAATTATTAAAAATAAATATATTCTTGTGGATTACGAGGATTTCAAGATATGTATCAAAATAAACATTTTCTTAAAAAGCCTTGAATTTTTTTATTCAAATTTGATTAGCATGTATATAGTTAGAATTCGGAAATTTTGTCATGAATCTCCACGCATATGCTAATTTAGAACTCTACATCATGTATGGTCATCTAGAAAACTATAATGAAATCATGTTTTTATTAGGGGTTGTAGTTGCAAGTTCCCTGACAAAAATGTAGTAAACATTTGGAAGCATAGATATAACATGTATATTGTTTCATTAAATACCTCAAGATCCAAAAAATGTAAAGATTAGTGTTTACTCTTCATCAACATTATGAGATTATTTACTTTTTCAAAACAAAGAAATACATTAGTTATTATTAGTTGTCCTTGAATGCACTCTTGTTTGATGATTAAGTTTGCGAGAATAGAAGTTGTTCATAAAAGTTCTCTCATCACTAAAAATACTCTCCTATAAACCCCCATACCATGATAGAATTTGCATGTTAAATTGGACAAGATTATATAAATTCACTCATCATTTATATCAATAAATGTTTGATTTTTATGTTTTAGTAATTTTATACCATTAAAATTGTGCCTATCAACCTTCCACAAACATCTACGAATGATGTTGTTAATTTTAATTCATTGTTGAGAACAAAATATAAGAATGTAATGATGTCATATATAACCCAAATCAAAATCCTTATTAGTAGTGAAAGCTTGTCAAATTCTAAGTCCAACATATTATGATTTCTTGTAGCAAGTATAATTGTATCAAGAAGAAGAAAATAGATAGATGTTATGTCACAAATGGAGCCTCCACTCAAAATCAAAGACATCACCAAATATTGAATTGTATCTACACGGATGAAATTCACTCATTTTTTTGCAAATTATAATAACAAATATAATAAGTAGAAATAGAGGCTTAGCCTATTGTAGCTCCACTAAAGTGGCACTCACACATAAAACTATGGAAAATAAAAGCATTATGAAGCAAACATTTGAAGGTTGATACATGGTCACAATGTAAACAATTCTCCTTAATTCTGGAAAAAAGAAGGCTCACAAAATACTCAAATGAAATGAAAACCCTAAAAATATTGCAAACATTCCAATGAAATCTATCAAGAAGAAGCAACAACCAAGTACCTCTAAAAGCGACATGGGTATATGGAGAAGATTAAGACTTATAGAGTTGGATTAAAAACTAAATATTTGGATTTAATACATAATGTCGATATCTCTATTCCATGATTTTGTAGAAAATTGACTATTCTCCCAAATTACAACTCATACATGTAATGTAATTGATGATCTTTTAATAAAAGCGTGTAGAATTTATCTTAAAATACATTTATTAAAAATAAAAACTTATATCATCAAAGATTGGTGAAATTTTTATCCATCTATTGTACTTTGTTTCACATCACTAGAACATCTACAACTGGTAACTAAGTTTGTATGGGAGAGATAACTACTTTTTAATGCTTTTCTAATCCATGTGCATAAAGAATGCATACTAGTGTGTTTTTGTTTTATTTTTACAAAATAGTAATCATGTAACTGCTTTTTATTTTGCTAAATTTTTTTTTTTTTGTTATTATCTTTGATTTATTATAAAAATTTATAAAATTTTGACACTTGACAACGAATGGAAAAGAGCAAACAAAGCGTATGTCAGGTAATGAATGAAAAAGAGTGATTGTAGCAAGTGTTATGTAGGCCTATCAACCTAAAAATCTATGTTAATTGACTAAAATATACTATTGAATTTTAATTGTGCAAGATCCGACCAAATCCAGCATTTGGTGTTTGAGAAATGTGATGAAATCCTAATCATTTCCCAGGCTAAAATTTGTGAAGGGGTTGTATAAAATAGTCTTTTAAAAGTGTTGTGTGGGTTGATGCATCCACGTTTTCATGTAGTCATCTCATAAATTTTTGTACAGAACAATCATACATCGATTCAATGTATGGACAATCATATCATTCATTTGTGTCAGGTTTCACGTTCAATACATATTCTCACTGTTCACGTGTTTTTCGCTCAGTTTTTCACTCTTTCATTTCTATACGACATCTGCTCTCATTCCAAGTTCCACATACTTTGTCTAGTACTTAAATATTTCATTTCCACCCTTGTCATTTCTCTGCTACATATGTCAGATACGTTCTCAAAGCTTTGTGCAACTCTGGTTGTCAGTGACCTCGAATCCTTATACAATTCAACATGTGACTCATAAATTTCATCATACAAGCACGTCTTTTCATCATCAGTTTCATACAGTCATTTATTTATAAGACTAGCAAGTGGCGGTGTGATGGAGACACCAATAGCAATAGTAACCAGTGTTATGGAGCAAGGCATGTGGCACACACAACGTATGTGGATTCAAAGGGGATATAACTGATGAACTTAAGGGAGGTGGAAAGCTCCATTGAAAGTCCACAACAATTCAAATTCCTTTTCTGATATTTATGATCATCTTCTTTCTTTTGACAAGTCATGTATGTAGTAATTGTTATTTGTGTGAATGGTTCGAAGGGGAAAGGGGATGCAGATTACATGAAGGAGGCATGGTAGAAGTTATTGACATCGAGAGTAACAGTTCATATCCTATTTAGAGAACATGAAAGGCTTTGGGAGCATTCGATAATGTTTCTAACAGAGTCTCTCACAAAGACAAGAGGAGCACAACACAAGTTGATTTGAAAGGGGTTCCTGCATGTGAAGTCAAGGTTGACGCACAACCCAATTAGAAGCTCCCACCAACTCAAATTTTTCCTCCATCAAATTCTCGTATACTACATGATGCACTTTGAAAATCTTGATTATTAGTTTTCCTTTAAACTTGTACATTCTAATTGAATTATGTTCTAGATGGCCATTGTTGGCCTCATAGGCACATAAATATTCGAATTAAAAACAAATCGTAATTGTGCCATTACAAACCTAGATATTAATAATTGATACAAACAATTTTTGAGTATTAAATCCGTCTTAAGAACCACAAACCTAAGAACTTTGTTTTAATGGCTTTGTATCTTATTAGGATTACTCCAATTACATTATTATATGGTTTAATAACAAACATTGATTTAATGCTAAAAAGATTGTAAACATAATGAAAATAGAAAATACTTCACAATAGAAAAACATTGTATATATTAAGAATCAATTTTAACACGTATTGTAAAGTCACAACAAAAAATTTATAACTTTGAATATTACTAATAAAATATATGTGAGATACATCGGATCATTAGGGACATTAACCCCAATACACAACCAATAAAAACTACTTAGGCCATTGTATAAACTATAATGCCATAGCAATATTTACAAAATTGATACTTTATCAAGTACTCAAAATTTTAGTAGGAAAAACATGTGTAAACATAATCAGCACCCCATAAGCATTAAAGAGATATATATTCTTCCCAAGTACTATCAAAAATGTAAAATAGAGGATAGTCTTGAGTGGCACCCTTAGGAGGGAAACAACGTAAACAGAAGATGCCATCTTATAAGACAATTAACAAGCCTCGCGCTTTTCCCCTTGACATTCACATTCTCCCTCTCTTCTCTAAACTACTCAATCAAATCCCAAATTTTTGGGTCTTAACTAAGAAACCACATGTTAACCATGGTGGTCGTGCCCCATGGAACACAAAAATTCCATCAACTATGTTGGTGTCTAACTAGGACATAGCATAGACCCCACACTACCTCCATTCTTCACCTATGGGTTATACCATCTCTATTATCTCATGCGTTGTCTCATGACCCTATTGTTAGAACTCAAACCTGCAACAAGATACAAATAGGGGTACACTACCACATCCAAGGCTTGAGTCTTTCACAACTTCCACCCAACCGAGTTGGATGTTTTTACTTCCTAGCATTACCAATGTCATTCTTCCCCTTGCTTAGGGTGAATGGATATGTCTAGATGATTTTAGGATTTAGATCTATAGATGATTAAATAATCGTGATATAGGGGTTTTCAATGTGGGATTCTAATATACATACTTCTCGGCACTAACCAAAACTAAATTAGGGGATAAAAATGTGTGGCGCCGTTGTGAGGGGAACAACATGACAACATGCAGACCTCAAATATATCCACATGATGTTATGAATGGGCTTGTCAACATTCTCACTTTTTGATATGCTTCGATTCTAGCTCAAAGGAACTCCTCGAGCTCATTCGGATCACCTCAGTATTATTTTATATTGTCTCCTTGATCTCATTCCTTCGGAATCTACACTTAATCTTTGGCACTACATTGTTTCCAATTATATCTTAAGATTTGGCATTTTATATGGTCATGACCATTTAAACTTGCTTACACTATCATCCACTATATATTGAGCACTAGTTGATACTAGCATCATAAGTTCATCATGTTGTCATTAACTCACAATTATTACAATGTGGTGACCTTGTTCCTTCTTGAGACCATGAATATCATCCTTCTCATAAATTTGGCTCCAAAGTCTCTTATCTCAATGATTGTTTGTAGAGACTCGAATTTAGCAATTTACTCTTTAACATTGTTGGTTTTGACATTGCACTATCGCATGAGAAAAACACACTCTTTCCATCCCTGCTCAAGTACATCCCAAGGTCTCTTGTATAAAATTTTTATTCATACACTTTAATATGTCATCAAATCTTGATAATTAAATGCATAAAATCCATTGAAAAATTCACTAACATGATGCAAACCTTGTTTCTTATGTTTTTTATCCATGTGAAAACCGTACGGTTTTGTCGGCTTGTGATGTATGTTCTGGATGACTTGTATCGTTTTGGATTAATATTTCCTCCATATTTTCTTTCAATTTAAATTTCTTCTTTGGATCATTTACTTCCCTAAGGTCATCCTTCACTTCATAATTCACCTTTAGAACCCTATATAAGCAAGTTAAACTCACCTTATTTAAGAACTTGAAAATCATATGGCACTACATTGATACACTCACTTCCAAAACTTGAAAAGGGCACCGTAGGCTCCATAAATATTTCCAAAGCTTATGCACACTCATTAGGAAATAATCACAACATATCTAAAACATCTTACTAGGTCAAAAGATCAATCTCTCATTTGCAAACACTCAAACATCCTCATTCTAAGTAATTAGCAAGAGAAACTCAATTCAAGCATTTTCAAGGACATCTTAATTGCCAAATCTAGTTGCATTCATTCAAATATCACATACTAGGTGGAGAACAATATGTGGTTTAAGGTCTCTTCAAAGTAGTACCAATGTTAGTGGTGCATAAGGGTTCCCACAACTAAACTAACATTTATTTTGTAAGGTATCCCACTCGTGGCTAGGAATTGAGACCTCACTAGGATGTTCAAAGAGCTTCACATCATGAGATATGATTAGGGTTTGATAGCAAAAACATTTCTAAGGAGGTGACAGTCCCAAAAAAATTACAGAGCCAAATTCTGAGTAGGTTTGAAATTATACAAGAGGGTTAAGACCATACAGACGGTCTTAGCAGAGTTGTATGGTCCTACCCCAAGTCATTTTCCAGTCATAGTTCTAAAAATGAAGCATCATCGAGTTCGTATTTTCCAGTTCAAAGATCGAACACCTATAACTTCCCATATCCATGTGTAATCAAATAAGTGCACCCATTCTCTTATATTTTCAAGTCCATATCTTACTTTGTACATTAGTTATAAGAATTAGTATATTGTTCTAATATTACATAATAAATGGCATAAGTTAATTAATCAAAATAACCTCCTGTAGCTCCCCTTTATAACCTTTAGTGTATTTAACTCACTAATCTAGATTTTAAATCTAATAAGGGTGTAAACATTTTGTGTAACCGAATATGACTCAATATTTACATCCATCCTAGGGATTTTTATGCTCTTACTCTTCGCTCTTTGTTCTATATTTATTTGTTCTCATCATGTCATTTCCTCCAATGTTCTATGATATTATTGGCAAGAGAAAATTACAAAGTATCAATAAAGCACAAAGGATACAAGTGGGACACGCACACGCATAGGGGCACGCGCAGTGGGAAAACAGTCGACGCGTGGGCCGCACGTAAGAGCGAGAACTTATCTAATTTTCCATAATGGCTAAAAATAGAAAATTAGAGTTGGAGTGTCATCCAAGTAAAGATACGGAAATAGAGAAAAACACAAAGACTTAGCAAATCAAGTCAAGCAAGAGAAAAGAAAGCACATGCAGATCAAGATAAATCACACGCATGGAGATGTATAATAATATGATTAAAGCATGTTATATTTAGTATGATCTATTAATAGAAAATGTGTGCATGTTATTTTGGAAGGACCCTTATTATTAGGAGTGTGTATGTAGCGGTGAAGGGCAATTCCCCACCCCTATATATATAGATAGTGCATTTGTAGTTAAAGAGAGAAAGGATAGAGAGAAAATGTGTGATTTAATGTTGTAATTTCGGGTATAAGTTAGGGTTTGGAGTCTGATGGGTGCGTGCATAGTCAAGCGCATGGATGCATTAATTTATATTGTAATCAGCTATTTATTTATGTAATACAATTATGCTCATGATGGTGTTCAGGAATATCAATTTTGTTATCCTTCTTGAATGAATTGTTTCCTTATTATATGTGTTTCGAATTGTTGTGGTTATGATATTTATCCGTACATGAATGGTTTCTTTGGTTATGAATATGTTGAATACGCATTCTAATGTTTTGATAAGCATAATTTAAAGGAGGGACCTGGTGGTTGTGCGTGCTTCGAGTGAGCATTCAGATCTGTCTGGATGAAGTGCCAATGCGCATAGCTATTGATTGGGTAAATAAAAGACTACATTTTGGTTTTTTTCTTAGGACCTCTTTTCAATTTTTCTACTAGGATGTTCCCTGTAGATGTTGTATCCATTGTCTTTAGAGAGTATTGAGAGTTGGGTAGAAGAAGACCAAGACGTGTTTGCACAAAGGTATAGACTGGACGACCCGACTTTAATGCACGAAAGTGGGTGGAGGATAACATGTATGACTTCTTGTATGAAATGTTTTTCAACTTTTTCCTAGTAGAGTTGTACCAGTGGTTGGCATCTTACACATGAAATAGACATTTATGCCCGTGGGAGAAAGCTTGGACTCGAAGACTATCAGACTCTCTTTGATTCGACCGAGACGTGGACTAGAGTTGTAGATCATTGGTGGGAAGGTGTATTGTGAAACTATACTTTGGAGTACGTAATTTTGACATATTCTTGTCCAGAGGAAGTAGAGTTATGGTTTTTTCATGAGCCAAAAGGATCTAATTTGTGCACACTACCCTTAGTTATCAAGATCTTGATGGTAGAACTGGGACTAGAGAGATTACATATGGCTAGATAAATCCCCACCATGTGCAGGGGCAGGAGCAGGTGTGGAGAAGGATGGAGGAAACCCTAGCAGGAAGAAAGGAAAAGAGAGGAAAGACTACACAAGTATAATGATGTGCGACAGGGAAGTTGATGGAGCATTGTTGTCGAGAAGGGTGATGACTGGAAGAAGTGATGAGATCCCCGTGGAAGATGAACAGCCATAGTATCATGTCCTCTTGACATTGGGAAAGCATAGTAGAGAGACCAAGTGGGATCTACCACTACTGTACGCCCGATATTGTACTAAAGTTTGTCTAATCAAACTTTATTGTGAAGTTATTTCACATTTAAGAGTGAAGTGGCTTAATCGATTCACCCACCCACATTGATTTGGATAATCCCTCTCGGGATCGGTTTTCTATAACATATAGACTTATAGAGTGACATAAATTCTAAGATTTTATTATAAGATGTAGTCGATGATCATTGTATTAACTGATCAAGAGATATAGCTTTGCAGACACTGAAAAAGACCAACGTGGAAGTGGAAGTGTTGGGTTAAACTCATGTGAATTCTTAATAAAGATAGTGCTTTACCAATGGATTTTTTTCCTTGGGTTTCTCCACTTAAATCTGGTGTTATCTGTCTCTTGTTCTTGCTTTTATTTGCTTTCATCTCTTTCTCATTAAGCTTTGTTATTCGCTATCTATTTTAAGATATTTCTGTCTAATTGATTGCATATCATAATCTATAGTCTTTGACGTTTTAATGGTGGATCTATAATCTGTTGATTATATTTCCCCTGCTAAATCTAACATGGTATCAGAGCATGGTGATTATGCATGTGTAGGGTCGATCTGGAGATTTTAATTTTCTAGAGTAAAGAAGCTTGAAGTTTATTTACGGATCTGCAAAACCCTAAAATTTCTGCAGTTGTCTTCAAGCAAACCAGTTTAAATTTCCAATTCCTACCCAAATATTTTTTGAAATATAGGTGAAATATTGGCTAAATGGTTGTTTAGATCATGTTTGAGATTTTGTATGCTTAGATATTTTCTTTTGCATCTTGTTTTAGTTGTTTACGATTTAAATCCATCGTCGAGGGCTTATTTTAAGTTTTTGCATTGTTTATAGTTGTTTAGGTCATTTTTGACTTTGAATCGAAATATCTATTTAGATCTAGTTTGTTTTTGGGGCTTCTAAGTCCGTTCTAGCAAGTAAAAATCTTTATTTTTCGCTAGTTTTGTCTTTGCGAAGCTTGGGCCAATCATTTTGTGCCATCTAGCTTCGCATTTTCAGTCTTTCTTTAGATCCTATCGGTTTTGCGAAGCTTGGACCAATAGAATTGCTCCAATAGCCTCATTGTCCTTTTTTCACATTTGTGAAGCTATATCCACTCTTAGAGTGCCAAGTGGCTTCAATCTGACACATTTCTATCTTTGCAAAGCATGATCCAATCTTCTAGTGCCATTGGCTTCGCTCTGTCAGTATTTTTTACTTTTTCGTTTCTACAAAGTTCTTTTGACTACGAAGCTTGAGCCAATCATTTTTCTCTAGCTAGCTTTGTATTGTCAGTCTTCTAAATAGACATTTATGTCTTTGTGAAGCCCGAGCCAATCAAAAGGCTCCATCTTGCTTCATGGTGTCAGTTTTATTGTTTATCTAATCGATTCTGAAACGCAAACCAATAAGGGCTTTACGCGTGTCTCCATGTTGTCAAACTTGGCTTAGTTGTCCTCTGTCATTTGTGAAATAATACGATCAATAGGAAAGCTCCAAGTCACTTAATATTTCACATTGTCAGTTTTCTTTTAGCTTGCTTTTGTCATATGCGAAGGGTAAACCAATAAAATTGCTCCAAGTATCTTTTATTTCACATTTGTCAGATTTGCAAAATCCGAGCCAATAGAATTGCTCCATATTTCACATTTTTCAATATTTCATTTGTGGCAGTAGTTATCTAATAATAATTAGCCACATTTTCACATTTTTCAGTCTTTGTCAGACTTGTGAAAATTGAGTCATTTAAAAGGCTCCACGTGTCCTCAGTTTTCTTTAGCCATTTTGGTTGCATTGCGAAGTGCAAACCAATAGCATTTGGACACGTACATCTCTTTTTCACATTTGTCAGTCTTTGTCAGACTTGCGAAGTGTGAGCCATTTAAAAGGCTCCACATATCTTTTTTTTGGTGTAGTCTTTGTCAAATTTGCAAAGCACGAACCAATTACTTTTGACACGTATATTAATTTTTTTAATTGTGTCAGCCTTCATCAAGTGTCAGGGTGTTAGTCTTTTCTTTGGCTTAGCCACTTAGATTGTGACACCTATCTTATACCTTTTTCGGACCTGAACTTTATTTTAAGTTTGATTTATTTCGAGGGGAATTTAAGCCCGCTCAAAGCTATCTTTTTAAAGTTTTACGGAAAGCCGCCAAGTGTCAATTTTTAGCCATTATATTTTTAACAAGTGGCTCTGTTTGACTAAGACTTTGATTTCGCATTGTGTCAGAGTGTAAAAATTGATCCAATTAATTTAAGACATGTGTATATGGTTCTTTTTTAATTAATTGTCTTCTGACTTATTAGTTGCATTGCAAAATGCGAGCTAATTAAAAAGTGACATGTATATTGTTTTTCGTTTTGTCAGTCTTGTCATAGTTTTTTTACGTGTGTTTATTTTGTTTATTGTCGCAGACCCGAAAAGGAATTGACTTTAATTTTTAAGGTTTCACATCCACCCAAGGATCTATTTTAAAGCCGACATGTGCCTCTCTTGGTATTGTTGATTTGTGTCACGTGTCGCCCCCCACCTTGGTTGTTTTTAACTTGTCTTTATTTGCTAAGTAGCTCGTTTTGAGCTCAAATAGCTCGCTTTTGAGCTCGCCCCTTCGAGTTGCTAAATAACTCGTTGAGCTACTCTAGCCTGACTCAGTCCGAGCTCGGTTAGCTCACCTATAACTCGACCCCGACTAAGCTCTGTCAAATTGATCTTAAATTCAACCAAATCAAGCTATTTTTTTATTAATTTAGAGCTATTTACATTCGTATAACAAATTAAAAGATTTGTAGCTAGTTTTTTGTCTCTATTTGGCTTCCTTGATCTATTTTTTAGTTGTATTTGTCTCCATTACCGTCGAGCATTAAAATGGCTAGTTCTGCCAGTTTTGCTTTAGATAAGTCTCACTCTTAAATGGAACAAATTATAGCATATGGAGAGTTTGATTAAAAGCTTGTTTTATGGCTAGGAAGCTCTAGGATCTTGAGACTTGTGTCAGAAAATTTCCAACAAGGAGACAAGCTACCCCAAGAAATCTTGAACCATGTCTAACTATGAACAACTTTCTTGTCACATAGAAAGAAAGGATTATCACAAAGGCGAATAGAAGTTGATATCATATTTTGTAATGCATCAAGTGCATTTATACATCATGAAAGTTGTACCTAGAGGTTACAAAGAACATGTGCATGTTCTTGAGAAAATTTTTTGTAAATATGCCTCTCTACCCTCTTCTGAGTTTCCTAAAACTGAAATTGTTCTGCAAGTTTGTTTTTCAGTTGCCTTTTGATATAATGGATGTAGACATTGAGGGGGAGATCTTTCAATCCTTGACTTTGACTAGGATTCCTATGTCAGGTGCTTTCATGAGCATGGTTTCTCTAACTATTTTTGTTGATAATGATTCTTTTGTCAAAATAATGTTTTTTCTTTGTTAAATCATGTTTCTTGGCATAAAAATTGATAAACCCCAAAATTGATCCTTTCACAAGAAAGGAATTATTCAAGTGTATACAAGCCAAAATCATATTTCGTATTAAGTATTCCTCATGGGTAACAAATTTAGTCCTTGTTAGGAAGAAAAAAAGGGGAAACCATACTTTGTGTCAACTTTAGGGACCTAAAGAGAGCCTCCCTCAAGGATCACTATCATTTACCCTCCATGGAACAAATCTTATAGCAGTAGCATGGGCTGAAAGGTTCTCACTTTTGAATGGTTGTTTTGGTTATAATCAAACTGGAAAGAAGATCAGTCTGAGACACCTTTCACAACCAAATGGGGAACATATGCCTATGAGAAAATGTCATTTGGGCTAACCAATGTTGGTGCTACCTTTCATAGGGCCATGGATATTGCATTCAAGGGCTTCATAAACAATTTTATTCTCATTTACTTGGATGATATCACAGTTTTCTCAAAGGTGGATGAAGATCATATGAGGCATCTTGAGAAAGTGTTTGAAAGGTGTAGAGATTTTTGGGTGTCACTCAATCCGAAGAAATGCATTTTTAAATGTTCCTCAAGGCAAATTATTAGGCCATATAGTTTCAAAAGAAGGTATCGCTATAGACCCATAAAGAATCTTAGTCATTTTCTCTCTTTCATTACCAACTCATAAGAAGGCATTACAATCTTTCCTTGGCAAGATCAATTTTGTTAGGAAGTTCATTCCTAACTTTGCAGGTTATTCAAGCATATTACCTTGATGTTTAAGAAATATGTTTCTATCAAGTGGACTAGGGAAGGAAACGATAGCTTTGATAAGATCAGAGAAGCAATTGCTCAAGAACCCATAATCATCAACCCAAATTTTGAGAAATACTTATTTCTATATGTTTATGAGGTAGAAAATAGTGATTTTATATTCACCCATCAAAATCATGAAGGTTTGGAGCAACCAACTGCCATTTTCAACCAAACATTGAAGGATTGTGAGTGAGGTATGTGACCACATGGATAAACAGGTGTTTTTCATCATGAGAGATCTCAAAAATTTCATGTATATTCTCGCAAATAGTCGCATCAATGTATTGGTCTCCCATCCTAATGTTAGATATTTCATCATGGGAGCTGAGATCAATGAAAAGAGGGCTAGATGGGTAATAACAATTATGGAATATAAGGTAACTATCAAGGCTACAAAGTTGGTAAGAGGTAGGGGCTATGTGAATAGCTTGATATAGATGCCAATGATGATCAAGAAGTTTCATGTCTTAGAAGAACATGGGGAACAGGAAAAACATGAATAGATAAGTAGACCTCATGGCAGCAGCTAGATAACTGACATGGAAATATTCTTGTTCACTGGTGAGTATCCTTTTGGTTTGAATAAAATCAAGAGGTGGCATTTTAGGTTGTAATCCATCCCTTATGCATTGATAGACGGAGTTCTCTTTAGGAAGAATTTGGATAGAGTGTTACCGAGATGTGTTGAAGGAGAACAAGCGAACAAAGCTCTTGCAAAATTCCACAATGGTTTCTCTGGTGCTCATTTCTCCCCTGAGAGCTATCTTTATGAAAATATTCAGACATTATACTTTTGGCCCACATTGTTCGCGAATTCACATAAATGGGTCGAAAATGCAAAGAATGTGGCCTTTTTACTGGCAAGAAAAGGTTGGTGTCCCATCCACTCCACCCAATTCAAGAAAATTAGGCTTTCTCTTGATGGGGTCTTGACTTCATTGGTATAGTGAATTCTACATCTAGAGTAGGTCACAAATGGGTCCTAACAACAATTGATTACTTCACTATATGGATAGAGGTTGTAGCTCTTAAAGAGGTAAGTGAATCAACCATCTTATTCTTTTAGGAGGATATTGTAACAAGGTCTAGAGTTCCATGAATTGTAATTTCGATAATGCCAAGGCTTTATTCGGTTTTAAAATCTATGATTGGGATCTCAAACATGGTATCTACCTAAAAACCTCCTCTAATTATTACCCTCAAGGTAATGACCTTGTTGAGTCTACCAACAAGAACTTAATCAAGATAATGAAGAGGACTATGGAGATGAACCAAAGGCAGTGGCATATAAAGATCAAGAATGCTCTCTGGGCTGACAGGATTGTACCCAAGAGAGCAATAGGTAACTCTCCTTTTATTCTTGTATATGGAAGGGAGGCTAGGCTTCCATTATCTCTTGAATTGCCTTCACTAGAACTGGTCCATCTGTTGGAATTGGAAGGTTAGGATGAAAGCATTGCTAGAATGGTAGAATTGGTCTAGCTAAAAGAATTAAGGCATTCTGCCATAATCGAAATAGAGAAACACCAAAAGCTAACAAAGAAATGGTTTCATAGGAAACGAAGGATACGGGCCTTCAGAAAAGGATATCTTGTTTTAAAATGGGACGCAGACAGAGCTAAACTAGGGTGGCACTCCAAATGTGATGCACTTTGGAGTGGGCCATACGTCATCACAATTTGTAAGCAAGCCAATTCATTTGAGATGTCAAAACTCAATGGGGAGGCATTTCAAATCTTAGTCAATGGGATTTATCTTAAACCTTCTTATTGAATGGGTTTGGTTGCATCTTGTACGTAGTAGTTTAGTCATTCTTGTACTTTGCCTTTTGTTGTTATTATTCCCTTCTTGGAGGGTCCCTTCTATCATATTTTGTTTTGTGATCACTGATTGAGATTCCCTCCCTCGATAATTGTCTGGTGATCTTCCTTGAATAAGTGGTGTTGCACTATTTTTCTCTCCCATTTGTGATTCCCGCATGTCGAGAGGCTATGGAGTGGAGATTGGAAGTTGTGGAATGAAGAAATGGTGTCTTTGTAGAAAGAAGCAAAAACCCCAACTCAAAGTAGAGAGTTCCAAGTACGGTGCAAGTTAGGTGTCTCGGGAAGAATTCGGGACATATTTTTAAAGACTTTCAATATTAATCCTCTAAGTTACATACTCACTCCAAGCCCATTGGATATGCCATGCTACTAATTAGTTCATCTAGCATGAAGACATCCCGAAATTCATCAAATTGTTGCCCAATAAGTACTTATACTTATCTCGAACAAATTAATTCAAATCCTAAACTTAAGTGACTTCATATTGAAAAGTCGCGGAAAGAAGAGGCATATGTCACAAATCAAAAAAATGATGTCTTGTAGAAATTAGAAAATCCCCAAAATAAAGCAACAAACCCGGTAAAGTGTCGCAGAGTGAAAGGAAATAAGTGAAGTGCAAAAGGAGTAAACAAAATCTGCAAGACAAAATGAAGAGCCCTTGAGGAAATTCAAGCCCGCATAAAGTTGAAAAGTCATGGGGCAAAGCAAGACCATATGAATTCACGGTACAAGGTGAAAGTCACAACAAACAAAGGACTCGTGAAACAATATGAACTCGCATAACAAGAAAGTGGGAAGCTCGTGGAATGCAAATCAAAGTCACGGAACAAGAAGGAAATCATGGATCAAAGGCAAAGGCCAAGAATGAAACCACGAATCATCTAAGACCCGCTAAACATTACTAAAAGCCGCGGGAGACAAATACAAGGTGCGGATCGTCTAAAATATGTTGAATGAAACAAAGTCGCATCAACTCGATATTGAGCATTCAACCACCCCAACAAACAGATATTAAATCTTGAGTGGTGCCGCCCTCTTTTCTAGATAATCTGATAGAGTGTGATTCGAGCAACCTCAGGTGTGCATACTTGGTCTGCAAAACTAAATGTTGATTGGTCCTTAGTGGTTGGAAAAGTGATTGATTTCCTTTATTGTTGAGCACGATCTATTTCTCTCTTCTCCCTTCTCCATTTTCTATAAATATAATTGTATGGGCACAAGCAAACGGTCTCTTTTGCTAAGTTTTAGAGCTCTACCCTTTTGAAAGCTAAGTCCGTGGTCACGGACCTTTGAACGCTTTTTGAAGCTTCACGTGTGCCTCTGCTCGTAGAATTGTGAATGACTAAGTTCTTATTAGTCTTGCAAGTGTGATCTCTTTCCTTTGAATGCATGTGTTTGATGTGAATACCTTAGTCCTCTTGCAATATTTCAATCTTATTCTTATCATTTTATTTAGAATTTTTGTGCGCATTTTAGAATTTCACATGCTAAGCTATATCTATTGTTAGGTTGTGAAGCTTGTTTTCATGTGAGAAAATGTTGAAGGCCGTACACTAAGAGTACTATACACTTTCCACAGTTGTTTTGTTGGGGTTCGGGGCGAGACGAGCCCCGAGCAAGGGTTTGGGGGCTGCGTAATTGCGGTAGCGAGGTTGGGGCGACCAGAAGAAAAAAATTGGCCTTAAAACGTGCCCAATATATCGGGAAACATTTTTTTTTCATATGGGCGGGATTTTTGACCCATAGGTTTATGGGACGGTTTTGGCCCATGGTTTTGATACCCACGGTTTTGTAAAACTGCTTAAGCAGTTGTCTACTTATGGTTTTATGCATATGGTAGGTATAATATAATATTGCAGATGTGTTTTAAATTCGGGTGTGAATTTTGTAGATTTTGTTAAGCATAGCTCCAAAAGAGATATGGGTATTGTATTAAGAGAGCAAAGTGGCTTGTAATAAAATCGAGCAAGTGATTCTTGGTGGATGTAGCCCAAATTGGGTGAACCACGTTAAATATTGTCTCTTTGTGTTGTGTTATTTTATTCTGCACTTTTATTTGAGATCTATAATATTTTCTGCATATTAATTTCTATTGTTGCGATTCTATAAGGGATTATTCCGCATATTTTATCCCTTATTTCCTAACATCTATGTATGTCATTGTTAGAACTAAACCCTATTTTAGTTTGGTGCATCACCTTTCTTTATTTCAGTATTTCATTTTTTTGAACCCGGCCCCTTGGAAACTTAGGATAGAACTAGATAATGTAGTTTATAGTGCTACTTAGATTAGTTGTAGTCACCTAGAATAGAAGGAACAAGCCTTCTCTGGAGATTGACCTTAAAGGCGCCAAAGTGTCCCATAGGTCATTCCATGTTTCACTGAGTTGATGAGCTCAACCTCAACAAAGGGTGCAATCTCAAGCAACAACAACGGGGACCTACTCCAAAGGTGGACATGTGCAAGTTATGGATAGGACCCAATCAACTAAATCAACCAAATGGAGAATTTTTACCTACATCAGATCCCATGTGGGCAAAAAGTTACTACAACATCCTTATATCTAGAGCCTGAACAATTCACTTGGTATCGATACTTGTGTGCACAAAAGAAGAGGAAGGCTCTCAATGTCACCTAGGTAGTGTTTACGTAAGAGCTACAAATGCACTACAAGTAGTAGTGTCACAAAGAACTACTTTATCCAATTACAAAAGCTATGTCAAATAGGGTCGGTCAAGGATTATGTTAATCAATTCCAAAACTTATCTTTGTGTGTTGAGATGATTACAAATGAAAATCTAAACCTATTTATTGGTGATCTTAAATATCACATTCAACATGAGGTATGAATGTTTGATCCACTCAATATTTCTATTATCATAACACACGGAGTAGAGGAAAATTTCCTTTCCAATAAGAGGGACACAATCACTAGCATCATAGATCATGGCATCCCTACACAATCATTCCCTCAACGTACTAGATTAACTCCTCAACAAATCAAAGAGGCTCAAAAAGTTACGTTTTGATTGTGACACAAATACAATCGTGGACATAAACGTGCATAAAAGTAGTAGTTCTATAATGAGGCTATCCACGAAGAAGAAGAAGAAGAGAATGAAGACAAGGCGTGTAATAGGTGGTTGTAGAGCTCGAGTCGTGATTCTCATCTTAACACCCCAAAACTTTCAAGATAGTGATTTACTTACGAAGCAAAGGGTGACTAAATTGATTAGCTCAAGAGGTACTCACAATTATGTCAATGATATGTTGGCTATACACTTGAACTACTTTATTTATCCATCACTAGAATTTCAAGTCATGGTTGCAAATGGCAATACTATTAAATATTCAGGAAATCGACATTATCTTTAATCTTGTTGTGGATGACTAATTGTTGAATAGCCTCATGTTTTTCATTCCCGTGAGATGATATGATATTATATTAGGAGTAAATGGCTCACAACGTCGAAGACAATTGAGATGAACTTCCAAGAATTGTTCATGTTTTAATTGAGAGGGGTGCACACCAAGTCATCGCATATGGGAATCTCTCATCAAATACACATGATTCTTAACAAGGTATCAATATGCCCTGCCGTACAATTGTTTGTAGCAAAACAAAACAGTTAATTGCACGCATACTAGCAGATTTGCAAGAAAGGGTGGAAAAATATTCAACTATTGTTAAGGTTAGATTGATAGCAAATCCACCAATGAAAGACACTTCTTCCAAAAGATCTCTTCATTACCAGCCACCATCCATTGTTTCTTCTTTGAGGATACAACCAAAGGTTCAAGTAATTGAAGAACACATTCGACATCAACAAGGGGTACTCTAGTCTTAAAGAGAATTTTCCAAAGTCGCAATATAGGCATATTTCCTTCTTGAAGGTCATTGTAAAAATTGTTTCAACCCAAACAGAGTAACCTGAGTTTGAAGGCCAACCCATTTTGGAATCTAAGAAAATCCTTCAGAGGCACACTAAAAGGGTAAAGAAGAGTGTACTTATCAAGTATCTTATCAAGTAAAAGAATCTAATTAATGAAGATGTGACATGGGAGGATGAAGCTTTCCTTTACCATATCCATAAATCATCAGCGTTGAGGACAACACTTGTTTGGAGAGGGGGCAAGGGCGCGGGGGACGAGGAGGTGGAACCATGCTACTATAATATGCATTGGGATATGTACAGTCAATTTGTGGCTAACGTAATGTTGTCATCACATCTCTCTATGCTTTTATACTATTAGTGGGGTCATTCATACGGAGTATATTATTCTTATTGTACAGTTGTGGAGGTGGTCCCCTCCAAGTGGATTGGTAATATATTTGTAATATTCTGCTATTATTCTGATTATCTAAGTTCATTACATATCAACTCTATTGGAAACTCAATTGTTGTGACAGTAATCACCTAAGAAGAGAAATAAGGAAAAAGCATACGAGGAATGCATTAAGGAAGGTCCGTAGCACATTCCTTAATCGATCCAATGAAAAACAGGTGCTCGGAAACTGCCGCAATCAGGCATTTGGAAACAAATATCACGCAATTAGGCAATCGAGGTACAACCCTTATAATCCATGAGGCCAAATTAAAGTCTCATTTAAAAGTTTAAGATCTCGTTTTAACTGTTGAAAAATGAACAATGAACCACAAACAACAGTAGCTTTTTTATTGAATTAAAGAGCTCCAAAATCTTTCCCAGAAATGGCAAGGAGCCAACAAATAATTTCCTTCTCCATAAAAGTACCACATAACTACGGTGCCGACATTTAATCCTACAATTCTTAATTCTATGATTCAATAAGATGTTAAAATTCTATAAGATGTTAAAACACTTACATGGCAACTGATACGGTAAACAATCTTCTATAAAGTATGTTTTTTCTGATATGGACGAAGACTTCAAAAACCACCTCTAATATATCTCTTTTCTAAGTCCCGTATAAATTTTCTCACTCCCAATTTATTCTCCAATAAACTAACTGGAACAGCAGTAATTTTCGGGCTACATTGAAGAAATACTAACAATATCTACTCCAGGGATAAAATTACCAATAGACTTATTTGATCCATTCAGCTGATTATGGGTCGCCAATGGGTGTTCATGCAATTAGGAATATTTTCAGAAGAAAATGTTCTCTTCTAAAAACATTGCCTGCCTTCTCTAATTGACATTGGTCATGTTATAAGCAGTTAAAAGCATGTTTATGAGAGATTGATAAAATCACATCACATAACCATGTCTTGGGAGAATCATTGGAATACCTAAACACAAAACCGAGCCTGGAAAGATCATTGTATTACAGGCATGTACCAAAATGGAATGTTCCTGTGTCCAAAGCCAAGGCCACACTCTATAACAAGAGAAATTGGTAGAATCATACTAGAACCCCATACTACTAGACTTAATTTCAGATTAAATGTTTTACAGCAAACGTGGCATGGAGTAGACCATTGCAGGACAAATATTTTACATCTGTTTTATTGTGCAGTACAAAGTACAGAACTGTCAAGAAAGTTGTGATTGATTATTGACTTGTGGATGCCAATAGCTCATCGTCTTAAAACCTTTTTAAGACGTTATGAGAGCAATTGATTCTTGATGAAAAAGTTAGGGGTCCATATGGGGAAACAAAATTGATTGCTTGACCAAGTCCTCCAGATATTCAACAATAATTTAAATTTTCCACGACACTTTTTCAAGGACATTGCTAGTGTATCTTAAGTACAAAACGTTGTATAAGAGAGATGATGGACCTTACATCAAGAAGAGAATCGAATAATACATGATACCAGTAGAGGACAGCATTTTTCCAAGGGTATCAGGTCTGTCAAAGGGAGAAGGCTCTGGATCTAGAATGGCTACCAAACTCTCATCAAAAACAATATTGAAAAGTATATGGTTATACCTCCTATCCTCGTTATATGGCCAGAGAAGCTTAAGAATCTTTTGAGGTGTAAATTTCTAAAAGAGTAGAAAGTAAATATCAAGAAATTGCCCAATAAACTACAATTGAACCATATTCCCAAATCAACAAATTGCTAAAATAAAGTGTTTCTCGGTTATAGAAGTCGATGTAATTTAATTGACTACCACATTTCACATGACCGAGTACCTTCAATATTTCATGTTTCCATAAATACACAGCTATTGATATAAAATCTTAATGAAGCAGACTGATGTAATGATTCTATTCCAGCTAATATTGTGACCATTCAGAAAATACATTTGATATTGCCGTATAAATAATTTGCTACCAAATTTAAGGTCTTCTACTAAATGCCCTAAATTACAAGTAGCTTTAAAGCATGCAATCAAACTTCCAAAACAGCAAAATCTTCTTCTCTCTACTTGTAAAATTCGAACTTTGTATCAGGTTTCTTCACATTACCTCTGTAACCCTTCTCAAAATCCTTAGGAAGAATCACATAACGGTTTTTCGAACTGCATGCATACCAGCTTCTTGGCAAATGGCAGCTATCTGCATTGACAATGAAAACATTAGTAATAAAAAGCTTTAAATGATTGCCATACAATTAGTGGCTAAGTAATACAGATGGCCTAAAGGATCTGTAGAAGTACACATGACCATAGATGTTATATAATTAGAAGCTTCAAAAACCTCACCTCTGCAGCACTAATTTTGTCCGGCCGAGATACATAGTCTTCAAGGTCAACTTCGTCACTAAGATTCATTTTGGCTGTGCAAACCTTTTCGCATAATATGTTAAACATGTTTAGTCCAAGGCCTTTGAAAAACTCGTTGCTTAAGCTCTCTTACATTAAACAAGAAAAGCCCCAGAAAATGGTAGGAAAATAGTTGCTTCCAACACATGGAATATCTCTAATCATTACCATATACCTGGAAAACAAGGCGCTTCTGCCTCCTATCAGGCAGAGGGAATTCAATTTTTCTATCAAGCCTGCCTGGCCGGAGAAGAGCAGGATCTAATGTATCTGCTCGATTTGTAGCCATAATCACTTTCACATTAACTGTTTGATCAAAGCCATCCATCTGCAAAAGTATGACTTCTGATTTCAATCATCCAGGTCAAAAATTATGCAGTAAATATGATTTTCACATTCACTATTTGATCAAAGCCATCCATCTACAAAAGTATTGACTTATGCTTTCAATCATCAAGGTTACAAATTATGCAGTAAAAATGATCCTACTAAATCCAAGAAGTCATCTGAACACACCTGATTCAAGAGCTCCATCAAAATTCTCTGAACTTCCCTATCAGCCCCGTTTGTGCATCAAATCGTGCTGTTGCAATAGCATCTACCTCATCAATGAAAATTATAGCAGGCGCATTTTCTTTTTGCGAGTCGAAAGACATCACGAACCATCCTTGGTCCCTATGCATTTAGAAATAACAAAATTAATACTAGTAGAAGCAACAACAAGTTAATAATGTGAGAACTGAAACACAGGACCATAATGATATTTTGGAAAACCATAATGTGACTCATTTATCATTAACTGTGATGGCCACAAACCAGCCATTCACAATGTCCGCACTGTTTGTTTTGACAGTTGTTCCGTGTTTATGGTCCTTGTAAAAAAAGTGTATGGCATTATAACCCAGGGCACCCTGCTGCCATTGTAGGACGTCTATTGGCATAATTAGTACTATTCAGCCTAAGGCTTACCCTATGATGATTCCGTCAGTAGCCTAGCATTGGGTTCGCTCAATCTTGTGGTTCTTCCTCACAATATTGACATATTACACTGTTCTGTACAGAATACAATCAAGGATGCCAAAACTCTTACCAATCCAGAACACTGCACTGCCAGATGGTCAAACTGGGTTGTCTTATGTCAAATGTTAACATTTTGATTCCAACTTTGAATTTATGGTCACACCAAACCTGATTATTTTGAAGACTTCATTGGGTTCAGTCTATCTTATGGTTCTTCCTCGCAATATTGACATATTAAACTGTTCTGTACAGAATACTATCAAGGATGCCAAGACTCTTCCCAATCCAGAAAACTGCACTGCTCGATGGTCGAACTGGATTGTCTTATGTCAAATGTTTGAATTTTAACACCAACTTCGGTCACACCAAACCTGATTATTTCAAAGACTTCAGAATATATGCATCAGCCAACCATCTTTTCATGGCATTAAATTTGAACAGTGTGCATTCATACCATGTAGCAATGAAAACCAAACTCAATTGGTCTTTTAAGTCTGGCATTGAAAAAGAGACTTAAAAAAATGCACCTGTCATGGTGCGCAAAGGGTAGAATTGCCTAAAACTTAAGAAAATTTGAATGAGATATTGACTACTCTCCATTAATGGACCATGTAACAAGACTTTATTAACCATCACATGCAGGGACACGTAAAAATATAATTTCATGTTAGCATTTGTTTTTGAAATTACATATAAAATACCTTCTTATTGATAGAATTTTAGTGCAAGAAATACTTTTTCAAGGTAGACCAATTTTATTCAGCATAAAGTCAAGTATCCATTAAATTATTGAGACCCAGTAAATATTCAATTCACTTGATATGGCATACCACTGATGTTTGTGACCTTTGTTTTTAGGAAAGTCAAACTTGTCTAGATATCATCAAGAGAGGATCAAGGGAGAGGATGTTTGGAAGACAGCGTTCAGGACATGCCAAGGAGTCTCTTCGAGTGGCTGATTTTATCATTCGGATTATGCAATGCACCAGCCACCTTCATGTGTCTCATGACTAAGGTATTGATACCATCCATTGACTCTTGATGCTATTGTTTATCTAGATGACAAATTGGTTTTCAACGGGTCCTATGAAGAGCAGTTAGCTCATCTTGACGAAGTAATCGCGCTTTTGAAGGAGAATAAGTTGTCGTGAACGAAAAAAAGTTGTATGCCAAAACCTCATTGGTGTACCTTGGTCATGTGGTGAGTGATGAAGAGATAGGATAGATACATCTAAGGTTGAAGCAAATGTCAACTGGCCAAAACCTACTGCCATGAGTGAGACATGGGGCTTTGTAGGTGCAGCTCAATACCTCCATAAGTTTGTAAAGGACTTTGCATCCATTGTTGCCCTCATGAAGTCAAAGGCAAGGGAAGGAAGTTCCACTGGCGTATTAGAAAGAAGAAAGCATTTGAGGAGCTGAAAAGAAGATACGTAATGTGCCAGTCCTTGCTTTACCCAATTCACAAGCTACATTCGAGGTAGAGATAGAAACCACAGTGATTATGTTATGGGTGTGGTGCTGCTACAAGAAGTCTGTTTGTTACAGTTCTGAAATAATTAGAGGGCCAGTGTTGAATTTACAGCACCTATGATAAGGAGTTATACGCTCTTGTTTCCATGGTGAAGAAGTGGAAGAATTCCCTCATGGGGAAAGAGACCATGGTGTACACCGACCATAAACCCTTGCAATACCTGCTAGCACAAATAAGCCGAAGCAGTACAGGCATTACAAATGGATGGGATTCCTTCAACAATTCCATATCGCGGTCAAATAAAAATGTTGTGTAACTAACAAGGTGGCTGATACGCTCTATATACTACCTCATCTTTGCGGCTATGTTGCCAAGAAACAGAAATAGGGTACAGGTCCAAAATGCAAAAATGTTGATTTTCAGAAAAACCCATGGGTATGAGACAGCACAAACACATCCGTACAATATAATAATATATTATTAAAAATATAATATATATTAAAAATGCATAATGCTCCATTTTTGTCCATAAAAAATAAAGCACTTAGATAATTGTGTATTCATAAAAGCTACATTACCCGGTACTGCTATTCGGGGCAGAGGTATGTGTATGTATTGTACCCGATATGCATGACAGGTACAGTACACGGAGGTACGTCCAGGGTACCTCCAGCAATACCCAAGTACATTCGGGTACGTCCTGGGATGTACCCAGGTACTGCTGGAGGTACCATGGCCATACCCACAGCAAAAGCGGCGATTTTTGCATCTTTGTTTGTCCATAAAGGTTAAACCAGATTTTTTAACATAATAAGTCTTCTAAACCCTAAAACATGCTCCCAAACTCTATTTCAACAACACATTAACCTCACATTTGCATACTTGCCTCACATTTGCATACTTGACTCTCACCTTCATATTTTCTCTAATTTTCAATTGCTTAGGGCTGATTACAAGTGTCATATAGTTCAAGGAGCTTGCAACAAAGGTGTTTGGTGATTTGAGGTAAGTATTTTGTGTTTTTAAGTTTTTAGTTTGTATTTACTATTTTGTAATTGTTTTCATTTTTTGTTATTGTAATATTGTTTTAAGCTTTATTTTTCAACTTTTGATTTTAAACATTCTCTCAACACTTAATTGTTTTTTAAATGCATTATGCAGTTAAAATGGCTGCAAGTTCTAGTTTTGTGGGCCAAGGTATTAAAGGTCTCCCCTTTAAATTCGATTTGTACTTCCCCATTTGGAGGCATGTCATACAGATAGAACAACTACCATGTGGAGGGGGTTTCGTTTGGATTAGCTCAAAATGTAACATACAATTTAAGAGCTCCTACAGTTGGGTGAAAGCTCATTTGTGTGGGGTTGTTGGCCCAAAATCAGACCATGTGGAGGGTTGGCTGGAAGGGCGATCCCACATGCAAAGGCCCTTTGCATATACCAAAGAGCAAGAGGAAACAGATGTAGCAACTGCCCTAAAATTCAAGCATCCTATGGCAAAAAAGGAAGATCGAGTAACAAGCCATTTGTTTCTCCATATGTTGATGTTGTGGCCCCAAATCACTCATTTTTGTCTACACCTATTGCAGCCGGAGGGTAAAATGATTCACCTCTTTCTCACAAAAGAGCAAAAGATGCAAGCCCATTGGAAAGGGCATGGCCATAGTTGGCCGAGGTGGTGGGCGTTTTATTTATGCATGTGGTGTCTCTTTTAATATTGTTATATCACCATACTTGGCGAGATATGGCGAGATGCATTAATGAAGACCCTAAAAGGTACACTAGCCCAAAGTATGAAAAGGTGTGCACCACCTTCTTGTCAAAAGAAAGAAAAAAAGTTAAAGAGACATTGATGCCCATCAAGAATAAATGGATCAAGACAAGGTCATCGTCGCTTTTGACGGATGGAAAGATACAACAAATAGGCCATTGATCAATGTGGCTGCAGTGTGCCCTAAACGGGCAATGTTTCTAAGGGCTATTGATTGTGAAGCACAAGTGAAAAATGCCCAATTCATTGCCGACGTCCTCGTAGAGTCTATTGAGGTAGTGGGGCCTCAAAATGTCATCCAAGTTGTAATAGACAATGCAAAAAATTGTAGAGTTGCAGGGTTATTGGTTGAGAAAAGGTAAGGGCACATATTCAAGACACCTTGTGTTCATTCACTCAATCCTACAAAAATAAGGCACAAAAATTGCTTGGATCAAATAAGTCTATAAGGTGAGTGAAATTGGATATTCAAAAGAACTACCACATGTCCCAAGCCATCTTCAAGAGATTCTTAATGTTGCAACGATGAAAGGTAACATTCTTTTTATGTTTTTTTAATTTTATTTTAATAAATTTATTAAATTAACTTTATAAGTATGTAATTTGTAGAATTTTGATTTTTGGATGTTTTAAATTTTACTTGTCTTAATTTTTTTGTTTTAATTTCTTATCAGGTTGTTGAGACTTGATTTGTCTCGCACACGCTCATCTTGAGACGACTTGGGAAGGTGCAGGCGACATTTAGTGGCATGGTTATCAACGACCTTTGGGGTGTATGGAGGCATGCAAATAGTAAGAGGGCTAGAAATGTGAAATTGTTGATTCTCAATGACACATGGTGGGATCGTATGTACTTGCTCAATTTTACCGAGACCATCATGAGTATGTTGAGATTTGTTGATATGGATCATCCATGTATGGGTGAGATTTATGATGGAATCGAATTAACATAGTTACCATGTTCGAAAAGTTCGGGTTGTTCGGATAGGGAAAAAAGTTCGGAAGTTCGGAATTTTGTAAAAATTCGGTTCGGTTCGGTTTGGCTCGAAAAAATTATAAATTTTTAAAAATATGAATAATTACCAAAAAAATTATAAAAACTAAAATACTTATTAATAATATACTAAAAGTTAAACCTAAAATAATTAAATTTATGTAACTAGTTACTAAAGTAACTTAAACATTCGGTAATAAATTCAAGTATTACTATTATTAAGTATTAATCTCTACATATTGCTATTAAATTATTAATGTCTCTAAATAATAAAATATTATTATTACCGATTACTTGAATACTCTAAGTCTCTTAAGTATTATTAATAAATGCTGCTACTCTCGAACAAGGAAACAAAAAAATAAGGTAAATAGTAATACGATAGGTAGATAGTTTTAAAATATTATTATTAATATTTAAATTTGGTACATAATACATATACTCCTCGCAAAAAAAGAACCACGATTAGGGAAAATCAAATACATTTACAGTGTAATATTTACGTGCTGAGCTCGAACGAAATGGCAGAGGCAAAGGTCGCTTTTGTTGCAAATCACAACACATGGGTCGCGTTTTTGGTTGTTGGTTTGTGTTTTCCTCCTATTCGCGTGGCATCTGTGTTTTCCTGCCTCCACATGATGCTGCGTTTAGGGTTTTTAATTTCTTTTTGCATTTTTACTCGAGCTTTTACTTTTCCAGAATCCAACGCTTTGGGTTTTCGTTTCAGTATTTTATTTATTTATTATTCAACGGAAAAAAATTTAGACCCAAAACCCTAAACAAATCTACCGAACAAGTTCGGTTTTCCCTGAAAATTTGTTCCGAACCAAATTTGGCCTGTGTTCGTACGAATATGGTAACTATGCGAATTAATGATTGAGTTGATTGTGACCATCATAAATATCAGTGAGTAAGATCCTACAAAAGACTTTCTTCAAGGAAGTGCAATCGCATCTCATTGAAAGGTGGAACAAAAGCGACCGCCCCATTACATCTTCTTACTTTTTGCCTTAAGACTCCAAAATACTACAACACAGAGATCCTTTCTTTCCCTAGGAGTGTCAGTCATATAAGGATGTTGAAATTAGTGAGGGGTATAAAGCGGTATTTGATACTCTTCCCAAATCCAAAAGTAGAAGACTTGGTTAGAGCGAGAGGTTGTGAATTTCATATCCTCTAGGATCACTCCATTAGCGCTCTTCATGACAAATACAAGATACACCTACCTCATGACACTTGTAATAAAAGTTTCATCGCACATAAGATTTTAAATTTCTTAACTTTCTGTGTTTACTTTTATAAATTTACATTTTTAATTTTGCATTGACTTTGTAGTTTGCCTCAATAGGTTGTGTTCTTCTTTGGTGAGAGGAATTGAGTTACATACTCATTTATCCACTCAATTAACCGCAACAAGTTGGGAGCAAAAAAGGCATAGGATTTGGTGTTCGTGCATTCTAACTAGTGTCTTCTATCACACAAGAAGATAAATACAAACAAGGGCCAAGAAAGTGTTGGGATATGGACCCAGAGATTCCAAACTTGGATGCTTCCATTGGCTAACTTTCATTGCTAGACCCGGACCTAGAGCGTACTTTGCATTACCTACATGGTGGAGCTAGTGGGGAGCAAGATTGTTGATGCTTGTGGTTCTACTCTTGATGCTCGTGGTTCTAATGAACCACATGATGGTGATGATGCTCTCATTGAAGACATTGGAGGAGAGGCAGAGCCATTTGATTATGATTATAATTAGACTATTAGTATGCTGATTTATCTTGATTTTTGTGTATACAATATCTAGCTTAGTGGGGAAGATGGTGAATTGAGAAATTTATGCAAGCCTTAGGTGAGAAAATAGAAATGATACCTAAGCCTAAGGAAGAAACACTAATGGTGAAAATTAAACCATGAGTAGGAGAATCAAGTAAAATGTATTCGAGACTAAAGTGAAAATCGGCATACAAATGTCGTATGATTGAGAGATTAGCATTGAGGAGTTGGATCAAAGGGTATCTCAAATGGAAGTGTATTTAGGTCTTCACGAGTTGACTCCTCGTCAACAAATTTTGTTCGCCATGCTCAAGTTATCTACATGTGCTATAAGTTTTGGATAGTCAAATAGAGGGGTGGAAAACAAAGACTCGGAGGTTGAAAAGGCTCATAAGTTCATGGAGAAGGTGAGACAAGTACACCTTTGGGTTCAAGAGAGATTGAAAGAATCTCAAGTACAAGAAGGGTCATGATCAAGCACATGACAAAACATAAGTCTCATGTAAGTGACAAGTTAGGGTGTACTTGGGTAAAGAGAGACATAAAAGACCTTCCAGACACTTAAACCCTTTCGGTATGGTCTGTCTCAAATCATGGATCAAATAGGGCGAGAATGTTTTCGGTTAGAATTGGCTCATGTTAGATAAAGAGCGAGGATGGTATTCTTGTCCATTGGATGATTTTGCACTGGAGAGATGGATGAGTTAGAGAAAGATGTTCTTGACAAGAAAGTGAGGCAAACCAAGCGGGGAGAAAAGCTATCATGGCTGATTGGTGAGGAGATGCGAGTTCCCAAATAAGGCTAAATGGATGCCTCGTCGAGAAAGTGATAGAGAGGTCCCCATATTCGATTGTGTCCTCGGGCTTGTGGTGAGCAAAAGTCACCTAGTTAAGAAGGCATGATCCAAAATTAGTTTAGATGTGCAAATCAAAGTGGTTCTACAAAATAGGACACATACTACGAGTGTACCTCTATTAAAGAGAAAAATCACTAGGATGGATTGATTATTTGGTTTTACATTTGCAAGTGTACCTATAACAAAGGAGAACCTCATTAACACTCTTGCGATTGAATTATTGACACATTGCAAGTCATGTGGACTTGGATCTTCTACTAAGATCATTTGGTGTAAGATATCTATCTTGCTTTCAGCAATGGTTTGAATGCTAAAAACGTGATCAGCAAATGTGTGGCTAGAGTTTAGATTCATAGACATCTTTGTGGTGGTCCTTAAGTTTTCGATTGTTGATTAGGTCTGGATAGTTTATGTCGTCATGAGGTGAAGAGGTAGTGAAAAAACGGTGCTTTACAAATGTGAGATTGGAACAAGGCGGTGGAATAGGGTTGTAAGAGCTATGTCAAGAAGAGGGGAGGAAAGTGAAGTTCATTTCAGAAGACTAAACGAATATGTGGCTACTGATCTCTAGCTTAGTGGGGAAGATGGACTGAATTGAGAGCTTTATGCAAGCCTTGGGCGAGAAAATGGAAATGATACCTAAACCTAAGGAAGAAAAACTAATGGTGAAAACTAACCCATGAGTAGGAGAATCATCCACGCGAAATGTATTAAAGACTAAAGTGAAAATCGACATACGGTCATACGATTGAGAGATTAGCACTAAGGAGTTGGATCAAAGGATATCTCAAGTGGAAGTGTATTTTAGTGATCATAAGTTGAATCCTCACAAAAATTTCATTCACCATGCTCAAGTTATCTAGCCATGTTCTCACGTGGTACAACAAAATTTGTTGATGAAGAGTCACCTTGTGAAGACTGAAATACACCTTCATTAGAGAACCACCGATCCAACTTTTCAATGCTAGTTTTTCTATCATATTCAATCTTCGCTTCAGCCTTGAATACACTCCATATGGATGATTATTCTTCATCAAGTTCAATTTTCAATGTTGGTTCTTTTTCCTTGGGTTCGAGATAACGTTCTCGTTTTCTCATTCAAGGCTTGCATAAAGCTCTCAATTAGATCTATCTTGCCCACCAAGTTGAAGATCCTAGCCATGTATTCTTCAAGTCTCTTGAAATGGAGTTTACCTTCCTCCCCTTCTTTTTTTCCATAGTAATTCTGAGACCTATTCCATTGCCTCATTTCTTTGTGTAAAGCATTAATAGTCTTAAACCCTAATCAACAATCAAAAGCTTAAGGCTTTAATACCACTTGATCCATAAAACATTGAATTTCTAACCCTAATGACTTGCTAACTATGGATTTCCAAGTAAAATTTTTTTCACAATACTATCAACAACTACTTTTCAACAAGTTGAATCACTTGCAATATAAAATGCGAACAAGAAAGAAAATGATAAATAATAGAACACGTACACAAGAAATCAATGCAAGTAACACAAAATTTCATTTGAAAGCCCAATACGATCAAAAAAACTTTGGGAGGGGCATTGTCTTCAACATTCCATCACTATTAGGTGTTATTACATGAAGTACAGTGTCATTACAATGGTCTTTGGGGTATTACGGTTTAAAATCCACACACCCTTACCTAAATGGTGCTCCAAAGGCAAGAACCAAAAGAACTTATATACATTTCTCCAATTCGAGATTCTACAAATGAAAGTCTCTACCCGAGCCAACCAACCCTCAAAAATTTACTCTCTTCCTTTTATCCCTTTTTTTTTGCCTAACACAAAGTGAAGATGAGTAGTCTCCTTTGAATGGGAACAAAGGCACATTTGCAAGTGTCAATTGCCCATTCATTCATATCATCACCCATACAATCATCCTCTCGGGCCCAACTATCGCTAGAAAGGATTAAAAATGTAGCTTCTAAAGGAAAAGCTAATTGCATCCTTGATAGTTACATGATCTACCAATCCGCATATTTGTTTGTTGCCCTAAAATGACTCCATGCAAGAAGCTAATAACACGGTCGGAGTAAAGTCAAATAATTGTGAATACGAGACAAAAAAGTTCATAATTTTACGCCTCAATGTTCTCAACATATAGAATGGGCTAGATTTGACTTGTAACAAACATATGAATGAAAATATTCACCTCTCAGCTTTCGTGGTACAATTTCAGCCAACCACAAAGACATCTATAAATCCAAACTATGACGACATGTTTGTTGACAACAGTTCAAGCATTCAACCATTGTTGGAAGCATGACTTGCAACATGTTACTAGCAGACTAATATTAATGTCCAGACCCATTTTGGATCATGAATCCTCAGGGAGGCTTTTGGTCACCAAAAGCTTGAGGACACAACCAAATGCATGAACCTCTTTCCCACATCCACATGAGACATCCATTCATTCTTATTTGGAAATTGTCCCTTCCCACCAATCAGCCATGTCCCCCATTCTCCTGACTAGTCAAACTCAATTTCTTGTCTCAAACGACATCATCCTCCAACTCATCCATCTCCTTAAGTGCAAAATCATCCAAGGAAGAATAGCATCCTCTCATTCTTCATCCAACATGGGGGCTCAAACATGTGTAATTGGTAAAACATTAATCATTGAAAAGATCTTCATGTATTCAAGTAATTCCTACGAAAAAGCATTTCACCCTTCCTGCTCCATGATCTAAAACAGACCATACCACAAGGGTTGAAGCTTTCATGAAGGTCCTTTTTGTCTCTCCTTACCCAAGTATACCCAAACTATGTCACCCACTAGACAATTATGTTCGGCTCAGTGCTAATCATGACACTTCTTATACTCTTTTCAGTCTCTCTTGGATTCGGAGGTGTATGTCTCATATTCTCCATGCTTACTTGATTGTCTAAAACTAATAAACAAGCTTGGTGGCATAAACCATAAACATGCCTCAAAAGGCAAAAGATTCAATGAAAAATGAATAGCCATGTTGTACAAGTGTCATATATACCAAATGTTCATGACAACCCACTGGGATTCTTTTGGCTATCCAATAATTTGTTCGCAAGTTCCATCTGTTTGTGGATGGAAGATGGTAGACTGTTTAAGTTTCATATCCATTATTTCCCACAATCTGCACCAAAATTTGCTCAAGAATCTCGAATCTTCATTGGATATGATGCTCTCCAAGATGCCATAATGTTTTCACACATGATTAAAGAAAAGCATTGTTGCATCACTCCCTGTCGCTGTCTTTTTACAAGTAGCCAAAAAACACATCTTAAAACGTTCACAATAACAAAATATAATCATTGCCCTTTTTGTCTCGGAAAGACCTCCAACAAAACCCCTAGAGATGCTTTCCTGGCACTTTAAGGCACCAACATCAAATTTTTGGGTCGACTAAAACTACACAATTGACAACTACGTACAAATTTCGTCGCATCAGTTGTTAAACATGGCCAATAAAAACACTGTTGTAGATTACTTACTGTTATTCACCCCAAAATAACCAGCAATATGCACACAATATATGCCTCCTGCATCAGCAAAACTCTATGCTCATTTATGACACAAAGTTTACTTATTTTATATAGGAGTTCTTACTTGATGTAGTAGTCTCGATGGGGCATAAACCCAACATGTTTTGTGTTGCCTGCTGTTTGAAATTCACTAAATAAGCTTCAACACAAAAGACAATCTTGAAAAAAAGATAGCATATCAGCCACCTTGTTAAATATACCACATTTGTATTTGATCCCAAGATGGAACTCTTGAAGGAATCCCATCCATTTGTAATGCATGGACAACTGCAATTTTGTTTGTGTTTGCAAGCATTGCGAGTGTTTATGCCTTTATGGTCGGTGTGCACCACGGTTTCTTTCCCCAAGAGATAAAGCTTCCAATTCATTGCAAAAACCAAAGCGTACATACACCTCATTATCATAGGTGTTGTAAATCAACATTGGCTCTCTGAATGTTTTAGAATGGTAACAAACAAGCTTACCTCAGCACTACACCCATAGCATAATCAACGGTATTCCTCTATCTTGCATGTAGCTTGCGAATTGGTTATAGAAAGGATTGGTGTCGTACTTATCTTCTTTTTCAGCTCAAATGCTCGTTGGCCTATGACTATATGCAGCAAGCAGCGATGTATGAGAAGTTACAAACTTTTGGAGGTACTAGGTTGCACCTACAAATATTTGTCTTGATCATGGTAGCAGGCTTTGGCCAAGTGACAATCACTTCAACCTTCGATGTCTCTATCATTATCTCTCCATCACATATCACATGATCATACTCGCACTTCTTACCATTCAATAACTTCTTCAAAATCTTGAACACTTCCTCAAGATGAGTAAAATGCACTTCCTACGACTTGTTGAAAACCAATATGTCATCTAGATAAACAATAACATGCGTCAAATAATTGGTCTCAATACCTCATCCATGAGTCGCATGAAGGTGGCTAGTGCAATGCACAACCCGGACTATAAAACCAACAACTTGAAGAGCCCTTGACGTGTCTTGAACACTGACTTCCAAACATCCTCTTCCTAGACGCTCACTTGATGATACCCAAATTTAAGGACCAGCTTCGTGAAGGACTTGGCATGTTGCAATTGATCCAATAAATCATCTATTCAGGTCAATAGAAACAGTTCTTTATGGTTATCTTATGCAGTCCCCAACAATTTATGCACATCTGCCAGATATTGTCTTTCTCTGGCACTAAGATAATAGGTGATCTACATGGAGAGGTATTTGGTCAAATTACTACCCTCTTTCTTTAGCACTATGATAATTAGAGATCGGCACAACCTAAAGTTGGGTCAATGATATTCTAATATAAATTGAATCTCATGTTCTATGGCTGTTTTTGGTCAAATATTACTACCATCTTTCTTTTGCACTATGATAATAAGTGGTCTGCACAGGCTAAAGTTGGGCAAATGATATTCTGATACCAATTGGATCTCATGTTGTATGGCTCCTTTAGGAGGTAGCCTCTTACATTGTACAAACAATTCTGAAAAACTGCTCACCAAATCGGTCACACCATGTTGTTTTTGGTGAGAATAACGTCCATGCAAACCCTTTAGCTCAGCCTAGTTTTGCTCTCATTGGCCTCTCCACATCAGTGAAGCAAACCTACCACTTGCAATAATTAGTTGCTTGGCTTTGGCTACACTTATCATGCTGACTTGTGTTTTCTTCTTAGCTATGCATAAAATGTATGATTTTCCATCTTAAATCAGCCCATAATGATTATAGGGATTTTGAAATATGTAGCATCCTTGAGGTTAAGTTATGGCTGCCTAAGATTACCTTAAACATCCAACGAACCACATCCACCAACACTTTGTCCTTGTGATCAACACTCAGAAAACTTAACTCTATATTGCTTCCTCACCTTAATTTCTACATCATCTTTCAGCCTATCCAATACATAAGGTTGTGGGTGCTCTACTACTTGTAATTCCAATTCATTTACCAATTTCTAAGAGATTACATTAGCCTGCGAGCATGTACTTACATTAGCCTGCGAGCATGTACTAAAAGAAAGTTTACCTTTTTGTCCTTGATGTGGATCTTGATATGAAAGAGCTTCATAATTCTGAGTGTGAAATTCAAAATTCGGCAGATTCAAATGGGTAGGAAAAAATTCATCTCAGAAAAATTAGCCCGAACATGTATTAAAAAGAAAGTCTACCTTTTTAGTCCTTGATGTGGATCTTGATATGAAAGAGCTTCATAATTCCAAGTGTGAAATTTGAAGTTTGGCAGATTTCAAAGGGTAGGAAAAGATTCATCTCAAATCACAAATTTGATTGTACAAATGACAAGATGTGAATTTTCAAAATTCATTTAAAATTTGTGTTTGAAATTTGTTCAACAAAGGTTGAGGTTTGTTTTAAGGTTTCACTTTTCCGCTTTTAGGGTTTTCCACTTTGGACACCATCTTTTAGGTATATGTCCCTTGTCACAGCCCTTAACTATGCATATCTCCTTTTGTCTAATTTGTGCATATATTGTCCTCATTTGGGTATATATCCCGTGAAGCTTAAAGAAAAGTGTAAGGTTGAAGGTTGAAGCCATGCGGCCCGCCAATGCCCGCCAATGCAGACTAACCACCCCAACTTGAACATGAAAGTTGAATGACCTTTGGTCGCCCCTATGCATTGAGTTGGATGTTCAATTTGAGCACCATAGCTGATGAAAAGTTGTAACAATTTCAGCCCGAGAAAGTCGAATAAGTAACAAACAAAAACTTCGGGACTTTTTATTTAATGTTTGTTTTGTAAAAAATTAATTATTGTACTAAGTTTTTAATTAATGTTTTTATTGTTATATAATTTCTTAATCTTGCTATCTAAAAAATCTTAATCTTACCTTGTATGTTTTTATAAAATTGTTCTTTTATTGAGATTTTAGAATTCTATCTTATTAAAATTTTAAAATTTATATTATCATTATATTTTGTTAAGATTTTATAATTTTATATTGTTAAATTTGAGTTATAGAGGTTATTTGCAATTGCTTATATACTATTATTTAATCTTGCTCCTTAATTTTCTATAAAATTAATCTTTGATCAACATTTATATTCTATATTGTTTAAATTTTAAAATGTATACAATTGTTGTGTTTTATTAAGATTTTATAATTTTATATTATTAAAATTTTGAGTTATAAAGTTTATTTGTAGATGTTATATATTTAATTTTTTAAATCATACATTTAATGGTTATTATCATACATTTCAATTGATTGTATGATAATTAATTTTTTTAACTTATAATTTTTAATTTATTTTAAAAATAAATATTATATATATTGGTATGGCACCTCCAAAATCAAGTGCAGAGACATGGAAATATATGAGCCATGAGAGTCAATCAAATAACATCAAATGCATTTTTAGCCAACATTTTTATACGCACATTAACAAGAGTAATGGACCACCTTCTTGGCATATCAAGTGGTCAAGGAGGTGGTGTTGAAGCAAGTTCAACGTCACTCCTATAATAAAGGTAACATTGGAGAAAGACTACAATAATTTTTTATTGTTAAATCAGAAAAGAGCACACAAAACAACAAATCCAAGGGAGGTTTTAGGTATAGAGTGTTAAACACATCTTTCTCCTCCACAAGCTTTGTAATGTATTTTAGTAATGGGACAACAATAGTTACTAGCTTTTGGAAGCCTGTAGAAAAAAAACAAGTTGATAATACATAGGCAGATTTATTTTATGAATCAGTAATTATATTATATGTCATCGGGAGTCCTCATTTTAAAAATACAGTTGAACAATCAATTTCATTTGGCAAAAGGTATGCAACTCAGATTCAAAGTTGTGGACTACACTTTTTAAAAGATCAAAAGAGGGTCATTAAAAATCGGCTTAAAGAGTCTCAAAAGTGTGAACCAATTGTATCATTTTAAGTGATGGTTGGTCAGATATGTGTCAAAGACCATTGATCAATGTGTTGGTCTATTGTCTTAAAAGTGTTGTATTTTTAAAAATAATTGACGTTATAGACCAAAAGAAAGTTTTTGAGTGTCTTGATATTTTGAATAAAGCAATTCTCGAAGATGGTATAAAAATTGTAGTTCAAGTTGTTATTGATAATGCTAGAAATTATGTGAAAGCTGAAAAGTTGATAGAAGAGAAAAACTCACATATTAATTGAAATCCTTATACAACTCACGCATTGAGTTTACTACTTCATAACTTGGCCAAATTTCCTTGGGTACATGAAGCGATTCAAAGAAGAACAATTGCCAATTTTACAATAAACTATCACCTCACATTGAGTATATATACAAGACATGCATCCAAAGAGTTGTTGAAGTCATCGACACAAGATTTGTCTTTTCCTATACCACTTTAAAAAAATTGTTGAGCAAAATGGGGCCCTATGAATTATTGTTTATAAGAAAGAGTGAGAAGATTTTATTCTTGCAAAAGATTCTAAAAGTAAGCATGTAGACCAAATCATTATAAGCTCTAATTTTTTGGAAAATGTGGTCAAAGTTTTAAAAAAGTGTGCACCCATTATTCATATGCTTTACATGGTTTGACGAGAATACCCCTTATCCGGCATGGTTTATGAGGGTATAGGCCATTTTAAAGAAAACATCCAAAAGGCATTCAATAATGTGGAAGCAAAGTATAATAAGATATGGGATATTTGTGATAGTAGATAATGCAACAACGTGCTATTTGGAGCCAACACTCTTCTATCATATAGAAAGAAAAGAGAAAGTGGTCGTGAAGTGATGAGTGGAATTTATGAAGCCATTAAAAAGCTTGTTCTAGATCAAAATGTTGCAAAGAAAATTATAGAGTAACTTATAGAGCATATAGTAGCGAAGATGAGTACTTTGGAAACCAATCAATAATGGATGACAACGAAGACATGGATGGAGATGAATGGTGGTGATTCTATGGAGCAAATACTCCTAAACTACAATATTTTGTAGCTCGGGTCAAAGAGTAATTACATTGGCATGTGAAAGAAATTGGAGCAGCTTTGACCATGCTCAATCAAAGAAAAGGAACAAGTTATTATCTAGAAAACTAAGGGGCCTTGTTTATGTTCGCAGCAATTTGTGATTTAATATGAGAAAAGCATAGTCACCTAAATCTAGGGATAGGGGAACAAAGGGGACGGGGTTCCAAGACCGAAAAAAGTTTCCCAAATTTTGGGAGTCACAACTATTAAAATAATATATAATAATTGATGTTTAAATATTTAACTTTATTCAATGAAATTTAGGGATTTAATGAGTTTAAGGTACCTTTCAAAATTAGATTTCAAAGTTTTTGGTAAATATAGTAGTTTTTAATAATAAAAACATTAAAAAAACTTTTTTGAAAATTTAAAAAAATAGGGACGTCCCCTCCAAGTCCCCAAAACATTCAAGACGTCACCAAAATCTAGGTACGCATCCCCGTGTAACTTTGGAAAAAAGTGACAAAAGATGTATGCACTTAAAGAAAAAAACCTCGAATGTCCTAGAAGACTCTTCTGATGAAGATGATCTTGATTTTGTTTGTGATGAACATGAGAGTGAATCTAGTGGTTTTTGTAATGATGATGTTATTGCTAGTAGTGATCGGATAGAGCTGCATGCTCTAGATAATTTAGAGTTTTTAATGTAATAAGTAGACCTTAGCCCATACTACAGCCAAAGATCAAGAATTTGATCCATCACTTTTTGTAAACTTTTTAAATATTGGTATGTAGTTGAAAGCACATTTTTTTAAAGTTCTTTGTTTCAATCACATTATTAGGATAGTTCTTGAGATGTGATATTATCTTTCTATTTTGAAATGTGAAATCATTTTTTTAAATATTTAACCTAAAAATATATTTCTTATAATCAAATTAATCAAGAATTGTCAATGATTTTTTAGCAATGAATATTTCACAAATTTTATCATCAGCTAATTTGAATGCGACTACTTGATGTAACAGAAAAAGGGCGATTCAATTGGGCCAAGATGTCATGGAAAAGACATGTTGATGATGTATATATGTGGATTGTTTGGATACCTAAAAACTCCAATATTGATGACGAAACCTCGAGACAGGATGAAGCGGGTGCTCATGCCCATTGTATGGAGTTGGATAAGAAGGCATCTTCATTCAAAAATTAAAAATGAGAGAATGGGCAATAATGAGGTGGTCAAAATAATAAGGAGAAAGATAAGGGGAAAACGAAAAAGAATGCTAATACAACCGTCCAAAAGGACAAAGGCAAGAGTAAGACCAAAACATAATCTACCCATTGTGGAAAAGAAGGGCATGTGGAAGAGAAATGCTAGAAATTAAGCATGGATTCAAAGCCATCTTGGAAAAATAAAAAACAAGAGGATTCCAAAACTCACATCGTAGTGATGAACAAAGGGAAAGAGATTCAAGGTGATTCTAGCATGGATGATATGATCTCTTATGTTGCGTTAAGAGACATGCATAACAAGTGAGAGCCCCAACGCAAAAAGAGGAAAACGAGATGACAAAACTCCATAGAAAAATCCACATCAAGGACAAAAAGGTAGATTCTCTTTTGGATACATGTTCACAAGCTAATTTAATATCTCAAAATCGGGGAAATGAATTGGGATTACAAGTAGTAATTCACTCACAACCTTATGCATTGAGTTGGTTGAAAGATGGTGTAGAAATTAAAGTGAAGAAGCAATGTACAATTAAGTTTTCAAAAGAATTATTTGCTCGACATGCTTACCTTTAGAACCTTTAGCAAGAAGGAAATTTTCTCACTCTTTACTACAAACAACAATTCGGAGGGCTCCTTTTTACTCAACAATTATTTTTAAAGTATATAAAAGAAGGCAAATCTTGTGTCACATGGCTTCAACAACTCCTTTGATACATATCTCTTATACATACTCAATATGTGACAACATGATTATTATAAAATTAGCAATTGTTTTTCCTCTTTAAACCACTTCATGTACTCAAGAAAATAAAATTAGCAATTGTTTTTCCTTTTAAACCGCTTCATGTACTCAAAAAATTTAACCTAGTCATTGAGTAGGAAATCAATGCAATAGGATGCATATGGACTCCAATTAACATACAAGTACTTCTCTTCTACCAACTTTCCACTCCCACACAATTACTAACATTATCAATAACAACTTGAACTACATTTTCTGCACCGAACTTCAAGAATTATTTCATCTAAAGTGTTAAAAAACATACTCTGAAGTTTTCTTGCAATGTACAATTAAGTTTTCAAAAGAATTATTTGCTCGACATGCTTATCTTTAGAACCTTTAGCAAGAAGGAAATTTTCTCACTCTTTACTACAAACAACAATTGAGAGGGCTTCTTTTTACTCAACAATTATTTTTAAAGTATATAGAAGGCAAATCTTGTGTCACGTGGCTTCAACAACTCCTTTGATACATGTCTCTTATACATACTCAATGTGTGACAACAGTTATTATAAAATTAGCAATTGTTTTTCCTCTTTAAACCACTTCATGTACTCGAGAAAATAAAATTAGCAATTATTTTTCCTTTTAAACCGCTTCATGTACTCAAAAAAATTTAACCTAGTCATTGAGTAGGAAATCAATGCAATAGGATGCATAAGACTCCAATTAACATACAAGTACTTCTCTTCTACCAACTTTCCACTCCCACAATTACTAACATTATCAATAACAACTTGAACTACATTTTCTACACCAACTTCAAGAATTATTTCATCTAAAGTGTTAAAAACATACTGAAGTTTTCTTGTATCCCATAATAGCATCGATTACTTAAAGAAATACAACACCTTAAAAACAATTGACTAGCACATTGATCAATGGTCTTTAACACATATCGACCAACCATCACTCAAAATGGTGTGCAACCCATGACTTTAAATATTTTAATATCTCACAATTTTTATTGGTCCTATCTTTAATCTCTTCAAAATTGTAGTCCTCAAAGCCTTTGAACCTAGAGATGTGTATCTTTTCTCGAATGCAATTGATTGGTGAACCACATTCTTAAAATGAGGAGTCGTGCCGACATAAAATGGAATGGTAAATTTATAAAACAAATCAGCATGTGCATCAACTTATTCTTTTTCTACATATGTCCAAAAGTTATTTAGTGTTGTTACCCCATTACTAAAAAGTGGCATTACAGAGCTTGTGGACATGGTGGAAGGGAAATATGTGTTTGGCACTCTAGGCCTAGAAAACTCCCCTTGGATTAAATTTTTTTGATACGCTATTTTAATTAAATATTAATAAATTATTGGTCTTTCTCAATGTTGTCTTTATTACAAGGGTGAAATTTAAACATACTTAAACACCGCTTCTTCAACCACTTGATATGTTAATAAGGTGGTTCATTACCCTTATTAATGTGCATGTAAGAAGATGTTGGTATAAAGTGCATGTGGTGTTATTAGATCGACATTCACGGCTCATATATTTTCATCCCTCTACACTTGATTTTGGTGGGGTACCATACCGATATAATAAGTATTTTGAAAAAAATAAAGAAATTAAAATAATAATATAAAATTATAAATTATTATCATACATTCAAAATTTTAGTCGCTAATATTCGTAATTTGGCTAAAAGTAGGAATTTTGAAATATGAATTTGAAATGTATGATAATAATTATATTATTATCATACATTTCAATTAGATGTATAATTTCTTTAAAAATTAAATATATAACATTTGCAAATAAACTTTATAACTCATAAAATTTTAACAATATAAATTATAAAACCTTAAAAGGCGGCAATTTTATAAAATTTTAAAATGTTTAACAATATAAAATTATAAAATCTCCAACGAAAGATAATGATTATATAAAATTTATAGAGCAAGAATAAAAAGTGTATAGTAACAAAAACACTAATTGAAAACTTAATAAAATAATTAAACTTTTTACAAAACAAACATTAAATATAAAATCCCAAAGTCTTTGTTTCTTACTTATTCGACATGTTTGGGCTGCAATTTTTACAAAAAGTAGTTTTAACTTTTCTTTAGCTATAGTGCTCATATCAAACCTCCAATTCAATGCACCGACGAGGACCAAAGCTCATTAAACCGTTAAGCTCAGTCGGGGTGGTTATTTTCTTGAATCGCAAGCCTCACAAGCTTCAACCTTTCACATGCCTTAAGTTTCACAAGATATATATCCCAATGGTGGCAATATATACATGGCTAAGCAAAAGAAGATATGCTCAATTGGGCAATGGCAGAGGATATATACCCAAACGACAACATCAAAGCGAAAAAGTGAAAACCCTAAAACAAACCTCAACCAATTTTTGAAACAAATTTCAAACACATTTAAAACAAATTTCAAAGAAAAATCATATTTTGTCATCCATACAATTAAATTTGTGATTTCAAACAAAAAAGTTCCTGCCCTTAGAAATCCACCAATTTCAAATTTCATACTTGAAATTTGGCAAATGCGGTTACTTAGATACACAAAGCATTGTTGAAGTGCAGGAAGTTAAATAACAGCTCAAGAAGTCATCAAAGAGTAGATGGCTTCTACTGTCATAGTGCGAAAGAAAGATGATGTGTGGCAATTGTACATAGATTGTCTAAGGAATAAATAAAAAACAACCGTCAAGAACCGATGTCTACCGCCTCGAATAGATGATTTATTGGATCAATAGTGGCATGCGAAGTACTTCATGAATTTGGACCTTAAATCAAGTTATCAAGTGAAGGTCAAGTAAGAGGATCTTTGAAAGACAACATCGAAGACACGCCAAGGAATCTTTGAGTGGCTGGTTTTAATGTTTGAGTTGTGCAAAGCATCAACCACCACCATGCATCTCATGAATGAGATATAAAGACCGTTAATTGTCTCGTGCTATTGATTTATCTAGATAAAATATTTGTCTCGATCATTTAGGTCGTAAGAAGCATGAGTATGCCAAAATAAGGATAGATCCATCTAAAGTTAAAGCGATTGTCGATTCCCCAAAGCCCGCTACCATGAGCGAGACACAAAACTTTGTAAATGCAGCCCAATACTTCAATAAGTTTGTAAAGGACTTCTCCTAGATCACTGCGTTGCTACATGAAGTCATAGGCAAGCGAAGAACATTCCCTTTGGGGTAATAGATAGCAGCGGGTATTTGAGGAGCTGAAAAGGAAGATAAATTAAAAAAAACGGTCCTTGTTTTACCCAATTTGCAAGCTACATTCAAGGTAGTGACGGATGTCAATGATTATGTTATGGGTGTAGTGTTGCTACAAGGAGGTACACTGTTTATTACAATCAACATAACATATAAGAAATGCAATGGACCATATTGTAGTGTTGATCAATAGAACTAACTATTGCCACACCTAAAATAAATTAGACTATTACAAAGGTCAACTATTGCAATTATATTAGATGGCCATCAATAGTTAAAGTAAAGCGAAAGAACAATCGTTAGCAATAGTAAAGATTCAAGAACACATATGCTATATCACAACATCCATAAGTATGATGGTTTTCATATTCCTAGGAATACTAACTTTAAACAAGAAGAGCCATACTATCATTAGGGACATTCGAAAAATGGGCTTTTGATTTGTACCCATACCAATGATTGTATGTGCTAATTGTTTAGTATATGTACAATCAAAATGAAGAAAGAACAATTGTTGGCAATAATAAAGATTCATGAACACATATCCTATACCACAACATCCATAAGTACGATGGTTTTCATATTCCTAGGGAGTACTAACTACAAATAGGAAGAGCCCTACTATCATCTGTAATATCCCTTATGGGATACCACTTAAAAATGCACCAAATATATGAAAAATTGCAGCAAAGTAAAATACTGATTTTTACTAAAAATGACCAGCTAGGACAGCGAATGGTATTTAATTGATATCTCACAAAATACTTGCCCAAAGTGCATGAAATTTTGTGGGAAGCTTGCAATAATAATAATAAACACTAGAACAACATTTTTGGAATTTTATATTGCTGCTAGAGAATTACAGAGTGCCCTGGGCGGCTGGTAAACTTCTAAAATCTATAAATCACCAAATACATGAGCATAAATTAAGGGTCTTTGGAAATACATTAACAGATACAAGAAATAATATTTCCACCTTCAGATCTGACAACGGCCGACTGGAAAACCCCAAATAAAGGCTGCAAGTTGCCACACTTGGAAGAGGGGTCAGAAAATGATGGAGGCGCCTTCAACGAGCTGCCACGCCCTGCCCAAATGGCTGCCGTGAATCTGATCCGGAAGCCCACTGATTATCTTCCTCAAATGCCCTAAAAACCCTCAAAATCTATCCTCTGAAACCTCAAATAAGATCTCTATAACACAGCCCAGAAAACGGCTCCAAAATGACAGACTAGGGTAGATCTCTCACTACCGAAGAATGCCCTACTAGCTAGGGACAGGTCTCTCACCACCGAAGCTAGGGTCCCTGTGCGATTTGACTCCACAAGCTGTAGAAGCGCAACAGCAGCAACTGCACGTGAAAGAGGCTAAAATGTATGACAAAAAAGTTTCTTTCCTTTCTCTCCCAGCTCTTATATACTTCCCCAAGGAAAAAGAGCCCCAATAGACCCTAGACGCATTCCTTTCCATGGAGGGGCCAATAAAATAAAAGTAACTAAAATTACTTTTTCTGTTTAAGTCGCCATGGTCCAAAGTGACCCCCAAATGCCAAACATGACTATTAGTACCATGCGGCCCCTTCTCAATAGCCCCCAGCGTCCCTAGCCCCTTGGATATGACCACGACTTGGACTCACTTGACCCTTAGGCCTTTGGTGTAGAAAAGAGGACATTACATCATCATGGACATTCGAAAAATGGGCTTTTGATTTGTACCAATGTAACGCAAGGACGCATCTCCTAAATTTTGGTGACATCCCAGACGCCCTAAGCGTTTGGGGACTTGGAGGGACGTCCCGAATTTTTTTAAATCTTTCAAATTTTTTCTAATGTTTTTACTAATAAAAAGTTGTTATTTTTACCAAGGGCATTCGATTATAATCTTGGAAGTACCTAAAATACATTAAGTACAGTTTAAATCCCTAAGTGTCATTGAAAAAGTTTAAAATATTGAAATCTTAAATTTTATGTATTATTTTAATAGCCGTCCCCTTGCTGTCCCCAAATTTTAGTAATTTTTTTGCGTCCCGGAAACCCCGTTCCTCTGTACCCCGTCCCCCCGTCCTCGAGACTTAGGTAACTATGATTTGTACCCATACCAATGACTGTATGTGCTAATTGTTTAATATATGTACAGTCAAAATGTGTCCATCACCAGAAAGCTACAAAGGTAGGCTCATTGAAGATACTATCGCAATGCATAGCCAGGTTCAAATTCCAACACAATTTCCAAGGATCTTTATGAAATACTGCTATGAAAAAGTTGCAATAAATTGCATTGTCACAACATGAGTTGTGAAAAGGGGAACACATTTCAAATTAGCATGTAAACAGTACTGCACCTAACAAAATGCTCAAGAAAACAAAAGTAGAAAAGTAACAGTTCCAAAAGTACATTTGTTTCTACTCCTAACAGTTTGAATAGGGGGAAGTATTTGTTTCACTAGTTTTATTACCCTGAATGGCATTCATTCAGAGATGTAGGGCAGAAGATTTGTCATTGTATGACCACCATGTGTAACACAAAAAACTGTCACCAGCTTGTCATTTGCATTTTGTTGAGATGTTCATGTTTTGGACTATGTTGTTGATCCTTACAAATTCTCACAAGGCACACAGATCTATTCACCTGCGAAACATCATTTAAGGACCACAACGGCTAGAAACTTAGGAAGATTTACACTCACGGGAATCGTACAAATGTGTTCACAGAACTATTCCATTAGACAAACCAGCCTATTGATATAAGCATTGTAATAAGTGAAAAATCTTCCTTGTGTTTTACTAACTGTAGAACATGGGAAGTTTTTTAAAATACACCTATATATCAACTGGAAAAACAAGTTTCTTTCATCTGTATCCATTTAAATGTCAATCCCCACCAGTTTCCAAATCCTTCTGTATAAGAACTTCCAAAGCTAAAACCGATAGAATTGAAATCAAGGAGAAAACAACATTTCATTAACAACCAATGCTATTAGCCGCATATTTGGAGTAGATCAATACTCATCTTGAATTGACAGTGAGATAAAAGCTAGATCAAAAGTTCATAAAATTGTTAAAATGGTAACATGAAGAATATCATAGCATTTACTAAGTCTGACTCAGTCAGCCTCCAGATAAAAGTCCAAACATATGTATTTAAAATAGAAATGTCACATAACGGCAAAATTATTTTGAAATACTCGTAAATATCAACTGGAAAAAAGGGTTTTCATCTCTAAGTCACTCCCTTTAGTTTCTTTCTCTGTAAGAACTTCTAAAGCTAAAAAGATTGAACTGAAACAAAAGAGAAAACCACAATTCAAAAACAACAAATTCTCTCGGCAGCAATACCTGAAAACCTTCTGTTTTCAACTGTCGACAGCTTTTCTTGGCAGAAAATAGCCAAAATAAGTTCTAACCCAATGGGAAATAGAAACTTTTCTTACAAGGTAGGGTTAGGGCATAAATACCTCTCCAAGATACTTCTGAACAAATTCGGAGCCCACAACGCGAATGAAAGCGGCGGTGGTGTGATGAGCAACGGCCTTGGCCAACATGGTCTTTCCGGTGCCAGGGGGCCGTAAAGGAGCACGCCGCGGGGCGGATCGATTCCGATCTGCTTGTACAGATCATGGTGCGTCAGCGGCAGCTCCACCGCCTCGCGAATCTCCTGCTTCTGTATATCGCACCCTCCGATGTCGGAATACGCCACGTCGGGTTTCTCCGACTGAGAGAGCAGCGAAATAGAGGAATCCGCCTCGGGAGGCAGCACATCCACCAGGGCATTCGAGTGACGGTGCAGAGCCACCGACGCCGAGGCCTTGAGAACTTCCTGTTGATGGTGCTGAGGATCCGCACATAGTAGTTGGAGCCCGTGGTGGAGCCAACGATGCCGTTGTTCTGGTCCACCATCTCCATGAATTGTCCGATCACGAGAGGGACCGACTGTATGCGCTTGACCTCCTCCTGTGCCCTAAGCAGCTCTCTCTTGAGATTCTTCTGCTCCTCCTTCACGTATTCCTCCTGTATGTCGATGAACTCCAGTTGTCTTTCCAGGGATTTCATCTTGCTGTAGACGTCCTCTTCCTCCATGTTTTCGGCAGGGCTGGGGCTCTGTAGAAGCCCTTGCGTCCACCGCTTTGGGCTCGAAGGACCCTCCGCTACCGACTTCGGCTCCAAAACCATGGCCGATGCAGCCATCTCGTTACCTCTTCTGCACACAATTTGCTCTTAGCTTTCCTCTTCTCCGACGAACGGGAAGAAAAAAATAAGAAAGGGCACGCACTGTCTGAATTTCTATTCGAAAGGGTTCGGTAGGGATAGGATACGGGCACATATACGGGCGGTGTATCGTGCGATTTTTCCACTTTAAAACACTAAAGAATTTACAATAAGAACTGAAAGATGCTTATATATAGGTTTTATGGCGGAAGTGTGGACGTGGAAATTTAGATCTAATATGGTTCTAACGCATCATTTTAAGTATGCACTCAATATTAATTGGTTTGAATAATGAAATTTTTTATTGGAAGGAATCAATATAAAATGGTTAAAAAATTGTGGTGAAGAGATTATAGCCTAAAACTAGCAATCGCATGTGTACAATGCAATGTGAACGCCTTAACGGTATATGTTATTTGATTTAGAGGGATAATTATTTCTTTTGTAGGCGATGTTGATTAGGGGCTTGATTGATTTTGTAAGTGTAGATATCACTTCTTTTGAAGGTTTCATATCTACATTTCAAACTTGTTACAAATTCGTACATACACATTTGCAAATCGTATATCATGAGTGGTAGCATTATGGGAGAAAGTTGTGAATGTCAGACCCTGCCTTTCAGTGGTTCCAATGTCGACAGTTGCTCTATGCAAAGTAAGTACATGGGACTTGTGGATAGTTAATCCCCATGCCATTTTAATCGGCAATTGTCTTTGATTCCCTCTCAAAATTGGAGGTATCGAGAATATGTAACGGGTTAGAGGGATCCCAACATGGGCCATTGTATCTATCAAATTTGACAACAACAAATAAAGGTAATGATGGTAGTGGCATTGATGCTTCGTAGACAATGTCGGTGATTGTTCCTGTAGCACCATTCACGAGGCATGTATCAACCCATAAATTTACAATAAGCATGATTTTTGTTGTTTGCACAACATAACGTTCCAACTGATCATCATCAAGATCTCCTAGTCCAACCCACCTATTACTTTCAGCAATGGATTGGGCAATCAAAACATTCAATGCCTTCAACATCTGAAGGTTGTGGGAGTCCACAAGATCGTTTTTCGCAAACAAATGTGGTGTCCTTAAAAATGTTGAGGACCTGCTGAGTTAGGTGTGTGTCTATGCGAGACATTAGGAGTTCCCAATCCTCAATAAGAGGAGTTGAATCTCACATGTGGAGTAGTAAATTATGGAATGAAACTTGTGCATTGGTTGTTCCTGCAAAAAATCGAAAGAAGAAGTTAATAAAACTAAATGTATCTGAGAATTCAAAAGGAGGGACTCCTCCATTACATGATGGGAACTAAACTTGAATTCACATCAATATAATATATGTGGTTCATGGATATACATACTTCAAACATGTAGTTAAGAGTCATAACCCAAATCAAATTTCATGAATATTCTTTTCCAAATACACACATTATATTAAAACTATTTCCAAACAAAATACATAGTTTCTGTTTTTCAAGGCATCCAAGCTTACTTCAGATGTTAAAAGAAAAAGGGAAATTAGAAAAGCTTAGACAATAATTCTCACACACCAACAAGTCACAAGACATTATTTTCACAGAGAGTTTCACATATGAGTGGGAGTAATATTATAAAACTATCAAAGTGCATATTAACTAATCCAACCAAATTTAGAGTTAGCACATGACATGTCATGCATCTTAAGGATATATATATACCATTAAGTTTGGTAAGAGCACATGTTATCATTGTTTTCAATTTCCTCAAACAATCCTATGAAAGAAGAACTTCAAATTACTGTGACATGTTTCCCTGTGATCCAGTGAGTTAATGAAATCAAACAGGTTAAGAAATGGCGTTCATCCTCCTAATATTCTCATTCCCTCAACCACGGTCCTACTAGAGTTGTAAAGATAAATTTTCTTGGTCAAAAACAAGAAGCAAAAGTTTGCCCATCATTAGGAAGGGAAGATCTAGAACTCTCCACCATGTTGTCACCATCACAAGGAGCTTAACCTACAAGTTATTTGGTTTACCTTCTTCCCAAAAACCCTCACATATTTTAATTATCAATACTTAGTGAATTATAGGAAATGTTTCTAACATTGATTAGAAGTTATTATATAACTGTGAAAAATGTTTAGCAAACATAGTGACTAAGATTGATAACTCTTTTATTCATCTTATAAATATAAAGTCTATGTTTGTAAAACTGAAGCTACAAAATACCTCACGAACTGATAGTGAAAATATTTGACCAATAGATGATGCGTTTGTTGTGAAAATGTTTAGCAAACATAGTGAAAAATTATTAAATTTAAGGTTGATCGCTCTTTTGTTTCTTATAAAAATAAAGTCTATAGCTACAAAATACCCCACAAACTGATAGTGATAATATTTTCCAAATAGACATCTTAACCAACTTTGAGAAAGTATGACGACCAACTTTGAGAAAAAAAGACGTGATGCTCAAGGAAGCACCAAATCACCCAACTGTAACTATGTAGTATTGTATAAGAATGGATCTGTATGGACAATCTAGGAAACTGATAATTACTTAACTATAGTGATAATATTTGCCTAATAGAAATCTTCAATAACTTCAAGAAACTTAGACATGATTCTCAAGGAAGCACCAAATCACCAAGCTAGACCTATGTAGCACGGATTTGTATGGACAATCTTAAACCAGATTCACATGCAAGGTACACAATCTTAAGGTTATTTGTTACATAACTTGTAAACCAACACCGAATTTTTTTAAACTAAGATTACAGTAAAAGACAAATAGTAAAGTTTGTCTCTGAAATTTCAGCTAATGAACAAGAAATTACATACTTTGTGCAAATTGAAAGAAATGATGATCAACTAAATTCAATCTTTCAATTTTGCAATATAAGAAAAAAAAATTGCTTAGACAAAACAAATAAATATCTGAAAATTGCAAAAAACAGAGCCCATCGTTCCAGGGCAGTGAAACTAGATCTCAAAATTGCACAATAAAATTATTACTTAAAAATTCATATTGAAAACCTCAAATATAAATCTATATTATTTGTCAAACAGAATGTATTTATTTACATCAAAGAAAATGCAGATCAGAAAAATGCATATCAGTTTGTATTTAATTACATGTTAAATATGGGTCTGACTGTTAGAAAATACAGTCAGTCACATATTTATTTGCCCAATATAAATAGAAATGCAGTTTCACCTTAGTGCAGACGTGCAAAATTATTTGTTATTTAAAGGATAATCATCTAGGCGCTTACAATCCACAAGGAACATGGAAACACAAGAAAAAATTTCATTGTGTGTGCATTATGAGTGGCCAAAAATCAAACCATAAAAGATTAATTTGATGTCAGTTCATTTAGAAAACCCGTCCATATAAAATCAACCGATTCTGATTGAGTGTGCAGGTTGTTCCAAAATTGATTCAACAAGATCGATTAACCCATTTCCTTGAATAATACTAAAGACTCTCAAGAATAAGACCAGTAAATGGCACCAACATGTTGTTAAGGTCAACATATATCAAACCTTGAGTAGAAAAGATTAAATAAGCTTTCCCAGACCTTGTAACAACCACTGTATAAGGGAAAATAACTTGCTCCCCCTACATGTGTGACTTCTCAACCTATAATCTACATATATTCTTTGAGAAAAAAGAGAATTACCAAGCTATAATACAAAACAAATTACAAATTTAGACCCTATACCTTAGATATAAAGTATCCAAAGCCTGTTAAAAAAAATCCAACCATTTTCTATTCTACACGACTATTGTAAGCCCCCAACAAAGCCACTCTAAAAGTAAATACTTCTACCTACCAGTTACCCCTATGTGGTTAACTCACATTTACAAGCTATAATATAGATACAAGAGTGCAAGACAAATAATTTCAAAATGCATCAAAACTCACATGTGCAAGACAATATTGTAAGATGTCCACAAATTGATGCAAAAACATATTATTCAATTAACTTTCACACCTTTAGGCCCCTGTTTTATGTTTCTATTTCTCCATGATCTTGTTTTGTAATTCTAATGACACTCATTGGACTTCTCAAGGAATCACTTCTGTAAAGTCCTTAGAAAATATGAATTGTGATAGACACAAGCCATGAATAATGACTGAAAAGGAGGATGAATTTGTTTGAAAACTGACAAGGTTCATATAGCCTAAACAAAGACTTAATATTATCCTAGTCTGCAACTCATATACTTATAATTTATAAAAGAGCTACAACTAGAGGATACTTCATAGTTACCATAGTCCTTGCCCTATCATTAGCAGGTTGAAGTCAGTTATAGGACAACTTCTGTTGTCCCTAATGGTAGCCATGAATTCAATCAATAATACAGGCCAACATATTGTTTTGCTTACAATTTTACAGTCCACTTGAAGGTAGTTGTTTCAATAAGGTGTAGGACTGGCTAAGCATGTGTCTCAACTCTCAAGGGTCCATGTCCTTTTGAATGAGTCCATATTCAGAAACATGATATTAGATTTCATAATTATTGACATGATCCATCAAGTTATCTCAGTGTATAGACCTAGACAACAAGGTGGTGCCATTACTCTCACCATAGCTCCATCTATCATGTTTATTCCTCAATCACAAACTATAACCACAAGAAACACGGTTCCAGAACAGTACATGACTATATTAGAGTATCTTATGATGTAAATCACGTAAGCTCAGTCTTGCACTAATAAATTCTAGGACCAATAGGGTTGTCAAGAAGACAAGTTATTCTCCACATACGAAAATATTTAACAATTTCATGTTCCATGTTTTATTGTGGTTAATCAATCAAGCGCTACTTGAAACGCCAATACGGGTATACTCACTGGAAGTGAACAGGTTATAGTACCTAATAGAGCTCTAACACATTCATGACGTCACACGACAAAAGCATCTATCATCATATAAATAAACATGCAACTTTTCAGATCCACTAAATATGAACACCCTCGGGCATCGTCAACAAGAACAAGAGATTTGAATTTTGTATAGTAAAGAAGGGTTCAAAGTTTCTATGATGAGTGGCCGAGAAAATCTGATATTTTATGACCTTGTATACCAATCGTTGGAAGAGCACAACCTAACATTGTTAACAGTTTAAACATTGTATTCACACTTGCTATAAAATCTTACTAAGCCTAGCACATAGTCGTAAATTAGTCACCGCTCTTGAATTCAAGTATAGCTTAAAATCAAAGGAAAACACCATACCCTCATGAATCAATGTTTCTAAATAGCATTCAGACAAAACTAACCCTGTGATGTATCTAAACCCTGTTAATATTATAAAGATCGATTGCAGTATATGTTAATTTTGAAGAAAATAATTGACCGCACCTTGGTTTTTACTTTAAAAACCAAAAATCGGTATGTGGTGAGACATTTTCTAAGTGCTTGCCCCGATCAGACGGATAGACATCAAAAGAGTAATCATCATACAAAACTGAACCCCTCACACACATGGAGACAATTTATAGGTATATGCAGTGTGATCAATAAGCAGGCAGATCCCAACATAAGATAATGAAAATACTAGTTCCCTATACTATGGTCTAGCAGTAAATTGGAGGCTCACCACAGAATTGTCGGGTTCAAAACTAGTTGAACTCATGCCCGTGCAGCAATGTGGAAATTTAGGTACAATTTGTAAACTGGAGTTCAATACCTCTGGAAGGTGAAACATACACTGTCAATCCAACAAAGGAAAAATATCCTAACAAAAAATACAAGCATAGGAAGTGGAATGGGACAAACTTAAGTGATCTTTTATCAGGGATGTCATGACAGAGACCTAGGTTAAAATTCCCTGGATGCATGTTAAGTTTTGAGATTGGGTAAATTACCAAGCCCATGTCTGGGTGCCATGTACCCACAAGGACAATTCCTCAATACCGAAAAAATGAGGTACATGCAGCAATATCATAATAAGATATGGAGATCTAACATCCCTTGGACATAGATAGAAAAACTGAAATCCAAAAAATAGATTCGATGTGGGAGAGACAAAACATGGGCATGGCCAATGGGTAGTGCCATATGCCTTAAATGTATAGCCAATAGAGGCTAGGTTAGGGAAACAATCAAATAAATGTATGTTGCATTGTAATTATATTTAAATTGAAACCCAATATCTCCAACAAGCATGTTATAGTGGTATGGTAGAGAGTAATAATGTCACCTAAGAATTGAATATGACTAAGTGCAAGTTTCAGGTAGCTTTTTGGCGGAATAGATATGGTGTCTAATCTTGATACTGAACTCCCTCCATACAAGGTATTATTGTTTACCGATTTATCAATAAGAGAAATTCAAACATAATAGATTTTGTTGAGGAAAAAACAAAGCGAAGGAATATGAGCAATGATCTCAGTATTTCATTAAAAGAGAACGGAGAAATCCTCTTACCTGAATAGTGTCATAAAAATTCAAAATTAAACTTGCGACTCTTCTGAATGTGAAAGCTACGTCGGCCACAATGCATGCAAAGGGTAATAATGTTGGGACAAAGATTCCACCTTTGTGCTGCAACAATCCAAATGAATCTTCAGATGTTTTGCACCCTATTTATAGCTAAGCATTCTTAGGATCTCAAACCTAGATTTTAACCAATATTGCATTGAAATTTCCCATCCACCGATGATTGTTAATTGGACTTATCTGCCACTTATGATTATGCATGGTTTCCATCCACTAGTATCTTTCCACATTGTCTTGCAGGCCAACTTTCAAGCGGGATGACAATACTTAAGAAAACAAAAAACAAAGAAAACAAAAAAACCAAAAAAACCAAAAAAATCAGATGACATACGAGAATCGAGAAAAACAAAGTTGTTAAAAATAGCAAAAGCAAAATTGTTAAAAATAGTAAAGCCATCATTTAAGCCGTCCAAATTTTACAGTCTCATGAATGTCCACAAATCCTTTTCCCATAGGGATAACGCCTTCGACGTAATAATATTGGAAAAATACACAACATTAAATTAACATTGAAAATGGGGGTTTGAGAAGTATGATTTAAGTAGCACATAGAACTAAGAAAATGTCAAAAACGCAACCCAAAATAAACCATATTACATAATAAATAACAAAAATTATTAACTACGAGATGCAACACTAGGGGGTGGTGGTGGATCATCTTTAGGAGGTAAGACCCCCAACTAGAAGGCTCCACCATAGGCAGATTAATAGTGGTTCATCTATTTGGAGTTTGTGAATTATCTTGAATAATATGAGGCACCATGTTGCCCCAACCTAAAGGAGGAGATTCGACCACGGTAACCTTCCCCTGAGTCGCGGGTGTCCAACGTGATGAATCAACAACATCCTTGCCCTAAGGAGGTGATGAACTCCAAACAACCTCCTTAAAAGGTAAAGCGGAGAAACTTGACCCACGCTTTGGGAGGAGTGGCGTTTGTTATAAGTAACTCCTTCTACACCTAGCGTGCAACAAGTGGAGGGCTTAATCTCATAGGATCATGTGGCACCCAACTTGAATGGTGCAAGGTGTGTTACCCAATGGTTAAGCAATTGTTACGAAATACTAAAATTCAAACACCGCTTTCTATACTTACACTTGTATGTGAAAGTACACAAAATAAATCACAATTTTATCATTAGAAAATTGTGATGAGATATCATCATTGCTAAATATAACAGCATTCTTAGTTTTCCACAAATGAAATAAAATTAGAGCTCTAGAAAAAAATTCCATAATGAAGCTATATAAGTAGGTCAGTTGGAGTAGTCAATGAACAAAGCAATTTTACAAGTAAAAGCTTACGGATGAAAAGGCTAAAATAAAGAATGGATCCAACACCAAACATATCGAGGTTCGAGGACATGACCAAAATGGATTCTTAAAAGTCTCAAAACAAGCCCACGTAGGACATTAGGGATTTGAGATACAAATGTGTTTGAGTCTTTCGCCCAAAGGAAGCCCTTGGTAAAAAAACACCACAAAAATGGTAAATTTTGGGCTCAAGTTTACACTTCAAAACCCGATCAAGGTGAAAAATCCATGTTTTGGGAAAGGAATTCAAACCCCCAAAGCGAAATTGAACTCACTAAGGGAAGGCGAGAATGGGCTTGTCAACTAGTAAAGCAAACTCGGGTTGTAATATTTAAAGCTCGTGTCAACATTTCATCTGCAATCATGACACCATGCTCTTAAGTTTGAGCACATAAGGGAAATTTGAATTAACAAGATTGAATTTCCTCTTGAGCTCTAGGATAATGATTTTTTAAATCATTCATCATGTTATAATCTTTGAAAGTACAATCTTTCTAGATATTTGACATGGAGAATTAAATTGATAGGGTTTAGGATTTTTCTAGATATTTGATATGGAGAAATAAATTAGGCTAGAATTATCCACCTTCCATCATTATAATTTTGTATTGCATGGAGAGTCAAAGGCTCATTGTCGATTGATACAAATCCTTCTAGATATTTGACATAAAGAGTCTAATAAACAAATGTGTGTGTGTGTGTGTGTGTGTGTGTGTGTGTGTGTGTGTGTGTGTGTGTGTGTGTGTGTGTGTGTGTGTGTGTGTAAGCCATCGTTATTTTTTTAATTTATGTGCAAAGATATCTAAGTTTTTAACCACTTATATGTTAGTATTTTCATTTTTACCAATCGTATATTAGTATTTTCATTTTAATCAGTCATATGTGGGTATATCCTTATTTTAATAATTCTAAAGTTTAACATTAGAAGACAATGAAGTTATTGTGGAATATTTTATTTTGACGTATATCTCCAAGGAGTGGTTGTCGTGAAACAAGGCAAATTGGAAAGTTTTCAGAGAACAAAGATTATAAGATACAAGGTAAAATTTCGTAGAACACTGAAGAGTTCACAAAATGCAACATACTCTACTGGAGGAAAGATCAGGTCGTGGGTGGTTAAAGTAATTGCGGAGTTAGAGACTGATCGTGGACTAAGGCAAGGGTGAAGATGAAGTTGTGGATTATCTAAAAGTTTGCCAAACACATAGAAAGCCACGTAAGACGAGATCAAGGTGGAAGAACATAAAAAGACCACGAAACACAATAAATTTGCACCTAATCGATACCAGATGCTCAACCACTCCAACAACCGAATTTAATTTTGAATGATGTCATCCTCCTGCATTGGTGATCCGATGGTGTACGACTAGAGCAATGTCAAGCACCCATATTGTTGGACTAAAAATATGACTAAGTGAAAGCCATATGCGGAAGTCAAAGACCACGTGCGAAGGGTGTGCATGGACCACCAAGAAGTGACTAAAGGCTAGAAGGAACATGCGGGCGAGAAAAATAGTTACAAAGATTAGTGCGCGAGGGTTTTGCGCATACACACAGAGGGTTTTGAGTTAGTTGAATTTCCAATAAAGACTAAAAATAAGAAAAAGCAGAGTTCAGTACAACAAGCAAGGAAAGTCCAAAAATAAACATGGATAGGATAAGGCACCAACAAAAAGTAAAGCACATGCAAGGAGGACAAGAATGACACATGGAAAAAGCTAAATATAGGAACAAAGCATGGGTAGGATCGAGCTATTTATAGCGCGAGTTGGAGTTAAAGTAGGAGTCTAAGGGCATGCAACCTATATTTAGGATGTTTAACATATAAGCGATAAAGGACAAGTTCCCACCATGTATAAATAGGTGTTTCACTCCTTTGTGAAGGGAGGAGGGGGAGAGAGTGTTAAGTTCTATGTGTTAGTTGTGAGTCCTCAAAGTATAAGTCTTGATATGCGGTTAAGTATGACATGCATAAAATGTGTGCATGGATGTAATCAGCTATGAGTATATGTAATAGATGGTATTATGATTGTAATGAATGAACTGTTATGGATTGCACATATTAGCTAGAGATGAGCATGGTATGATTGGTCTATTAATCTTGTTAATTATTGTTATATCAATGGATGATTGATCAAGTTACATGATTCGCATGTTATCTAGTTATCTTGTTATAAGTACATAGTTATTTTCCTCATGAGATAACTGGTTATGAACATGACACACATCTTGATAAGCATGACACACATCTTGATAAGTAAGACAGAGAAGGGACCTAATAGTTGCGTGCACTTCGGGTGAGCGTTTAAACATTTATCTAAGTGAAGTGCTAGCGCACTCGACTTAGTAAGGTGTTGGCAACTAGACTCCAACATTTTGATTCCATTACCGGGACCTTCTTTTATTCTTATTTGTAAGATGTGGTGGTGCGCATAGCGTTTTGGTTGTCCTTAGAGGATATTGAGTGTTGGGTACATGACAATGGTGGGACAATTTTTCTCAAAGATATAGCATTGGATGAGGCTTCAATGCGCGCAAATGGGTAAAAGACAACTTGTGTGATTCATTATACAAGAATTTTTTTAGTTTCTTCCCCTGTAGAATTGTATGAATAGTTGGTAGCATATGCACGGGATAGAAGTATTCGGTTGGGATAGAAGCAAGTTTAGAGCCAAAATAAATATCGGGAACTCTCTGATTTGGATGAACCATGGACTCATGTTGTAGACCGTTGGTGGGAAGGTGTGATGCATAATTACACCTTGGAGTACACAAATTTAATGTATTCATGCCCTAAGAAGCAGAGTTCCAATTTTTGTGTGAGCCAAGGGGATCATACCTACGCACGTTACCGTTAGTAATAAATATCTTAATGATTGAGTTGGGGATTGAAAACTTACTTATGGAAGTCTAAAACCCCACCACACATAGGGACATGAAACAGGTTTGGGAAGGATGTTGTCAGTCCAAGTGGAAGAAAGAGACAAAGAAGAGAGATGCGTGGCAACTATAATGATGCGTAAGAGAGGGTAGTTAAAGAGGCACTAAGAATGAGAGGATTGGGGCCAGGTGGAAGTGATAAGAACCCTACGAAGACGAAGGACTGCATGACCATGTCCCTCAAATATTTGGAAAGCACAACAAAAGTACCCCTTGGCATATGATGAGAGCGAGTCCAGGAAAGGAAAAGAACCGTTGATGCACATCTAACCTAACTTGGACCCCTAGCCCTTACGCTTGGTGTTTGGAATTCGAAGTTGTTATAGAAGATCATCATAGTGACGGTGAGTAAGAAGGTAATCGAGGATCTCCACGTTGGGTTGGAGATACATGAAGGCATGTTTTAGTATCAGCATAGGAAGCACAATAGATAAAGGCAACACATATGGCAACACAACAAGCTCCCGATTTGGGCAAAAATTGTTTGGAAGCAATTCGATAGGTGCGACTTCAGGACAAAGTAGTGGCACATTACCCATTGGATGTACTTGTATAGGTGGCATAGTAGGTCAAACGGTTGGTGTGCAATTCAACACTACTACAAGGACAAGGTAGTACTTTTATAGGTCCCGAGTCATGGCGGGAGGCTCGGAGGTTCGGGTCCTCCAGCATGCGAAGGAAATCCTAGTGGAGGCTCGAGATCGGGGTTTGGATGCACTCCAAGATAAGGACCATAGGAACCAAAGATAACAACCTCAACAATCACAACAACCCCCTCATATCTTCTTTGAGATGTCCCTTCATTTTTCAGAGTATCGGGGTGTGGAAGATGTAGTAGAGCATGTACAAAAGTGTGAAATTTTGTGGAGGGCCAAAGGAATAACAACCCCAGATTGAAAGGCTAGTCAATTTGCTACAACATTTTAAGGTCGCGTGTATAGTTGGTATAGGAAGTATGATCCACACAGACAATAGTAGATTATGATGCATTGTGCACCACTTTCTTGGTTGAATTTGAAGTACAGAAACTGAGCAATAAAGCATTAGCGAGTTGAAAGACGTTAAACATGGCTTGGATGAGAGTGTTAGAGAATATGATGTGCATTTTAAGACTTTATTTTTTAAGCTTTCTTATGACATTCATCGAGTTAGTGTGCGAAATGGTTCATAGGAGGTTTCTTTACCACCTTTTAAGGGTGTTATCACATAAGACATTCACCGATCCGTGCAAGGCTTTAAAAGCAAACACTACATGTAAAAGTGGTTGGGAGTGTAGACACGGGGGTAAGTTTATTTCTTGGGGCCCACATCGAAACAATGGCCACTTAGTTGGAAATTTATCTGTCAATTCATCTTATGAGACACATAGTGGACTCTGGTGCACCGATTATGAACTGGAGGGGCATTCAAAGGATATATGTCCACGTAGGAATGTGCACGTAATATTAACGGCTTGCGAAATTTATCACAAGAATCATGATGTTAACTATCTACTTTTGCAACGTCTTGTGCCCAAGAAATTTTCTTTATATTATAAAATATGTGATGTGCATACGCATGACATAACCAATTTTCATTTGATTGATCAGATTCATAAAGCTTTGCAATATAGGGTTATGCCAAACTAGCGTATAGAGTAGTTTGTGAGGCTCAAGAGGACGAGAATAATGAGGGGCACAACAACGGTAATGGAGGCTTTAAAGGCGGATACCAAGGTAGAGGTCGTGGTGGCCGAAGAAGGTTCACACGAGGAACATGTTACACTTTTGGATTTCCCAATCACTATCAACGTGAATTCCAAAAGAATCATACATGCACATATTGTGACAAGGTGCATAAGGTTGAGGATTATCGATTTTGTATGCCCAAATGTACAAAAACAACAAGAATGATAAGGGAGCAACCATGATTCATGTTGAATGCACCAAGCAAGGGAAATGAACACCTAATAAATTGGTTGTAGTGGAACTTTGACCATTATTGATCAACACACACATAGAGGTAGTGCACGCGCGAGCAAGGAAAATCAAACGATCATCGAAGAGAAGAGGCTATTCATATGGGGTATCTAGATGTAGTCCAATAGAAGGAAGTATATCAAGAGACCATGGGCGTCATTAAGGAACTCCAAGGGGAGATACAAAGTGCCTAAAGGAGCAAGTGCATGAGAGAGAACATGTAAAGAATGTTGAATTACCTCATAAGGATGTGGATGACCTCAAAGAGGTATGCAGAGATGCTTAGGTAGGAGAATATCATACCTATGTTGGGAGAATGGTTACAGGACAAAATATCGCATGTAGGTGCAGAAAGGGAGTGCTAGATTCTCCATGCCAACTTACCACCTCAAGATCATGAGTATGACAAGGAAATCACATTAGATGCAGTGATTGATAGATGGTGGGAAGCAATATTTTAATTGATACACGCGCAAAGCTTAATGTATTTAAACTTGATGCTTGGAACCAAATGGGAAGGCGACCATTACAACCATCCTTGAATGTGTTGTACATGAACAACAAGACAAGGGCTATGTGCATTAGGGTTTGAAGGATGCTTTTATCACCATTCAAGGAGCCAAGTTTAAGGGTGACTTTGAGGTCCTGGAGCTAGGTGAAAGAGACAAATTTCCTACGCTACTAGGTCATCTCTAGTGTTATATCAACAATGTAGACCTACATTTTAACAAGTGGTATGTGAGTTTTTAGAACAAAATTGAGTAAGTTATGATACCAATGGATGACACAAAGATTGCACCCGATATATAGCCCATCGGTGAAGAAGATCTTAACAGATCTACGCGGATGGTGTGTGACCTAAATGATGTAGAGCCATCAAATGAGGGCGTACGTAAGTGGGAAGATGTGCAATCCATAAGTGACACTACTAGTGTGCCTTGTGATAATTGGGCTCATGGTACAAACAAGATGGTTGGGTCGGAGTTCAAGGAAGGGTAACAAAAATAATTACACCAAAAATTTTGGGCGATTGGGAAATGTCGGTATATCAAAGTACGAGAGAGAAGAAAACCTGAATCATTTTTGTGCGCCATGGAGGAACAATTACGCGATGAGGGGGATAAAAGAAATATGTGGTATACTCATTGAAAGGGATAATAGTGTTAGTGGGCTACACATATAGATAACTTACTTGGTTGGCATGAGATAAGAGTGGATTTCTTGACACGATTTGTCAGAACAATCTCCCTTCATTAATACAAGATTATGATGGGAAGAATTCTCCCATGGTACATGTTCACAATTGTGAAAGGAATTGGATGAAAGGGCAAGACATTATGCCACCATCCCTATGGGTATATAAGTTCTATTCTACATTGTGGAGGTGAGCACGTGTCCTGGTACATACATGTTAAGTCTAAAACAAGAAACAAAAATTGGCACGAGATGACTTCAAGTATCACCCATACTTTTGATTAATTTTCTAATAAACCATTGGTTCATGAAGCTCTACATATTATAAAGTGCATTACATTAGGGGATAACGAAGGGTGGAGAGATTATGACTTAGTTATTTGGTGAGGATGATCTTTGAAGCATATGACGACATAGTGGAATCGAAGTAAACCTTGTTGGAACGTGCATGGAAGGAAAAGGAAAAAGGAAATCTTGTCTATCTTATAGATGATGAAGAGGTTGAGGACCTTAAAATTTAGCACACATAAGGTGCACATGAATTATTGGATTCGTTAGATGAGCAAGTACATGTATATCATGTGTCATTAAAAACACATAAGGTGCATGGAAGGAAAAGGAAAAAGGAAAGCTTATATATCTTATAGATGATGAAGAGGTTGAGGACCTTAACATTGAGTGCATAGAAGATGTGCGTGAAGTATTGGATTCTACAGATGAGCAAGTGCGTGCATATCATGTGCCATTAAAAATGAATAAGGTTAACATTGGGAATAAAGACGCACTGAAAGAGGCAATTATTGGTGACTATTGGTCTGAAACAGAGGTAGCAAAAACAATCAAGCTATTGTGTGACTTTCATGACCTATTTCCCATAGGATACCATGAGTTAAAGGGTGTGCATCCATCATTAGGAGAAATGAAAATCAAACTCAAGGATGGCGTGCGACTATTTGTTTGTGAAGAGACTTTCCCAGATGAATCCTAATTTGTAGCGTCAAGGTGAAGGAGGAAATTGACAAAATGCTCAAGGTAGGAATTATTGAGCCCATTAAGAGTCGAATGGGTAAGCCTTAGATGGTTATCAACATTAGAAAGGATGACAAGATAAAGATTTGTGGTGACTATAGATTTTTGAATGCTTCATGTGTCATTAATACTTTTCCCACACCGTTTACTAAGGAGATCCTAGAACGTGTTGTGGGGTGTGAGATCTATTATTTCAGAGATGGATTTTCAGGCTATCATCGGGTAAGGATTGTGCACAAAGACCAAGAGAAAACATTGTTCAAAACCCGAATGGAGATGTTTTGCTTACACGATTATGCCCTTTAGCATGAAGAATGCACCAATGGTGTTCTCGCATATTGTTATTCAAGCATTTCAAGATTTTATTCATAAGTTTCTTCAGGTATATTTGGATGATTGGACTATTTATGGGTTGGTTAAAGACCATTGTGACTATTTAAGGTTAATGTTTGAAATATGTGGGAATTTTAGCATCTCCTTGAATATTAAGAAGTGTATCTTTACAACACCATTTGGTACTTTTCTTGAACACATCATTTGTAAATAAGGCTTGTAGGTAGATCTCACTAAGATTACGCAGATATTTTGGGGATGGAGGAGTTAACCAATCAAAGTGAAGTGTGTAGATTCATTGGGTATACAAGATACTACAATAAAATCATCAAGGGTTATGCCAAGATCGTTGCTTCATTAGAAGAGTTGTTGAAAGACAAAGTAAAATTCTATTAGGGTGACACACAACAACCAATATTTGAAACATTAAAAGATAAGTTAACCATCACACCTATCTTACGCTTCCCTTTTTGGAGTAAGCCATTTAATGTTCATGGAGATGCTTCAGGAACTACGATTAGTGTAGTTTTAACACAACCAGGGGAAGGTAATGAGGACCATCTCATTTGTTTTATAACTAGGAAGTTGACACGACTAAGCTGAAGAATTACACAAACCATAGCAGCAGAGGCATTATTAATGGTATATGCACTTCACAAATTTAGACAGTGTCTATTAGCAACACCATTTATCTTCTACACTGAACACATGACACTTAAATATTTGGTTAACAAACTAGTTTTACAAGGGCACATTTGTCTTTGGATCCTTCTATTCCAAGAGTTCGATTTTTGAGTTATAGTCAAGCTTGGAAAAAAATTTGGGACCGAGATCACTTATCATGGATTAACTCTGGTAAGGATGCAAAAATCATAGAGGAAAGTATGTCGATACTCGATTATTCAGACTACATCGCACAGGAGTTAGAGCACATCGCAGTAATCCTACACATAAGAGTTGTGTTTGAAGGAATAATGACACTAGAGAAGAAGCAGTTGGCCATTCACGCGACATCGTACCAATTGGTTGGAGGAGACTTATACAAGATGGGTAGCGATGAATTATTGTGCAGGTGTGTGTTAGAACATGAGTGCGAAGCCATGATGGAAGAGGCGCATGGTGGAATTATAGGAGGTTTCCATACATGTGAAGTAACGATGTGCAAGATATTACTAACATGATTATGGGGGGGAACTCTCTATAAGGATACCAATGCATTTGTTAAATTCTATGATCATTGTCAAATGATAGGAAAACTAGGAAATTGGGATGAAATTTCGTTGCAACCTATACCAAGTAGTAAAGCCTTTTAAGAAGTTGGCAATATAATTTATTGGCCCAATTACACCACCTTTGCATAGGATAGGTGCACGTTACATTATCATATGCACAAATTACTTGACAAGGTGGGTAGAGGCAACACCTACAAAGGATTGCACTGCAACTACAAAAACAAGATTCTTATGGGAAAACATCATTAGTCGGTATGGTTTTCCATTGAGTCTAACTAGTGACAGGGGAACTCGTTTTTTTAATGAAACAATTAGCATATTACTAGCAGAGTTTATGGTAGCCCATCATAAGACTGCCCCTTATCACCCACAGGCTAATGATATTGCAGAGGCTTTTAACAAGATCTTGGGATAAAAATTGACAAAGATATGTGATGTAGGTATAAAATATTAGGATGACAAAGTATCAGTTGTGTTATGGGCATATAAGACAACATACAAGAGGTTAAATAAGGCCACACCTTTGTAATTCGTGTTTGGTGTGGAGGTCATTTTTCCTGTGGAATTCATGTTACCCTTCCCGCATATTACATGCATAGGAGGACTTGTTGATGAGAAAGTAGTGGATGAACGCATTGATAAATTGATACAATTGGACGAGCAACACGTAATTGCGAGGTCGAGTCGAAGACAGGAAAAAGTGAGACAAAAGGCTTGGTATGATAGTCATATTAAGAATAGGTCTTTTATTACGGGAAGATGGTGATTTTGTATGACTCCAAGTTTGCACACCATCACGGGAAGCTCAAATTTCATTGGTTATGACCATTTAAAGTAACCAAGATATTGAAATAAGGTGCATATCAGTTATAGTCGTTGGATGGCACTATGTTGTCTAGTTATTTCAATGGGACTAGGCTAAAGCCCTATTATAAATAAGTTTCTTTTGTGTTTGTAGTAAGCGCAAGATTGCCATTTAGGTTAGGTTTCCCTTTATGTTTTGTTTTTTTGTTTTGTTTTTGATAAGCACATCCGCATAAAAGAGCCAATGATCTTTGTTCTAGGTTGATGCTAGAAGACCGCACATGCTTTTAGTGTGGGGTAAGCATGTATAGGTGCACGATGTGGAAAATGGAAGGATTATACTTGATGGAAGGTGGTAAAATGTACATGATGAGGATAATACTTGATGGTATAGGTCACGAGTAATTAATGTGGTTGGAAATTGAAAACCTATAAAAAAATGGTGGTGAACAAAGTCATTCTCACCTTGCTTTGAAGAACTAGTACACGAAAGAGCTCAATTGCGATGAGTGTGAAGAGTGAACCAGAGAGCAATTGCGCAAAATGAAGTGCGAATCAAAGTAAAGAATGAGTAGAGAAGCTTGAAGGTAGAGAAATCCTTTTCAAGAAGTGGTAACTAGGTGACGAAGGGTATAGAGGCAAGGTTCTGTGTGACAGATTGAGAGAGTTAGGGTTCGAAGGAAGTGAAGAAATTGAGTTAGGGAAAGATTTTAATCACATGTTCGGCTTTAGGGCATAAAGTTCGAGCTAATAAGGGAAAATAATTAAGCAAGGATTTGAATTCTCACCACCACAAGAATGATTTGAGTAAACCAAGGTTTGATTTTCAACACCTAGGCCACATAGATTCACAGGATTTAACAGATAGACCGGTTGGAGAGAAATAATGACACCGAAGAGAGCTCCAAAGACTAAGAAAACTAGAGAGGAATCCGACGAGTGGTTCTCCAAGATGCAACAAAAACCATTGGGCATCACAACCTGATGAAATGCAAGATAATTGAATATAATAACCGAGTGCAAGTGCATGAGGCAAACATAAATAAGGATGTCCTACGAGAAATGAGTAAGAGGACCATAAAAGAGCAAATAGTCCTCGATGATATAAATCACAAAAATTTGGAAGGAGTTGGGGTACTTCAATTGTATGAGCTTCCCTACTTTGGGAATCCCACATCCCTCTTTCAATGATTGATGTCATGCGTGTGCACGAAGACTATTTGTCCTAAAAGCATGCTAGCATTTACATGATTGCAAAATAAGAAAACTAGTAATTGACAACTCCATTTAGCCTTTTGTTTTGTCTTCTACACTTTTATTGGATTTATACATATTACACTCTTGCCGACATTAAACTGTTTTATTTTTCTATGGCCTAAGACACTAGCACCTAGTTAGGACACTATCGATATCCAATCTTGTCCTCTTGGGGACTCCTCTCCTTCTTTACCTTTTTCTTATCCTTTTGGACCCCTTTAGCTTATTGATTACTTTTTACTACTTTGGGTCAGCCTTTAATTGTCAATTATGAAATTCAAACAAGGGAATCATATAAATACACAATTACATTTTCAAAACAAAGTACCAAACACTAAGCATTACATACTATCACCTAAGCTTACATCCAAAGGAACAAAAGCACTTCAAAACATCCATCTAGCACACTCATTCAAGGGACAAGGTCATATCACTTCTTACATACACAACATAGGAGAGGAAAGTCTATTTATTCCATTCACACATTCATATACATCTGGATCATTCTAGATCTAGCCCACTATCTTAGTGTAACTTGCACAAGGACATTATAGGGCATCATTACACACACTTACACAAAGAACTACATGGAGTCTGAAATGTAGTGCAATGCTGGTAACACTAAGTTCACTCTTCAGGTGATTGTTGGGGTCATTCGACTCCACATTCTACATATTTTTTTATTAGATTTTATGTGGTTTGTGGACATGTGCAAGTAGACAACTTGTTTTTTAAGGTTACAAGTACATTCGACGATTAAGGAGAGAAACTAGAGTGACAAACAAAGACTAGCAATGAAGCTTCTCTTGCACACAGATGTAAGAGACCAGATTTGGATCGCACATCACATAGACACGCTAACACCCAAAATGGACACTAGCACTCACGTGCTCCTATCCTCGTGTGCTCTCTTCCAAGCACATTCTTAAGTTTCAAAACCTCTAGTGAGCATTGATGACACTCTTTAGTTTGTTTAAGCTATTCACCTGCCTAGATCACTTCCAAATTGCTCCAGAAATCAACTAAGTATCTATATCTCCTCTCTTGCTTAGGGTTTCACATTTGTACATGCTTTTTTACTTATGTCTTACTATATATTAACATTTGTATATCATTCATTACAATAGTTACTCTACAATTAGATTTAATTCAATTTATATTAAATCATTTGGTGAACCCACTCGCTCAAACCCTACCTTTTTTTAGATTCTTTTATTCTCCCATGGTCAAGACTTATGAACCCTTTACCGATGAAGATATTTGTGACCTCTAAGCCCATATTTTTTGAACATCCTCAAGATTTAGATATCTTATCATTGTTGCTCGTTGATCAAGAAGCCATTAAACTATTTTTGATCTCAACCCTGCACATATTCTCTCTTATAATGCTTTTTCCTATTGACGATCACAACCTCCTAATTCTACCCTCCCACCCACCTTATTGTTCTTGTTTCTATGCCTACTCCTACCAATCATTTCACCTAACCTATTACTCACATACATGATAAGTCTCCTCTTCAGACACCCAAGACCTAGCTTCTTTATACCAAGATCTATAAATTCAAATATGTCAATTACAACAAGCTACTTCACATTCCTCTCCATCTCTTGATTCTCACTTCTCCTTCACACCCTTTTCACACCCACCATATCTTCTTATCCACTTCCTCCTAACTTCATCACACCCAAGATTCCTACCTTCAATGGCCATGGTGACCCTCAGGAGCATCTTCGATCTTTTCATGTGGCATGTCTTGATTATGTGATGATTTTACATTACTAGCTAAACTATTTCCTAGAAGCTTGCAAGATTACACTATGTATGGTTTTATGATCTACATGTTCACTCGGTAACCTCTTTTACATACTTAGCCGATGTTTTCCTTGCACATTTTTCTATCAATATCAACACCAAGATCTCTTATGCATAACTTGCTCAACTTAAACAAGGATCTAATGAGCATCTAGTAGACTATGTTTTTGTTATAAGAACAACCTTGTTAAGATGACTAATGTACTAGCTGAATTTGAATTGTAAGATCTCTTTATTAAAGTCTCTTACCTCCACTTCAAGAGAGTGTCATCTTTGAGACCTCTCCCTCCTTTGATCAACTATGCCATACACTCAAATTGTGTGAAGGAAAACTCTTATCTATGGGAAAATTGAAATACTATGATACTTCTTCATCTTCATCTTCTAATCGGTTTCAAGAAAAATCTACTTTCAAACCATCTCCTAAGCCCATTGAAGCTAAGGCCACTATTAACATTGTTTCTACACCTGATAAGCTTCAATTGTAACCCACAAGGCATACTTTTACTAAATTACCTTACGCACCTTGGCTCTATTACCACAACTTATTGAAATCAATCTTATCACTCTTCCTCCACCGCTCAATCTTGATCCTTCTCACCCCCCGTGGCTATAACTATGATGAAAATACACATTGTGACTACCACCAATGCATTGGGCATCACATTGATCATTGATTTAAGCTTAAACATCTAATTCAAGATCTTATTGATAATAATGCAATCGAGCTCCTTATCCATCTAATACCAAACAGTCAATGATAATCAAAAGCTAAAAATATTTAATGACCCTCTACCAAAGCATGAAAAACAAGCTACCGATTCTTCTACAAACCATACATATCATGTTGTGCCTCCTCCTTCATTAGGGCCTCTTGACTTTCTTGCTTCTATGTTGATGTCACCACCACTTGTTATCACATTCTCGGATCATGATTATCATGCTACATTTACTTTGATTCATTACATATCAATGCCTCTATTGGTTCTTATACCATCAACAATACTATGGTCTATCCATTGGTTATTACTAATGTATGCTCTGTGCACTCCTCTTAGCTATCAAATGTCCAATGTCTATTATCACATTTTGGTTCCTAATTCTTATGGTCATGTCAAACTTCCCATTATAGTTGGCCCCTCACCATTGTCTTTACCACCCCCATTACATCTTGAAATCATTGGTGTGACATGCTCTTAGGTCTCCCTTGGCTACATACAAGCCATCCCCTCCATGCATCACTCAAGTTCATCCATAAAAAACAAGTTATCACTATCAAAGGTATTCCACCATGCACACCATTGCCTCGACCCACTCTTTGATATCTATGCACCAGTCATGGCATCTAGGTCTCCTACGCTTCTCAAGTCTAAAGCTACTTCTGCACCTAGCTCTCCTATTCACACATGACTTATATCCCCACCTTTGTCATCATCATCGGTCCATTAGTCCACCTCGTTGGACCTAAGTCCCCTATTCGGGAGTCCATTCTCATAAGCATTCTCCACCTTCTTCACCTCATCAGGCCCATTAGTCCACCTCATCGGCCTAAGTCCCCACTTGGGAAGCCCCTTCTTATAGGTATTCTCCACCTCCTTCACCACATCGGTCTCCTTCACGTGCACATAGTTACTCTCCACACCACCACCTTTAGATCATGGTCACATGCCTTTGTCTCCTCGGATATCAGGTGGGGGCCCTTGCCCTTCACTATTATTAGATAGTCTTTTATCCCTCACACACTTGGGGACATCACACTTTCTCCCCCTCCATCACTATCAAGTTGTCTCTAGCATCTACTACTACACTCACGCTCTGTACTTCACGATTAATCTTTCTCAAGCACTCCTACATATTTGGTACACACATTGTACCATCATTACCCGATGACACACTCTAGTGCTATGGTTCACACTTGACTGTTGAGGGACACTTCATCAATGAACCTCACATCACATATTTTTCACACTTTGTGCTTCATGATATATCTTTTCTAGCATCTACTCTCACGCAACAAACTCATTTCTCGATGACACACTCTTGTTATATGGTTCATTCTTGACTATTTAAGGAGCATTTATAAATGAACCTCATCTCATACACATCCATTAGGGGGAAACATTTCTCCTACCATCTACACATTGCATATCACACCATCACACTCACATAACATTTGCATATCTTGGTTGCATTTATTCTTGCTAGCTTATACTACTTACATCTTGCACTTTGCTTACTATGTTAGACAAATACTCAGTATGTCATTATCTTTATCATATACACATTCAATGTTCACTTGGTCTTTGGAAGTGAATGAAAATCTTGACAACTCTTACATGATGCATGATGCTCGACACTTGAATCCCTTGCTAGTCCATTGCAAGGCTCCTGGGGCATCTACCTTGACTACTCTCACACACTACAGATTCTATTGTTTCATCATTTACTACTTCTTACTAGCACTATATTTTTCATTGATATATACATGCTTTGACATACTATTTATCTTTCTAACATGCTAACAAGTGTTTCATGTGTAGCATTTCCTTGCAGGACTATATACAACCATGGTTATCTGATACATTTTATTTTCCATTGTTTGTTATTGTATATTATTGTTTTACGGGCTATGCCCTATGTCTTGTTTGATCATTGTATGCTTTTGGCCGCTTTGGCCTTAATTGTCTTGTGACATTGTGAGCGATGTCCCATGTATGAAACCCACTTCTCATGATATATTTTGTCTTCTTACTTGTTATTACATTGTCTTCTATTACATGTTCTTTTACTACTAACACTTGTTACTAGCCTCTCTTATTTTCACATGTGCTTGGTTTCTACCATGCACATCCCCTACCCCCTATAGGTATCTCCACTCAGATATGCATATTAGATCAAGGTCCTCTCTTTGGACCACATTCTCCTCCAATCGTCACATGCACCCCAAATGAGGGGGTATTTATTGGGTGAACAAATCACCCCTACAATAGCTCAGAGCTACAATATATCAACACAAAATTAGCCTAGGAATATAGTCACAGAATGGTCTAGAATCATACTTGGACCTCACACAAGAGCAGACACTAGTGCCTAGTAGTAGACACTAGTGCCTGGTGCTTGTGTCCTCCCCTGGGTGCTAATGTCCTAGGGGAAAAAAAATCAATTTCATAGTTTAACATGATCTCCAGTAGCTTTCCGAATAGTTATACAGTAGCAAGCACTTGCCTCCAGTTACAAAATTCACCTTATCAGTACATTTCAGTTATAATCAAAACTAATGGGACTAATCGAAACAAATCGGGATGTACCATCTGTAGTGGTGCTTATTCGGGAAATGTTGTGGAAGGAGATAAAAACTAGACCTCTCTCCCCAACACTCTTTCTCTTGGCGTGAGATCACCCAAAAACTTGTTATTGAGATCGCATGAAATCACCCAAAATGAGAGCTCACCAAAAACTCGATCACCAAAAACAAATTCAACATCTCCAAGCAAATCAGGACAAATTTCTATCTCATACTCTCTTACATATCAAGTACACACTTTACTTTTACATACTTTCACACATTTACTTACTTATACACATGTTACTTTGATTTCTAATATGTCAAACTTTGACTACTTTTTCACTCTTCTTTTGTAGGTGCGTCTTAAATAGGTAATAAGGATCAACTCACATCAACAAACACAACATACTATTGCATATACACTTCACCCTTAGGGTCTACCTCCCCTTCCTAGTCTCCACACTTCATATTGTGATCACTTCATGCTTCACTTGTCCACTCGATGCGCTCTCGAAACACTCTTCTCTACAAGATCATAAGGTACACATCTTCTATCTACTTTATGTTATAAATTATTCACTCAACAACATAATGTGGGGAAAATTTAGACACAAAATCTATGCACTTGGGTATATTTGTAGGTCTTAAAATCATGCTAGCATTTACATGATTCCTAAACAAGAAAACTAGTAATTGACAACTCTTTAGCCTTTTGCTCTATCTTATGCACTTTTATTGGCTTTATACATGTTGCACTCTTGATGGCATTTGCCTATTTTATTTTTCTATAGCCTCAGACACTAGTTCCCAATTGGGACACTAATGTCAACCGCTCCTATCCTCCCGGGTGCTCATGTCCTTATTTACCTTTTCCTTATCCTTTTAGACCCCCTTTCGCTTCTTGATTACTTTTTGTAGTTACAAAATCACACACTTACTGCCATTATTATACCGCCAAGTATGTTGTTTTATATATGGATCTTGTGTAAGAAAAGTATTCACTGATGACCCATTCCATAGTCCAGTCATTTGTCTTGTTGGTCTTTACTGTTGTTGGTCTTGTACATTTATCACTCACTCCCATAGTTCCAGTCAGTTCTCGGGGATTCCTATCTGTCAGTACTCACTTAGTTTTCATCACTAGTCTATGACTAGGGTGTGTAAAGAGGGATTAGGGTTGGGGCACACCGGTCCCCGTCACACTTGGTTTTATTTTTGACATTTGAGGTTGGTCTTTTCAGTTTTCCCTCTCATCTCCCGAGGTACTAGTTGGCATGTCGAGTCATTAGTGTCAAAATTTGAGCAAGAGATCCCTATATAAACACAACATACATACTATCTTAGGGGGAATACTATTTTCTATCAAGGGCTAGTTATTTACATAGAGAAAGGGACTACATTTGGGCACTATTCTACATCACACACTACATAAGAAGGGGAGTTCATTCTATTCCATCCACCATTTTACATTTTATCTAGCTATTGCCCACTATCTCCGTGTCATTGGCGTTAGGGCAACCTAGGCACATTATTTCACACACAAGCACACAGGACTACATTGGGTTTGAGATATAGTGTAATGTTTAGTTGTAAGTCCACCATTGTGATTGTTAAGTATGGCACCGACCCCTTCATTTGCATCTTTATTTTTTAGGGTTTTAATGCTTTGTATGGGGTTTTGTAGGTGATTATTCATTGCAGGTTTACAGAAACATCAGCGAACTAAGTGCGACACTCACCTGACCAAAGGTGAATAATTATGAAGATCTAGCGACCATATAAGAATCAAAGCTTGAGCTTTTGGTAGACCAAGGTGCATATATTTTAGACCGTGGTGCCCAAAAGTGGCCCTGTCCCTCTCCAGTGCCCTGGGTTTCGTTAGATTTGCCTCCACCGCACTTTTCGAGAGGTTCATTGTGACTCTTTATTCCATCATTCCATCACTTTGTTCAATCCCAGATCATTGTGAGGTAAGACCAATTCAGGTAAGTACCTTTCCCCTATCATTTCATTTCATTTATAATATCAAATAAATTACTTAGCATCTATATTCCATTATATGTCATTTATCATAGTTGTACATTTTTTATTTTAATAAAATATTTAGATTTTATTGAATCATTTTTTACTACTTTGGGTGGCCTTCTAGTTGTTAATTACGAAATTCAAACAAGGGAATCATATAAATACACAATTATGTTTTCAAAATAAAGGACCAAGCACTAAGCATTACATATTATCACCTAAGCTTACATCCAAAGGCATAAAAGCACTTCAAAGCATCCATCTAGCACACTCATTCAAGGGACAAGGGTTGCATCACTTTTGCATACACAACATAGGAGGGGAAGTCTATTCTATTCCATTACACACATTTACATCTGGAGCATTCTAGATCTAGCTTGTTATCTTAGTGCAACTTGCACAAGGGCATCCTAGGGCATCATTACACACACTCACACAAAGAACTACATGGAGTTTGAAATGTAGTGCAACGCTTGGTACTAAGTTCACTCTTTGGGTGACTTTCGTGGTCAGTCCGACTCCACATTCTACATATTTTTATTAGATTTGAAATGGTTCGTGGACATGTACAGTAGACAACTTGTTTTGTAGGTTACATGTACATTTGACGATTAAGGAGCGAAACTAGAAAGACAAATAAATACTAGCAACAAACTCCTCATGCACAAAAGATACTAGATCCAGATCACTCGTAAAAAATCTAGCACCTAGAATGGAAACTATCACCCATGCACTCATGTCCTCTCATGGGCACTCTATCCAACACATTCCCGAGTTTCAAAATCTCCACTTTAAAGTGACAAAATTCTCCTTAGTCCTGCTTCAACTATTCATCTACCAAAATCACTTACAAACTACTCTTAAATTAGCTAAGTCTCTTTATCTCCCTCTTTTTCTTAGGGTTTCAAATTGTACATGATTGTTTGTTTGTGCCTTACTGTATATTAGCATTTGTATATCATTCATTACAATAGTTACTCTGTAATTAGATTTAATTCTATTTATATTAAATAAGTTGGATGCCTCGAGAGATGGATAAAGGTAAATAAGAAATTATTTCATACTATGCATAAGATGACATGTAAGACCAAGTATAACATTGCAATATATATAGCTAAAGGAATCATAGAAGCAAAAACCGAAGTGGAGAAAGGAGATAAGATTACTTGGGTCTCTATGCTTCTTGCTAATAGTATTTTGGGAAATAAGAGTACCAGATGGTCAGAGGACAAAGCATGTGGGTGTATCCCATTGAGAATAAGTCTCAAGTGAAAAGGTTGCCAAGTTTACTTGTGGACCGAGTAATTTCAAATACTTACAAGGTGCACCTAAAAAAGTGGTATAGAAGAATGTGTGATGCGTTTGAAAATGAATGATGCATACGTAGGGAATTATCGACACTATTGAATGGAAAATTAGAGTTTGTAGTAATGCAACACTTTAACCTTGTAATATTCTTATGAACACTAGGGAAATGGGGCCATGGTGCAAACTATGGTTTACATTTATAGCCAACTACTTTAAGTGTGTGGTGAAAAGACTCAAGGATGCACAACAATTGAAGTTTAATGTATAAAGGGTAGATGTTGACTACCATAAATTTCACAAGAAATATGGATATGTATCAAAGGCAACATATGTAGATACCATGGAGACATAAAACATGGACTTGAGCCCAATAATGACTTTGGTAGTGGGAAAGGAGGCTTGTAGATTGTATGTCTACTGACTCGAAGCTTAAGGATGGTAAATAGGTTGATGTGTGTGACACCGAGCTCCCCACCACCGAAAAAGCATACGGTGAAAATCCCCAAGTGATAGCGCAAGCCCACTCTAGAAGAGGAGGAAGATATAACCGAGGGGCAATTAGACCATAACAAGAGGAAGAAGATGAGAGAAGAGCATCAAGAAGTAAGTGCTTCACGCACATATAAAGAACCCCCAACCGAGGAAGAGCGCAAGTTGAGCCCGCCATAGGAAGAATATCCTCACATTGTTCATAATTTGGATGGGGAAGATGAAGATCAACCTGATACAGGAGGAGTCACACATGAAACAAAAGTGGGAAGAAGAGATGAAGGAACTTGATGAAGGCCCTCATGCGCAGAAAGAAGTCCATGAGAAGGAGCATAAGGAAGAGCCCACACATGAAGAAAATACCTAAGAAGAAGAAGGGACTATGCATAAGGAGGAAGAGGACATGCATGACATGCAAGAAGAAGAGCATGAAGACAACAAAGAGAATGAAGAGGAAGAGCATGAGAAAGAAGGGCACGATGAATAACAAGGGCTTGGAGGAGACCAAGGAACATGCAAAGGAATAATCCATGTGCAACATAATGTTACACATAAGACATGAGGGTCATGCATAGGAGGACGGAAGCCAAAACATTCCCCTCAAGAACCAAAAAAGTCATATATATATATATGATCCTTTGAATACATTGAGACCAAGGTTTGAGCTCGTTACCCACCGGTGATTTGTTCTGCTGGGACTTGTTTGAAAAATTTGAAGCCCATCCACGCATGAGGAAGATATTTTCTTGGAGCATACAAACCCATATGGAGGAGCCGTAGTTTGAAGTTAGTAAGGCTCATCAATTCTAGATTAAAAATAAAAGCAGGAGCTTTCTCGATAATGAATCTACCAAATTCTCATACGAGCAAGAAAGTAACACATTGATTAAGATGGCCATCAATATTGAAAGAAGGAATATTGATCAAGAGGATGTAGAGGGATATAGAGTGTAAGGGGTCGAGGAACCATAAGCTTGTTGAAGATTTGATGGATGAAAAGAAAAGGATGGTGGATGCGCATAACAAGGAAATTGATGTAATAAATAATATCACGTGTGCATTCCTAGATTTGACACAAACCATACAAGATCATAATACGGAAATGGAGTATTTATAAGAGTTGGTACACTTGCTTCTAATCAAAGTAAATAGTGGGTCGGGCCTTCAATGTAAGAATTGGCCAAAATAAATAAAGAGAAAGTAAAAAAGAAGATCAAGAATATATAACATTCAACAAAGAGCTAGAGATGGCTACACATGTAAGGCCGAGAAAATATTTGATAACCGCCAAGATTTTACGGTGATCCCGAATGCACGCAAAGATGGAAGATGAGGTAGAATTAAAGAAATTATATGCCACAATGAAAATAATAATGTGAACAGAGAATCGATGCGTAAAGTTCCGAGAAGCGTGAAATGATGAAATCCATGTGTGATACAATTGAGGATAGGCTTAAATAAATCTAGCTTATGGTGATGCACATGATGGATAGTCTAGAGGGTGTTGCCTCAAACTTGGATGTGGTGATTAAGGAGTTATAGGAGAAGATTTAGGAACTAACTCTAGAGAAGATTCTAGCATGTTGTTGAGACAATGCCAAACAAGGCAACCAAAGAGTTTGGGGAATGAAAACAACTCGGAGAACGTAATAAACAGAGAATTCCTAGGACTCCTACTATCACCATAGGCTTGAAGATTGGGTGCGCGTGATGGAAATTATTCTTCATTCTTTGATTCATTAGGGTGTTGCCCTTATTCTTCCATTCTTTGGAAATTCTCGAAGACTATTCATTGGTTCTTTTATTACCGAGGACGAATAATACTCCTAGTGTGGGGTAATGTTGGACTAAAAATATGGCTAAGTGCAAGCCATATGCGAAAGTTAAAGATCACACACGAAGGGTGCACATGGACCAAAGAAAGTGACTAAAGGCCAAAAGGAATGCACATGGGCAGAAAAGTAGTTACAAAGATCGGTGAACAAGTGTTCACATATGAACACACATAGATTTCAAGAGTTAGCTAAATTTATAGTAAATGCTAAAAATAGGAAAAAGTAGAGTTGGTGTAAGCAAGACAAGTCCATAAATAGACATGGAAAGTATAAGGCATTAAAAACAGTAAAGCATGTGCAAAGGAGGATAAGAACAACACATTGATAAAGCTAAATATAATAACAAAGTATGGATAGGATCAATCTATTTATAGCATGAGTTGGAGTTAAGGAGTCTAAGGGCATGCAATCTATATTTAGGATGTTTAACATATAAGCGATGAAGGACAAGTTCCCACCATGTATAAATAGGTGTCTTTGTCCTTTCAGTAAAGGGAAAGAGGGGAGAGAGTGCTAAGTTTCATGTGTTGGTTGTGAGTCCTCAAAGTATAAGTCTTGATATGTGCTTAAATATGATGTGCATAACTGCGCGCGTATGGATGTAATCAGCTATGAGTATATATAATAGATGTTATTATGATTATAATGAATGAACTATTATGGATTGCACATATTAACATAGATGGGCATGGTATGATTGTGTTGGTGATAAAATTTGTCATTATGGAAAATTAGGTGTCTCCACCAACATTCACAGGGCTACGCCCCTATGCATTATATGGTGTAACTCCCATTATTGAATGATAACTAATCTATTCCTACCTAAGTGTTGTGGGTTTTTTGAATAGGCTGAGGATCACATAGGAACACTCCACTGAACCTGTGGAAAAGTTCTTATACGGGGTACAAAGGAGGAAATCACAACGATGAGGGGTGAAGGAGAGAAATTAGGAAAGGAAGGTTATTGTTGTGAGTAGGCCAATTGCAAAGTTCACACCCGATAAATGGAGTAGTTCCAACATTCAATATAGAAGAAAGTACCAGTGAAGCTCTCTAGTGAGAAGAACAAAACCATACACCAAGTTCTTAGATTCATCTATCAAAGATACAAAGCTATTTCTGGATCACTATACTTGTAAAGTGCATAAGAGAGAAATAGAAGAAACATAGGAAATGGATAATGGAAGAAACGTAGCTTGTATTTCATGCGTGCAATGACGCAAAGTCCGACAATAAAAATCCACAATTGTTACAACATAGATGCTATCATAATCTAGCATTTTCAGGATCCTTTGAAATGGAGAATCCATTTCAATTTATAGAATGTGAATTGACCTCTCATCTCCCTTCACATGACTCTTCATGTTCTTATTCCACTTGTGACCTTTTATTTGCAATTAGAAAAGAAAAATTAAGTATTTCTCTTATAATTTCAAGAAAATAATTTTCCAATTTCAAAATATGTCACTTAAGTGAATAGGACAAAATACAATGATTACGTTCAATGAAGAATTAGAAAGGGGAGAGAAGGAAGAGGGGGAAAGAGAAATAAGGGAGGAGATGAATAAAATCCGCTCCTTATGATGATCCAATAGAATGCCTCGATGCAGTCATGAACTCTTTTGCATCATGAGAAACCTTCCTTTTGAATGATCAATAATTGCAACACATTAGGTACACTAAGTGACGAAGTGAGAAGCACTTGATAACTAGACAATTGTAGACAATGAAGGATGTTCTCACGCACTTGAACAAATTATGAGAAGTTACCACTCCTTCTTGACCAATCATGCATATGAATGAGACCTTGAAATAATTGCTTGCACAATGCAACCATGATGATTCGCCACCTCAAGGACATTTGAAGATGACAATCTGACCACTGATGACCCTCTGTAACATTCTTATGCTCCATTGATGAAGGTTTCTCCTCTGGACACCTTTGAACACTTTGCCCCTTTTGAAAACTCTTTGAAATGATGCACTTTTACACACTGCCTGGATACACCGAGAAGAGGGATGATGAACAATTGAGAAGAAGACCACCGATAATATCAGAAGATGACTCCCCTCATTAAGAAACTCCTTTTGATCATTGAGACACTATCACAACTTCGTGATCAATCCTTCACATGAGAGAAATTGAATATACTTTGTTTGCTTAGCCATGATCTTGATTATGCCATCATGGGAACTTTGACGATGAGAGGAGAATGTGAAAAATCCTCTTGAGTCTAGAGTGGGGAAAAGAGAACAAGACCAAAACAAATTCCACCCATATTCTTGTCATGCACTGCATGTGAAATGAATTGAAAGCTTCCAGGATCAATATTGGCATTTTATGCTCACCGCATTGGGAAGTATGAGGATTTGCTTGAAATTTGAATGCGAGACTTCTGTGAATTCCAGGACCATTGTTGGATGAGTGAAGAACTGATACGTGACCACTCTCGGCTCTTTTTACCCACTTAATATTTTTGGATATCCACCATTATGGTCCCATTTAGCCATTTTTTGATCATTTTTGCAAATTTTGCCATTTTCAAGTGTCTCGATCATGGGAGAATGGAATGAGGAATATGAATGAAAATTTTTCTCAGTCTTAATATTATTAGTATGTAATCACATAGAGGCTCACTAAAAATATAAAGCGGTCTTCACTTGTCGATTTGAACAAAACCACTTGCGTAAGTTTACATAATTCCTTACGAAGCTCACCCAATTTTCAGTGATTCGCCACTAGAACCCTAGGAAGTGATGAGGTTCCTCGCCACCCTTTCAATGTTGTGTCATGTCAGTTATTGATGGAGTTACTGAGATTTTTAGAAATTTTTCTTTCCCACCTGGATTGCGACTTAATCGGCTTAACTGTAATAGTTTTTTCTTCTAGATTATGTGCTCAAATATTTAGCTTGATCCGCTTGCGTAATGATGAGAAATCAAGGAATGAAAGTTAGGCACAAAAAGAGGGTTTTTTCACCTGTAAAAAATCTAGGGCATTATTCAATATGTTGTTTCTTTCTCCTTGAATGCATTTGGAAATGGAGGAGATTGCAAAAACCCCACATCAATTTGTACACTGGTTTGTGAGATACAAAAATTTCACCTTCTCAGGTATGGAGTCATTCAGAAATAAAATGCACATGGAGCCTTTAAAATTTACAAATTTTGAGGAAATATCTTCTTTGATCATGGAAACATGGAGGGAGGAATGGAAGTGAAATACTTTGGATTTTTTTTTCTAGAGTTCTAGGTGGATTTTGAACATTCGGAGAAAGAGCTTGAAAAAACTAACTCCTGGTATTTGAGCTTCATGGTGGGGGAATTTTTTTTTCCCTATTTTACCCTTGGAAAAGGGATTAAGGGGACACAAAAATGTGCCCTATCCCTATGAGGACAAGTGGCACACATGCTTTTATGAGGGGGAAAGAGAGAGGCTTGGTTTTGCATCCGGAGCTAAGTTTCGGCCAGGTGAAGAACCATGTGGAAGCAAGGTGGGGGAACATTTTTTTCCCTTTATTCCCTTAGAAAGGACTATAAAATTTTTCCCTAACCTCATGGCGACAAGTAGCGGACATGCGGTGCACAAGACGGGGGCTAGGAATCTTGCAAAAGGTGCTTACAGAGGCCTCCCAGGGTCATGTGGTGGGTCTAAGAGCTCCAAGGTGGGGGCACAATTTTTTTTTCCTTTTTCCCCTTATAAAATGGATAAGAGGGATGCCAAAGTGTGCCTCAGCCTCATGATGACATGTGGCACAAGAAAAATCTTCTAACTGCGAGAGCGTCCTTTGAAAACGAAGTTGTCGGATCTCCTGAAGGTCTTTTGGGGAACTTATTTATATTATTTTGACTACAATCAACATTTTTAGAATGATGGGATGGGTCCCATGATCTAATTATTCCTAAACAACCTTCAAAAATAGCCTTTTTTCTCGGGACCGCAAGGTGTACTTGCCAAAAATTGATTGTGGAAAGAAGCTCTTTAGTCTTGAGAAAAATATGAAAACACCATCATTTAGAGAATTTAATTAGCTCTCCAATGATATCTTATTTTATCTCTAACTCATTATGCATCTACCAAAATCATCTTCTAAATCTAAGGTACTTTTTTTAATTATGAGCTCCTTCACCTGTAAAAACCCTCTTTTACAAACTTTCTCTTGAATCTCCAAATCTTTCCCAAATATTTTTAAATCACTTTCATAATGATCTCAAATATTTGATACCACTTCTAGATGAATTTAGGCCTTTAAATCTACTCCAAAGAATGTGTACCTGCCTTAGAAAGGCTAAAAATAACCATTTCCAAACATGTTGAAAGAGCTTCCTTGGAAGATATTGCCTCAGAAGAAACTTGTGAGCTTTTTGTCCTCTTTATAACACTTGGAAAAGGTTAGAAAAACACATATGGAAACTGAAAGGGTGGGGATAGGCCTGACACAGAGGATGATGGAGAGTGTTTGGGAAGGTTTACAATCAAAACATTTGACACTAGGGGTCTGTTGTCATGCTTGAAAATTAGAAATTTTCATGTTGCACATTTTCATGACAACAAATTGGTCTATTAATCTTGTTAATTATTGTTATATAAATGGGTGATTGATCAAGTTACATAATTACATGTTATTTGGTTATCTTGTTATACTACATAGTTATTTTTCTCACGAGATAACTGGTTATGTACATGACACACATCTTGATAAGAAAGACAGAGAAGGGACTTGGTAATTACATGCGATTCGAGTGAGCATTTAGATATTTGTCTAAGTAAAGTGCCAACACAACCGATTTAGTAAGGTGTTGGCAACTAGACTCCAACACATACCTAGCCTTCAAATCAATGGTGATTAGTCCTTAGTGTTGGCAAGGTAGTTGAATTCATTCATCATTGGATGTGATTACTCCCTCTTCTTTCTCACCTAAATTCTATATATGTAAGTGTGAAAGCACATGCAAAGGGTTTGATTTTTTCTAAGTTTGAGAGCTCTACCCTTTTGAGCTTGAAGCTTTTGCTCACAAACCTCTATAACACACCTGTGAAGGTTTCATGCACCTCAAATTTGTTAGAGTATAAATGGATAAGTTCTTGATATTATGTGTAAGTGTGATTTCTTTCCTTTGAATACGTTAGTGTTTAATGTGAATATTTCAATCCTCTTACTTACCTTCAGTCTTATTCTATTCATTTATTCCAAAAGTTCTATGTGCATTCCTTGGTTCTTTCGCATATATTGTTGTTTTTGTGTCCATGTAGCTTAATTAAAACTATTCTAATTTGGTGCATCACCTCTCTTTATTTCAACATATCTCTCTCAACCCTGGTCCCTTAGAATATTTTGGATAGGATTAGATAACTGTAGACACCTAAAATCTGCGTACACAACCTTTAATGCTAAGATTGCACTAATTATCCTCTTTCTCGTCATTTCGTAATAATTAGCGATTTTCCACTAATTAGTTAACATTCCTCTTCATATTCATTAATTAACAACCTTTCGTTAATTAATTAGCCTTCCTATCATTAAATATGTCAATTAATGACCTTTCGTTAATTAATATCCACTTCTACTTGGGTTAATTAATTATTATTAATTAATTACACTCGCAACTCTAAATCAATAAATTACCATTTATTCGATCAAATTCCTCTTTTACATCCCATAAATCATACTAATTTTCCTCTAATTAGCTTCTATAAGCTTACATCTACCTATTAATTAATCACCTTTGATTAATTAAAACACCCCCCAGCTCCCATGACTTACTAATGACAAATTAAACTCTTCTAAATCAAGATTACCTTTTATACAACAACCTTATTCATTCATAATATTGTTTTACCTTTATCCCACATTCATCAATTTGCTATCCTTGCCTCTTTAGGAAACCCTCCTTCTTACCTTTCTTCTTGCACCATGTTTTGAATAGTGAAAGACCATAAGCATTTTGATCTTGAGCCATTCTCCATCATTGAAATAGCTTCTCCATCTAACATCCTTTCACTCAAAATTGAGTAATATGGGAAGATCCAAAAGGGCCTCAGAACCATTCTCGGTGAGATTCCATTCTCAATCCTTGAGATCAAGCAATAATCCACTTTGATTGCTTATGCTCTTCATAGGTTCATAGTTTAAGTTAGCAATCATAGAGAGTAGGAAATAGCTTAGCATGTAGTTTCATTTATGCATCAAGAAGCATTTCCTTTAAGATCTTATCTTGATGGTTAATTGTTTAATTAGCATTTTTTTCAAGCTATGTAGATATTAGTTTCAATTTATAGCTTAGTTAATAAAACATGAGCACAATAACAATAGTTTAGTGCTTATTAGTTAGTCGCAATGAGCTAGGATAGAAGGAGTCAACCTTCTTTGGATATTGGCCTCAAAAGGTGCCATTGTCCCACACTTTTGAGGTCTTTCCATGTTTCAATAAGATGTTGAAATTGGTAGTTTCAATAAGGGTGCAATCTCATTTGACAATAGTTACCATTATTCATTAGGTCGATGGTTTTTACAATCAACAAGGACAACCTAGATTTTAAGCACAAATATATTCCTAGAAAAATACAAGGTGTACCGAGTATTATGTGGCTACTATCATGAATGATTATAATACAAGTACTTGAAATTGAAACAATCATAAACTAAATTAAACAAATAATGAACGTGGAAAATGCACAAGGAATGAAATTTGTAGCGTAATTACGTATAGTTGATAGTTGGTAGAAAAGAAATGTGGAATTTGGAAAATGCATGCATCAAATGCAAATAGGATGACATGAATATCGAGTCTAAAAGAATCACATCTCACATCTCAAACGCCCCGAGAAAAAATGATGACATGCTACATTTGGAAAACTAGAATTTCAACATTTAATTTTTGTAAGAGTATGTGTTAAGATAGTTCATTTTTTTGTCAATTCCAAACAATGGTTATTATTTCAACCAACATTGCATGCACTAAATGACATTTACAGTACAAGTAACAACACATGCCTATGATCCAAAAAATAGTGTTTCTAGTTCTAACCAATGTTACATGGGCAAAATGACACTTATAGTCTTATTCATTAGTAGACATTGTCTTCCAATAAGCACAAACATATTAATTATTGTTTCAAAATATGTGGAATGGGATCTTGATGTAGAGAGTGTCACATGTTTCGTAGTGTTCATCATAGGGAATCTCTAGTGTAAAAGTACATAAATCGATTAATTTATCACATATTGAATTGAATGCAATTGTTATTTCGCATCAAGAGGATACCAAGTTCTTAGACAATTTACGCATCGTAGCTTTCATATTCGAGTATTTCATTATAACACATTATAAAACCGCACAAAATGTTGAATAATAGGTTAAAAGGTTTCAAGGTAGATGACAAATGCATGACTCAAATTTCTAGAAGCGGGATTTCAACATGACCGTTGGAGTCGACATGGCTATTCCATAAGCGGTGCTCAATATCTCAATGAACTGTTGAGGATGCAATGTATTTTCCATGTCCTAAAATGCAGTGTGAACAACATACACAAAGGGAAATGAGAAATCCCCAAGGGAGACAACAAGTGATTATGAAGAACTTTAACATCATAGATTAAAAAAAAAACAAAAGCAAAAATTTAGAAGGCCATCTCGAAGGTTTTGAAAAAGTGATTAACCGAAAATACCGTTGGCATGCATTAGTAGTGAAAGTAACATTGTAATCAATGGGAAACATAAAGAGGTAAAAACTACCTTCTACTACACCCCATGTTTGTCAAACCATCTCATGCATGTGAAATACTTTGAGGGAAATCTTGTCCCTTAAGTAATGTCTTTCTTTGTTATAAGCATTGTAGTTTTTTTATTAATGTAGACACAAAATCATGCACTTGGGTACATTTCTAGGTCCATAAACACATACTTGTATTCATATGATTCATAAGCAAGAAAACTAGTAATTGATAGTTATCTTTGGCCTCTTTGCTTTGTTTCTTGTCTTATTTCTAGCCTTTTACACCCTACAGCCCAAATGAGCTTCACTTGTTTATCTTTTATGACTTTGGACACCAATGCTTAGGCGCTCTCATCCCCTTTGGGTGCCCCTAACTCTTCTCTATCTTACTCACTTCTTTTGAGCATCTTATTTTCTTATGGGTTGGCCTTCTAGTTATCAATTATGAAATTCAACCAAGGGAATCATATAAATACAAAGCTATGTGACCAAAATAAAGGACCAAGATCTAAACATCTAATATCAACACCTAAGGTTGCATCCAAAGGCATCTAAAGAGCATAAAAGGCATTCATCTAGCTATCATTCAAGGCCTAAGGGATTAAATTTTTTTGCATACACACTTAGGAGGGGAAGTTCATTTTTCCATCCACACATCTATTTACATTAGTACATCTAACTATCACCCGCTATCACGTGCACTTGCACAAGGGCTTCCTAGGGCACGATTCTATCACACACGCATAAGAACTATATTGAGTTTGAGATGTAGTGCAACACTTGGTCGTAAGTTCACTATGTCAAGTGACCACCTGGTCACCCAACTCCCCATATCACATCTTTTATTTTTGGGATTTGATGTAGTTTGAGGGTTTTATAGGTCATCTTCTCTTTGCAGGTTACAGGTGAATTTAGTGATCATCCAACGACATACACGCGACCAAAGGCGAAGTCTAGTGACACTTACGTGACACAACAAAAACCAATTTCTGAGCCCCACACATCACAAGCATCCAACAGAGGTCCCTTGCGCCTAGGCACCCCATTCCTATTCCAGGCACTCTAGTCCAATCTCATCTGACAGTTATAGGATTTTCTATGTTCGATTGCGATAATCTACTCATGTTCATTAGTTTTCTAGTCCAAAATACTATGAGATCAAGTGCAAAATCAACTAAGTCATCTACCTTCTCTCTTACACTTAGGGTTTTATATTTCATTAGCTTATTGCTTGTGTCAAATCTGTACTTTAGCATTTGTTTATCATATGTGACTCTGCAATTAGGATTTCACAAATTACATATTTGTTAAATCATTTGGTGAACTCATCTTCCAAAACCCTCGGATCTTTCTAGCTTCCTCTCGCATGGATATCTCCATTCATGATTTCTTGCAAGATAATCATGAATGTAAGGCTAAAATCAACTTTCTTTTGGCTAATACTTACATTCCTTCTACTACTCCTCCAGATCATGTATATTAGTTATTCGTTGATGCGTTTTCTCAACACCTTACTTTCCCATTTGATGTAGTTGTTGCTCTTTCTGTTTATGACAATGATCCTCCTCTTTATATTAATGCTTGCATCTTTAACATAGGCATTAGATGAGTACTAGTTGATAATGGATATGAGCTCAATCTTTGTAATCTTACATTTACAGGGAAAATTTTAAGGAACCCCTTGAATTTTTATAGAAATTGTGGCGAATATACCGCAGTTTAGTTTCGTGGTTTTGGCGAATATCCTTGTAACTTGTTTCGTTCTTTCGCAAAAATGGTATAAATATAAAAAAATAGTTGGAAATCTATGGCAAATCTCCTGTAACTAGTTTGGTGAATACCCTCTATCGAATTTGACTGTAATAAGGCCCAAAATTTTCATTTCTTTTGCATGCCTTACCTTTACGCTCAAGTGCCTAAAATGTGTGACACTTGGCCACTCGGAGGAACAGGAAAATGACACGTGGTATCTTCTTATTGATCACTATCACTCGTGTTACCTCACCAACACCGCATGAGACTCAAAATTTTATTGATTTGGCTCATTTCGTGGGCTTGGAGTCCGGGGAATGCCTTTGCCTCGAGAGACCTCGAATCTTGTGACGTGTTTGTCTAGTGGGTAGGGAAGGACTGATAACTTTAATAATAAGGTAAAAATAACTTATATTTAATAATAACATAAATTATAACATATTATAAGTTATTAAATTATTAAATAACTAAATCCTTTTACTATTGGAACTGCCCTTTATATTAAATAACTTAATAGCTTATAACATAATTTCAAAATTTAATAACATAAATTATAACATATTATAAGTTATTAAATTATAAATAATCGAATCCTTTTACTATGGAACTTCCTTTATATTAAATAACTTAATAACTTATAACATAATTTTATAATTTAATAACATAAATTATAACATATTGTAAGTTATTAAATTATTGAATAAATGAATCCTTTTACTATTGGAACCGCCCTTTATATTAAATAACGTAATAACTTATAACATAATTTCATAATTTAATAACTTAATAACTTATAACATATATTTCAAAATTATAAGTTATTAAATTATTTTTAGATGTTATTAATTTTGACATTTATTAATTATCTGTCCATTTATTATATATTTTTCAGTTTTTACTTAAGTTGTTTTAATTGATAGAAAACATGAGTATGGAAGAAACATCAAGGAATCTCCAACTTAAATATTATTAATATTGTTCTCAAACTAGATAGTACCTTCCTAAGACAAAAAATAGACCATTTGCGTATAATTCAAGACATACCTCTTATATATTTGTTGAAAACTATAATTCAAGAAGTATAAGGTTGAAAATATTTTTTATAAATATAATAAAACACTACATTTTTGGAATAGGGTAAAGTGGGGGTTTTGAAAGGACCCTCATCCTTTTACAAAAAGCCCATCCGACTAGATATAACATAAACATTACATATCATAACATAGGCATACCAAAAAATCTATAACTAGATATAACATAAATATTACATATCATAATAGATTTCTCAGTTCTTGTACCGCTTTCCTAGTTGCATCGAGTATCGATCTTCTCTGCCAGAGTGTTAGCCAGGGTTAGTATCTTGACACATTCTTTATCAATGATAGCTCTAGTGTTGTCTGTATAGTCTTTCTAGGTTTTAAGCACTTCAAAAGCTCATTGCATCTTTACAAGGATGGAAGACACCTGTTTTGACTTGACTGTCCATCTGAGGGGTCACCGTCGGGGGTTGATTGTCATCAATTTCCTTATCCACATCATTTGTAGCAGCATGTGGAGAATTCATAGGTTCCAGTCGAGTGTTCTGGATAAAGAATAGAGAGTTCTAGTAATGCTTCAAGAATTAGCTGCTCACATACAGGGAATCCAGTTAGAGCTCTGCAGGAGAAGTTCCAGGAGAATGAAGGGGAACAAGGGAAGTAGTTGACTCGCTAGGAGAAGGGGGGAAAATCACCATTAGAAGGAGAACTAGAAGTAGAGTGGGTGAAGGATTTCCCAACAATAACCATGTCTGAGTCCCTATTAGAAGAAACCTCAACGTCCTTCATGTATTCATCACTTAGTATTGGTTCGATGCACTTAATTTGGCCCCCATTATTTTGAAAAAGACTGTGAGTGTCAGAAAATGACCACGTGCCTTGAATTTATAATTTTTGAGTGAGTTATTCAACTGGACCTTTGGCGGTTAATGTTAAATGCAAATCTTGTCCAAAATTCACTTTTAAATCGACATCACTATCGCACGTGCCTCCACCTTTTAAACATCCTTTTATCATGATGAATATGATATCATTAAGGATAGAATGCTATACATTGAATCAATAATAAATTCTTAATAAACATATCGAGTAATATATTAAGGGAGAGGAGCCAATCGTCGAGCATGGACCAATAATGGTATTGGTGAGGGTAGATGTAAAGTTAGGGACTAGTACTTGCCAATTTATCACTTAAAATTTGATACAAAAGTAGTAAATAAAATGTGTCACATCAAATCACATCAAACAATCACCCAATCAAATGCTACTGTGAGGAATTATTCAACAATATTCCCATAACTTTAGTCTTTAAAGTGATGCATTTATTATTTAGATTTTTAGATTTCATCACATATATGAGGAGACACATTTGGAAAAAAAGAAACTAACTACATATATAAAATATAAGAAATGACATTTTATAAAAAAATATATATATATATAAATATATATATATATATATATATATTAATAATAATAATATGTTGGGGCACATCATATATTCCATGACCAACAATGAACAAATAAACCTGACACTGAAGTTTGAATTCATCCCACCTAAATCCAAGAGGTTCACGTCCGTAGGGGCAAGGAAAAATAAATTCACAAAATTCTTTCATGTAGAATGGGCAAAAGCAAGGGTTTAAAATGTTATCAACTTATCAACGACCAAATCATTAAATGCCCACACCACGGACCAAAAACTTTATTGAATGAAGGAGAACCAAAATCCTACCACGTGGCCATCTGATAAATAATCTACATCATTCAATATATTAAGATCGATGACACAGCTCTATTCCAGGATGAAGGCATGACACACTCACATTTTGAATGGAAGTGCCCGGAATAGGCCTAGACTAAGTGACAACTATCATCCACTAAATGGAATTTGAAAAGAGACTAAATTTGATGTCTACAAAGTATAGTGAAAGACCTAATCATTTATAGTGATGTGGTACTACTAGTGCTTACAAGTTACTGAGGTGATATTAAATGTCCATTGACAATTAAAATTATTTAATTCTATTTCTAGAAGGCATACTGCAATAGAAGGTAGAATAGATTCATAGAGTTACTGGACCATGTAAAACTCAAATTTTTCATATTTTTGAGTAAGTGTCATCCTACATTTGAGTCTTGATTCTTTAAATATTATCTTTTATAAGTAACATTGTATAAGCCTTCGCTTTGAAATATTTCAATATAAGGGTTGAAAAATTAGGGTTGAGGGTTTCCAAAATCCAAAATTCCAAGCATGTCTACTTCCACAGGACCCCAAAGTAAAAGTAAAACCTAAATCCCATACGCCAAACTGCTTAAAACCCTGGTTTTACTAATGAATATCATGATATTTATGATCCTGTAATTGGCACAAGAACTTCACATCTTAGATACTCGTATGAGAATAAGGCAATTGAAAGTAAACATTTGGACCCATCAGGTAGACTAAGACATAAAGGTTGGATAACATGGGGATTGGATTGGGATGCATGATGCTCCATGAGGTTTTACCTTGCCCTGAATTTGTCATTCTATGTGCCAAAATTATGATGGGACAAAAAAAAGTAATTGTTGCAAATGAAACGAAGAAGAAATTTTGTCCATTACAAAGGTAAATCTTGGCCATGTGTTGGGGTTTGAAAGAAAATATTTAGGAACCGTCAGCATAAACCTAGAAAAAATTGCTAGTGATTATCATGCCACCACTCAAAATGACAGAGATGAGTTTTTGCGAAAATTAATAGTTGATGGAACAATACCAAAAGGGAAGCCTCCGCATGCAATTGAGATATGTTTAAACCGTGGGTTAGGGATACCATTTATATGCTAGTATTTTTCCTTGGCTTTGATAGTGATGATAAAGTGGATGAAACCCTCCTAGAAATGGTATACAATATCCATTTTATTTCTCCACCTTGTGCATACAGATTTGTTGGGCACATTGCAGAATCTATGCATAAACAATTCTTAACAATCAAAGAAGGCTCTAACACTAAGACCTTTAGGTTCACTACCTACTTGTGCTATTTAATTCTATGGTGGTTTGTTGAATGGTTTGGAAAAAACAAACTTGCAATTCAGCCCTATAATGTTGAGGGCCACCAAAAGTGATGCATCCATTAACTGAGTGGACCCCAAGATAAGGATGTTTGATAATAGAAGGGACTACAATCAATTTGTGGATTATTTTTGGGCTCCAATTTATCAAGAAATTTCAAAAAGTACATTGCCTAGATTTCCTATGAACTATAGAGATTGCATTCAACTAGGATAAAAATAAAGTTATCAGACTGGTACTTAATGTAGGAATATATTATGTTACGATTTTATGGGTCGAGATACAACCTTGCAAATTTCCAATACATGTGACAAAGAGATTTTTTTCCTTGGAATATATATGGCAGATGGAAAGCACATATAAACTCTATTTTGTTAGTCAACAAAAGAGGAGCATATTTCCTTCCTTACCATTTTCATGTGGAGGGTTCACATTTGAAAGAAAAGCATTCAATGTGGCACATGAAATCTTACAAATTTTAACTTTGATGTTGACTCTCACTGGGTGTATGACCCATGTGAGGTGATTAAAGAAAGGGTAGTGGCGAACAAGAACTTTTCCACTAAAATTCAACATGAAAGCAAACCCTTAATAGAAAAATTGAAAAACAAGAACTCTTGGGATGAAGTAAAAGAAGCAATGGATGAAATTGTTGTTGAGAAAGGAATTAGTTTTCAAGAGTTGTCAACACAAATTTTGGGATTTCCTAAGCCTCCATAAAAACAGGTAGAGGATTTTCAATCTGCAAAATCTAATAAAAAGTCCTCTAAAAGCATGCCAAAGCATATAGATCATGAATTGCAAGATAAAAATTGGACAAGGTCAAAAATGATTGCATTTTGGTCTATGAGGCAGGACCTAGGCCATCCAAAATCTATTTTAGAGTATGGTTCTATTCTAGAAGATGTAGATTTTAGCAAATTGTGGAATGAAGCGCATCCTACGTAAAAGAAGTAGTGATGATGACACTGACTCTGAGGAATTACACACTCCCCCTAACACATATAAACCAAGTCTCAATGAAAGCTTAAAACAAAAATATTCTTTAGGAGAAGTTATTGTTGAAAAGATGGGTTTTAGTGGTTGTGGTTTGGGTTCAACAGGAGAAGGCATTTTACTTCCACTAGATGCACACCCTATAAGAGTTTCTGATAGGTCAGGCCTTGGAGCTTTGCCTTCGGAGAAAGGACCACTGCATACTATAACATCTATAAGTGGTAATCCAATCATAATGCGATCTTCTCCGGAGTTAAATCCTCAGCAAATATTTCACCCACATGTTGAAAATCCTAGAGGAGAAGTTGGCCATGAATCTATTAGTATTGCTAATTTTGGCGGTTCTAGTGATGATGGTAGTAGTGGTCAAAAATTAACACAGAACAAATTATTGTAAAGAGGCCAATACATACAGTTGAAGTTCCTATTGTCCAACAAGGAACCGAGAAGAGGAAAAAGACAGAGGCGGAGACACATATATAATTACTCTTGCCTCAAGGAAACTAATTATAGAACTAGAAGGTGGTGCCACTACCACCCCTCTACAAATTACCATTCCATAGGGAAATTCTCCCCAAACTTCAATTACTCCTCCTCCATTCAAGGTGAAACAATTCATTCCTACAAACACCTTAGGTTTTGATTACAGAGCTGAGTTTGCCAATAAATCAGAAAGAGATAAAAAAAAGAAGCAAATTCTACAAAGCTACTGTAAGTTCAGATCCTGCCACAATGAGGGTATTGCCAACATATAACCCAGTCACAAATACAATGGAATACATGTATGTTGTGCCCAAAGTTGTAAAACCAGATAATCAAATGGTTTCTAGTGACTACGATGTAACCTCCCTTCAAATGGATTTTAAGGGAATGAAACCTTCTGACAAAATAAATGTCTCAAAAAGGAACAATGATGTGGTGTACACAACATTTCTAAAGGCAAGAGAGAGAGAGAACAATAAGTTGAATAATAAAATTCAAAAGTTAGAGGCAGACCTGGAAAATGAGAAAGAAAAAGGAAAAATGACACTTAATAAGACATGTGAATTGGAGAGGAAGATAAAATCATCTACCTCTATGATGATTGCTGTGAATGAAAAAACACATGTAGAAATAGAAGAAGCCAAGAAAAAGTTACAGGAAACAATGATTGCGAATGAACAGCACAGGTAGAACTAGAAGAAGCAAAGAAAAAGTTACAGGAAACAATGAGTAAGAATAATAGATTAGAACAAACATTGGGAGAATTGAAAGAGGTTTTGAAGGTAGAGAAAGAAAATGCCAAAAAATGGGAATAGAGCCTAAATGAATAGAAAACTCAGGGAAAAAATGCAGAAGGAAGAGAACAAAACAAAATGAAATATTACAATAGGAGTTGGTGAAAGAAAAAAAGGATATATAATCTTCCAACATCAAACTATCTTAATTTTATAAAAAGGCATCGATTTATATGACATATAATGTTTGGGGGGAAATAATCCAAAAAATTGATGATTTGGTTAGATTGTTTGAATTCTTGGCTGATCTACAAGTAATCTATGATAAGCTTCATGCATACATAACTGGTAGCAGAAAAGTGATGGCTTTAAGAGAGGATATAACAAGGAAAATTTTGGAAGCTATCTACAAATTCAGTGACACGTAACTAGCATCCAAAGGAATTTAGAACCAATTTGATGCCTCAATAAAGGTATCATCTATCATTCGAAAGTGTGTGATGCTAAAAACGCATGAATTGTTGAATAAGTGTAAAAGAATGTTACAGGAGCTGCATGGAAAGGTACATGAGTTCACAAAGCTTGGTTTGCCAATGCCTTTTGACAAAACACACAAATTCATTAAGAAGGATGCATTCCAGAAGAACATGAAAGAAAAAATGATGCAAGAGAAGAACCAAATTCCTGAGAAGCTAGATGAGACAATTTTTTTGGATTTGTTAAACCATTTATAACCTTGTCAGTAAGTTTGCATACAACAATAAAGGAAAGCTCCACTCCCTATTATGAATTTCTAACAAAGTTAAATGTTTACAACAAAATGTAATTCCAATAGATGAAGAGTGGAGCATGTTACAAAAGATGATATAATTAAGAGTAATTTAATTTTGAAAATTGTTCCATTTATTGCAATTTTCATTTATTTCATACAAGGCATGTCTCAAGCAAGTTGAATGAGGAATAGTGTTATTTTTAAATTGAACTTTCACCATTTTTGTTTCATGTTTTTTTTACTTGTGCACCATGGCTCTTCACATTCTAGTTCAAGCTTCATAAGGAGAAAACAAGTTCATGTAACTGTCTGAGATTCTTGGGCTTCTTTGTGGACTAGAGCAAAGAGAAAACTTAATTATGACCAAGTGTTGGGTCTTTGTGAGACCAACTTCCAGTTGTTTCAATCAAATTGCAACCTTGGACTTTCTCCATTAGCTCTAGTCATGCAAATAGGTACAATGATGAACATACACAACAGTATCCTAGGTTTTGAGATAATTGCAAACTTGATGATCTTGAATAGTCTTAAGCTTGAAGGCTTAAGACCAAGTGTTGGGTCTTTGTGAGACCAACTTCCAGTTGTTTCAATCAAATTGTAACCTTTGACTTTCTCCATTAGCTCCCAAGCAGAATCATACAAGTACAAGTTATGAACACAATGATGAACATACACAATGTAATCCTAGGTTTTGAATAGTCATTTCAATTGATATGAAGGTTAACCATGACTAAAAATCCATATAAAATAGTACTAAAGAGGTTTATATAGGTCAAGGATCAAGTCTACCATGCTTATTTATACCTGCACACAAGAGATTCAGTCTCCATGTTGATTGATTTCAAGTACCCTAAACCTCCTCAATCACTCTAACCACAACTTCAAATTTGAATAACCAAACTCTCATTCATATTTTTGGCATTTAAGGAAGTTTTGAGATTACCTTTCTTGAGAAACAAAGCTTATCAAGCAACCACAATTATACAAGCTCTACAAAAACAGCCATCAATACACTTTGGAGATACTACATACAACACTATTGCACTTGAAGGGTTTCATCACACTACTTTGCTCTTGTAGGAGAGAAAAAGAACTTCATGAAACTTGACAAAGACATTAAACAACATTTTGCTAGATAAATTCAAGCTTTGCAAACATTATTCATCGACCTATAGACCATCTGAAACTAGCAATCCAACCTGTACTTTGCCTTTAGAGACCAACCACATACCAATTTGAGCTTGTATCACCTTGAAACCAACTTGGATGCACTACCAATCAACCTTCATGCCTCCTACATAGCCTCACTTCACCACTCATTGCTTTGCCATCAATTCCACTTGACATCAATGACAACACCAATGACCCATGGTTCAACATTTGGAGTTTCTTTTCAAAAAATATTTCATAAATTCATGTAGGTTTGTTTATTGTTTTCCTTGTTGATTTACCTTTAGGCACATGTAATTTTGGGGTGAATGTTAATCCTTGTTTGAGGAATGTTAATATTTTTGAGTAAGTTGCAGATTGCAATTTTGGCAGGGGATTAAAGTTGGGTTTTTATTTGTTCTTTAACTTATAAGGGGTTTTGAAGTGAGGTGTTTATTTCATTCTTTAACTCCAAAGTTGGATGGATACATGCTCATTTCAGTACACAATACAATAAATTAATGCAATGTATTTCAAGTTTCATTCCAAAGACTACGAATCGACTCGTTGTTTAAAAAAAAAAAATACAAATAAGGAAAAATATATTATCATAACAATGTATTGAATATTTGAATATATTAATTATTATATGAACATCTATATCATGGGATATCCACAAATGGAAGCTTCTAACTTGATGGACCTGGATCATCTCTATCATTTGATTCACCAGATATTTGAGACTGACTCTCTCTTTGTTGATAGTCAACTGCTACAATAGGGTCATCTGATGTATTTGTGTCATTGTTTTCAGCCCCTCTCCTTTCATTAATCAACTTCCATACGCTGCAGCCATGTCATATCCACTTTACCGTGATGTGTAAATTCTCAAACAATTTTCCAATTTTTTCAAGCTTGTTTTGCAATTTTGACTTTATAAAGGCCAAGGCACTGAAAATTCTCTCATCTTCAACTAAACCCAAAATCATTGTTTGACATAGATCAACCAATGAGAAAAAATTGGACATGGTTTGTTGTAAAATAGTACTTACCCCAATTTTTTTCCATAGTCGGGTTATTGCTCCACACTCTAAGGGATTATCCAAATCTTTGAATTACTGAATCATTATACAAGATAATTCATGAGATTGATCAATCAAATTGTCCTTGCTTAAAATACCTAGAATATTCATTCCATTGATATCAACAGACTTACAAAAATGTTGAATCAATGTAGTCAACCTCTGAAGTAGTTTTCCCACATATATCTTTCATTTTGGACAGATTCTGAAGGTGGGATTCACTACAAGCCTATTGCTTCAAGTAAAGCATCCCTTCTAAATCATTCCCTTATTTCTTCTAGTACAAAAATGTATTTTCTCTTAACCTTGCCCTTGTTGATGATACAATGTTATCAAATAACATCCATGTGACATTTACCTTCTCAACCTTATCGACTACTACTTTAAACATGTACATCGGTATCTCATATCCACGTACAGAAGCACATACTTCCCCAAACAAGTTGAGCTTCAGTAAATCTACTTACATTTCCAATATTTATCAAATCATTCCAACCATCAAACTTTGGACCTATAAAAGTAGTTTCATTGAGAAACAAATATTTTATTGCCATACAAACTTGTTTCCTCAAACTAGAAAAATCAACAATATAGATAGTTATTTCTTGTGCTTGTTTAATTAAACGATGCATTTCTTCCAACATGGGAAGGAGACCACACAACATCAACAATGACTCTATATCAGTCAAACAATGTATCAAATCCTGGGCCTTGTCCACTTCCATGTGATTTTGCCACATCACTCCTAATAAGGATTGATACTCTTTGTACACCCTACGAACTGGTTGGTACAATGAGATCCACCTGGTGTCGACATCTTTTAACAGTTTATGCCCATTTTTAGTCCTTTTGTAAATATTTTGAATTCCATGAACCTTTTAGGACTACGACATAAATAAGCATGCACCTCTCAAACAAGGTCTTCAACTTTTTCTACAGTTTAAATTTTCCAACTATTTGTAAGCTAGGTTCATTTTATGAGCCATACAATGAATGACAATCATATAAGGGAAATGAGATGTTTGGAGTCTTACACATAGGCCATTACAATGACCTTGCATTACAAATGCCCCATCTACCCCAACACATACCAACTTTGATGTAATTGCAACATCATCCATGTCACCAATCTCCTTCAAACTTTTTATCACCAACTCACAAAGGTTTTCAACATTGGAGTTCTCTCTCATCTTGTGAATGGAAAGTAAGTGAGGTTGTCTCACATAATTATCAAAAATATACACATGCATACAGACCCAAGCAATATTATCTATTTGTAACCTCATCAATAGACAAAGATATGTATCGTGCAGACTTCAGTTTCTCTTTCAAGTCTTCTTTCTCAACCATAACTAGGCATTTTTCCCAATCCCAACCACTACTTTATGACCAAAGTGAGAATGAGGAAAGTGTGGGACACCAAGAAAATACAACATCTTCTTTTTTCAGAAAATCTATTATAGGATGACCTCTTTTCAAAATGTGAAAAATAGTAGCTAGCTGAATTGTTTTACCCAAAAGACTATTTTGAATGATCTTGTTGAATTGAGAGGTAATTGTCCCTCCATTCTTGTAACTATTATTTCATTTATCTTGTGCTCTTCAAATTATTTTTCATACCTAATATGCAAACAATCATCCACATTTTTCCATCTGGAAACATTATTCTCAATGCCATCTACAATTATATTTTCATATATCTTTCCTACATGCTTCTCAATAGTATCCAACTTAAGTTGCATTGTCTTGTCCATGCCCAATTCGATCTACAGATTGTACATTTGCATTCTTTGGGAGGTTCAACTTTATTCTCATTTTCAATAGGTTCAATAAATGGAAACTTAGAAACCCACTCTAACCTGAAACTCCTTCCCAAGTCCCATTTTATTTCCTTTCTCTTTCTTCCATAAATATGTGTTCGTTGAGTAATTTCCTTGGTGGAATTTAAATTTCATCGATTGCCACTTCCAGAAGTTTCACCTCCAACATTCAATTGGGCACTGACAGATGATGCATTGTCATCTTCATTCAATTGGGAAGGTGGTACAGTATCAAACTCAACATCATTCAATGGAATGTCTTCAAGGGGAGGCATTTCATTATTGTTTCATTGACAACATCAGCAAATAAAAAATGAACACATACTCATTCTAAGTTTCATTTTGAATGTAATCATTATCCCTTGATTGTGATAGTCCCGCTCGAGAAAGATGGATTTCCTTAGATGGTTTCTCAAAATAAGATGTTATTTTTTGAATGCCAATACCACTACCAGGAGGGGTTGGAATAACATTTTTGCCGAGGTCGAGCTTCCCGTGTTCAATGAAAAGTTACAAAAGCCATGGATTTGGGGTAAGAATCTCTAAAGAAACCCCAAAGGCTTTTAGAAAACTGATCAATGGACCATCTGATAAGAAATGAGCAAGGTTTTCTTCTTTGCATACATTAATTTGAAGTAAACAAGCAAACTAAGCAAATGAAGCTAACCTCTATTCTTTGAAAGCTTGAAATAATGAACCTAAGAGGATCTAAGCATTCAGTTATGTGTTTAAGAGAAAGAGATCTCCCCATTAATGGCTTCAAGGCCAATGGATCTTCCCTTTTACTCCATATTGGTGCTATAAAATACAAAAGCAAATGCTACTAGCTCAATGGAAGAAAATGAAATACAATCTAAAGCCTAAACAAAATACTATAATCTGTGCTAGGAAGAAGAGAGAATTCTTAGGAAATGAGGGAGGGGGTATAGCCCTATTTATAGTTTTTCATTTGGAAAATGGGAGGCTTTTGGGTGCATGTGGGACTAAAAAGGGAGTCAACAAGTTAATTAGCAAGTCAAAGTAGGATTTGACTAGGTTTAGGGTAATTAACCTAGGTTAGACTAATTAATCTCGTTAGAGAGGAATTAGGGTTTTGGAAGGGTTCTGGAAGGTCTAATCAATCCAATGAAATGGATTGATAGTCCAGGGAGCTAATAGAAGCAAACTAGAAGGGAATAAGAAGCTAATGTAGTCATAACGAGGCTATGACAACCTATTTAAGTGGTTTACAAGAGGAAATATGACCAAAAAGATGTCGTAAGAAGGGAGTTAGATAGGTCTAACTGGCGGTGTGCCATCAATTTGTAAGGGGAAGAATAGGTAGTGCAATATTAGGAATAATAGTGCATTGATCAAACTACAGGTGTCTACATTTTCCCTCTTTGGGGTGATGTAAGCTATGTCACTTCAAAGAAAGTAGACAAATGCAAACGAGTAGAAATTTTTGAAGGGGTAGAAGAAAATTAATAGGATGAAGGATGACAGATGCCCCTCGAGTGTTGATGGGGTGACAAAGAAACTCGATTGGTGATCGAAAAAGAAAACAATAGAAAGAAAAGTGTATAGAGAAGATGAGAAACAAGAAGAAAGAGGGATATTGAGCTATCCACAAATCAATTGCTATTGATATATAATCATCATAATGCTTAGAATCCTCCTCATTGGTCCTTATTAAAATGTGAGCATGCGACATAAGCGTAAAATGACATGAAAATCCAAGATACAAATAACTATCTTGTGCTAAAAACAACCAACTCCATGCAACATACACGAATGTAATGCAATACAAGAAATACACAATATCACCTAACTATGTGGAAATAAATACAATCACACACACTTAAACCAACAACGTTCAAGATAGTTGCAAAAATATTTTGTTATCAAGATGTAGTCCCAAATGTTATGATAAATGACAAGGGTGATGAATGATGCCCCAAACAAGGTGTATTATGCAAGGGGAAAGATGGAGGACACTTGGGTCCGTGAAAAAGTAATGTGCACGATGAAAACATTCATGCAATCGATAGTGCCCAGAGTATGACAAAGTAAGCAACATAGCTTGTGTAGGTGATTGAATATTTAGATGATGCGTGAGTCGTTGTTTCAAAATATTTGAAAACGTCAGCAAGATCTGGGATGAGTGTCATGCAATAGACACAAATTTCAGCCGTAGATGATCGGTTTTACCAATTTTGGCTGGTCATTTTCAAGTATTTCAATGTTTTTGGTTTTTAAATGGTTTTATTAATTTTTTTATTTTTATTTTTGATCGGTCAGAAGAATTTCACAAGATCAAATATCTTCTAAAAGTATGTGCGAGGGCGATAGTGGGAAGGCAAGGCTATTAGAGAGCCAGAATATATTCCCACAAGAAGAAAGATTGGGTCAGAATAATTTATTTAAAATAAATTAATAAATAATTATCATGATGGGGGAAAATAGATGAAAAATAGAGGAAAAGGCGGGAAAAAGCACGAAAGGTTCACAAATTATTTCAATGCGACGAAGAAGTAACCGCAAGGTGGCACAAAGTGCCCCAACATGTGAAAATTAGCAAAAATAATTATGTTAATACAAAAATAATTATCATAGTGGATAGAAGAAGGTTAGAATGATCACGGTGGAGAAAACATGCTCCAGGGGCATCACGATGGGTTAGTATACCCACCCGAGGTCATTAAATCAACCACGACCAATTCATTTCTACCAAAGCTCTTACGAATTTTTATCACGAGCGAGAGCGACAACCCTGGAGTGAGATGGTGAGAATACCGAGTAGGACGAGATGCACAGATCGCATCCGAGAGTTCATGCGGGACCCAGCGGATGGACCCTATGTGAGTGGCCTATCCCTCCTAGTTAATTACGCATTTATTGCACTTTTTAGGGTGTTTCTAGGGTAGGTAGGACCGATTTTGATGTATAGTTGTATGTACCATTGTTTTGATGACGCCTCTTGATGAAGGCTCGATTATTTTTATGCATGCCCCTTTAGATGGCATATTATATCGATGATGTATATTTTGAGCACTGACCTAGATAGTTATACATGTATATATGGACATTTTGATATACCATACTGTGATTTATGCTTTGTACGAACATTGATTATGATGTATGATTGCTCTTTCCTTTATGTATGTGACATACCTTAGATTTAGAGATGTGTATGTTTCATGCTTTCATATTGATCATGTATCTGCAGATAGCACCACATGTTTTTAGATTTATGAGATCTTTCTGAGTTTTTATTCTAGCACTTGGGATGATACTAGATGATATTGGTGTGGGGGGGATAGATTTTTATCATGCGCAACCCCTCTTGCCCCCATTGATGATATGATATGTGATGATTAGCTTAGCATACATGCATGATGTAATACTTAGCATTTTTGTATATATATGATGTAGTGAATGATGTTAGAAATGTGATGAAATGATAGATGATAGATGTGATAAAAAACAATTGTGTAAAACATACAAGCAAAAGTTAACAAAACTAAACAAATATACACATTCAAACAACACAACAAAATACAACCTACGAACACATGCAAAAGCTAGCAAAATGGTACTCAATCTAAGTAAGTAAAATGAATTCTAATAGATGCACATAACAAATAAAGAATTCTACAACAATTTTTTACAAGTATGAGAGTTCCTAAATGAATGTAATGCCATACACAATCAAATCAAACAAGATCCAATATAAGGTAAGCAAATTAATTTATTCAAAGAACAAACAACTCAATATGCTAAGTATATCAAAACTATACAAACCAACAACTAAAAGCAATTAAAGCATTACCTTGTTTTTGTGGGACAACATTGATATATTTTCTAATGTTTTTGGGTTTATCTAAAAAGATAAGTTTTTACAGCTGCGGTCTTCATTGTTGTCTAGGTTTCCCTAAGATAACGTTGTGAAATGAATGTAGCTTTATCCCTGAAAAGGGAAAATTTCCAGATGTTTAGGTTTTTATGTATCATTTTTCCAAATGTTTTTGTATTTTCCAAGGTCATGTTCCGAAAGCAATGCCTAAGAACAAAGAAGCATGGATCCCCCAGCGTGATGTGGGAATATACAAAAGGCAGAATGCCATGCGTGTATGTATGAGAAGGTGACAATGGTGCAGGTATGCTCAGCGTTGGATGGGAGTATACAAAGGTAATGTCCTTCATGTAGATATAAGAGCAAATAAACCAGATCATGGTATGGAAAAGGTGGCTCTAGTAGGATCCCTAGACCTAGCAGAGGAAATCATACCCAAAAAGTGGTGATGATTACCCATCTTGATGTAAGAGTAACTTACATCTGACAAATATTCCTTGAGTGCCAAAAACTAGTTTTCACCCAAAGACCTGCCCACTGTGCCACAATTGTGTGGTTTTCACATGAGGACAACCTGCTTTTTCTTTACTATTTTCTCATTTTTTCCATTTTTTGCTTGTTTTTTTCTTTGTTTTTCTAATTTTTAGTTCTTATATGATATTCTCGCCATGCTTAAGCATAGAACCGCTTGAGGTGCATGGCGTTCATAGGTTATAGAAGATTTTCAATGTCTGAATATGTAAGTTTGTAGGCCCTTGATCCATATTTTTCAATCACTACATAAGGACCTAGCCAGTTAGCTTCAAAATTTCCTTTCTTCTCTCTGTCTTTGACGGTGTTCTTCTGATTTTCTTTGAGAACTAGATCTCCTACATCAAATTCCGGTGAATGATGCATTTGTTATATCCCTGGACACTCTATTCTGATAGACTTTTAGGTGATTAAGCGCTCTAATATGCTTTTCATCTAATAGTTCTAACTCTGTTAGGTGAGAAACTCTGTAGTCCTCATCTTTATCAAGATAGTCTCTGAGAGATATTCTCAAGGAGGGAAGCTCCACTTCCAAAGGTATGATGGCTTCAAAGTGCCATAGATAAGTGAATATGGGGTCACACCAATAGGAGTGTGGATGGAGGTACGATAGGCCCAGAGGGTGGGATGTATCTGTAGATGCCAATTATGACCGATTTTACTGACCATTTTCTCCATAATCCATACAAGGGTTTTATTAGTGGCTTCTGCCTATCCATTACCTTGAGGGTAATAGGGGGTAGACCACTTGAGTTGGATATGGAAGCGTTGACATAAGGTTTTAACCGTTTTGTTTTTGAAGGATTTACCATTATTAGTGATAATGGCCGAAGGGATCCCGTAACGACATATGAGATGGTTCATGATGAATTTTGAAATCTATGCACCGGTGACATAGGTAAGAGGGACAACCTCTACCCATTTGGTAAAGTATTCGGTGGCAAGTGATGATGTGAGTATGACCATCTGAAGAAGAAGGATGGAGCTTCCCTATGAGATCCAGGCCCCATTTAGAGAATGGCCAAGGCGTTGCAATAGGTTGTAAGGCTTGTGCTGGTGCATGTATTAAGTTCCCATATTTTTGGCATAGTTCACACTTCTTTACGAAGTTGCAACAATCAAATTCCATGGTAGGCCAATAATATCCTACCCTCAATAACTTCTTAGCTAAGACCATGCCACTAGTATGCGCTCCACAAATACCACCATGTACTTCTTTAATGGCGTGGATAGAATCAACAACATCCAAATAGCGAAGCAGATTCCGTCGTAGCCACGACGATAAAGGGTGCCTCCTAGGAGGGTATAATGGGCTATGCGGTGGATAAGGGCTTTCTTTTCAGAATGGGTGATGTCTGGTGGAAGAGTGCCATCTTGTAGGTATTGAAAGATAGGGTCATACCAAGGGGATAAAGGACCAACAACTTCACATGCCAAACATGACTCTGACATATCATATGTAGGCACTTGTAAATGCTCTACAAAGAAAGGCATCTTACTTTCTTCAAGGTGCTTATGCATAAGAGAGACCCAATAGTAGCCATAACATCTGTGGATCTATTATGTGACCTCGATTTTTTGCTCAAATATGACCTGTGTGAAATATTCTTTCAAGGTTTCAACCATCTTTTTATACGAGAATAAGCTTCTCATCTTTAACCTTGTACTCATCATTAACCTGTTTTATGATAAGTTGAGAGTCCCCAATGACTCGTAGTTGTCTGATGTTCCATGTAATAGCTAGCTTGAGGCCAGCGATGAGTGCTTTGTACTCTGCAATGTTATTTGTGCATGGGAATCCTAAGCCGGAATGCTCGTGGTATGACATCACCGGTTGGAGTGATGAGGACCACTCCTGCTCCAGATCCATGGAAGGTGAAAGATCCATCAAAATGGACCTTCCATTCTACGGATTCTTCAATATACATCATAGATGCATCTGGTAAATCTAAGCACAAAGGTTCCATTCCTGGGAGAGGAGCTTTATGCCAACTGATCAGCTAGTACCTGTCCTTTTAAAGACTTCTGATTCACAAACTTGATATCAAATTCACTCAAGAGAATGATCCAACTAGCCATTCGGCATGTGAGGGTAGGTTTGGATAAAAGGTACTTGAGAGGGTCAAATTTGGATATGAGTTTGGTTTTATTGTTTAGGGAATAATGGCGAAGCTTTTGGAATGTGAAGACAACCGCTAAGCAGGCCTTTTCTATTTGGGGGTAATTCAAATCATACACGATCAAGGTGGCTGAGATAGTAAACTACTCTCTCTTTATGTTCTAAGTCATATTGGGCAAGCAATGCACCAATAGCAAAGTGGGTAGCGGAAATGTATAAGAGGAGAGGTTCACTTGGGGTAGGTGGCATGAGTACATGTGGGCTGACCAAGTACTGTTTTAGTAGTGCAAAGGCCTTCTGACAGTCAGGTCCCCAATTGAATGTGACATCTTTCTTGAGAAAATGGGTAAAGGGTTGGCACTTATTTGCAAGTTGTGAAATAAAGCGATGGATTGCCTGAATTTTCCCTTATAGACTACTTAGCCGCTTGAGAGTGATAGGTGGTGGAATTCTTTGTGATAGTCATAACCTTGCGGGGGTCCACTTCAATCCCTCTTTGCGAAATAATGAACCCTAGGAGTTTTCCTGATAAGACACCGAAGACACATTTCTTAGGGTTCAAGCAAACCTTATAGTCTCATAGACGCTGAAAAATACGCCTCAATACTCCAGGGTGTTCTCTTCTACTCTTGGATTTTGCTAGGATGTCATCAACATAGTCTTCCATGATGTCACTTATCATATCATGGAATATAACTGTCATGGCCCGCTGATAAGTAGCCCCAGCGTTCTTGAGCCCGAAGGGCATGACTTTGTAGAAAAATGTTCCCCAAGGGGTGATGAATGTTGTTTTATGCTGATCTTCTTCTACAATTTGTATCTGGTTATAACCTGAAAAGCCATCCATTAAGGAGAACATTTCATAACCAATCGTGGAATCAACTATCATGTCAATGTTAGGTAGGGGAAAATCATCCTTTGGGCACGCCTTGTTAATGTCATGGAAATCAATACAGATTCTTATGTCAACATGCTTTTTCTATACTGGGACTATGTTAGAGATCCATTCTGAATAGTCAATAGGTTTAATAAAATCAACATCTAACAGCTTTTCCAATTCTTCTTTGACAAGGAGCACCACCTTAGGATGCATCTTTCTCAACTTTTGCTTGATTGGTTTGGCATCTAGGTGCACAATGAGGTTGTGCACAACTAGCTCTGGGTCCAAACCAAGCATATCTGCATATGTCCATGTATTCTTTTAAGAGCTCTACAAAGATCTTTTGTTCCTGAGCTGAGAGTGAAGCTCCCAACTTTATTATTCTAGGCTACTCCTCTGAGCCAATGTTGACGTTGATTGTTTCCTCAACAAGCATTTTAGAAGCATCTTCCATCCATGTAGGATTAGGGGGAAGAGTAAGATTGACCTCCTACGGTAGCTCATGATCATCTTTAAATGGATAAATTACTTCATCGTTAGACTTTTCATTCTATTTGTCTACAAGTTTATCAAAGAGTTTGTCACTATGAGATTTCTGTTTATCCTTTTTGCCAGGTTTCTCAAAAGTAGATGTACCTTTATTTACTGACTTTCTTATTCAACCATCCACACATCTCTACTTCTTCCCCAAAGTAGGCACAAGTGTCTAGTTGAATCTTAAATCCTTTCTTGTGGTCTCCAGCTGGAATAAAATCCCTAAGTCCCATGAACTCTGCAAATGCCTCATCATTTTCAAATAAATTCAGGGGCACATGAAGTTGTTGATCCCAATCTATGAGTTCAGGATATACAAGGGCTACTTGATATTTTTCTAAGGGGATGGATTTGGATAAGGTAAGGATCAATGAATTTGGGAATAGGTTCATGGAGGCAAGATCCTCGTAGAGGCTACATTAGGAATCTGCGTCACTATCAGAATGAGATGAAACGTCCTCACGTTTAGAAGAGGTGGCGTCATTCTCAGAAGGTAGAGCATTATGAGGCTTTATCCCAAGGCCATGTTTATCCGACTTAAAATGAGGGATGGGAATAGGCTCTAACCGGCCTTGTGCATTAATGCCACATCCAAACCCGCTATAGCCCATGACAAACATCATGCGGGGACCTTTGATGTACTGAGGTGCTTGATTACATGAAGCCATGGTGCCTTTTGGCACTCTGCTAGTAGGATCTTCTAACATTTTCTCCTCAGATAGGAGACCACTATGGACAAATTTTTCCAACGGTTTAGGACATTGCTCGCGAGTGCTCTTGAACTGAAAATAAGGCTTACCCCTTGTCTTGGGGGATACTGATAAGTCTGATATCAACAAAGCTTGTTCAAGAGTAAATGGCTTATCTAGGCCATACTTTGCTGATGTTGCCTCCCATGAAGAGAATGGGTTGACCAATGAAGGAAATTCTTGATTGTAAGGCGTGAGGGACTCTGAATCTATCTATTTTTTCATAGCTTCTATCTTGTAGGGGGACAACTACATCCGCAGAAGGACACTCATAAGCTACATGAAAAAACTGCAATGCCCTACAATGTGTGAATGGTTCTGGGTTACCCAAAATGGTAACCACATGACCTTCATGACATAACTTGATGCACTGATGAAAAGTTGATGGAATAACTTGCATGGCATGGATCCATGGGTGCCCTAAGAGCATGTTGTATGGAAGGTCCAAGTCAAGGACATGGAACGTTGTGTCATGACACGTTGGGCCTACCTCCATGAGAACCACTATAGTCCCCACTGATTCTCTTTCTTCATTGTCATACGCCGTGATTGTGATAGTCTTAGCTCCACTGTTTCTGAATGGCCGAGCTGCTTAACCACTTCAAAGTGTAAATATTTAGACCAGATCCCCCGTCTACAAGTACTCTCTAGATTTTTGACGGGTAACCACCACTTCAAGATACAAGGGTAAGTTATGTTCTGGGTTGTTATGCGGGATTGCAGTATGATCAAAAGTAATATGATCATTGGAGTCTAGGTGTGCAATCATGGCTTGAAGGTTTGTGGGGTCTACATTTGTGGAAACCCCTGAATTTTGCAAGTCTTGTATAGTATGTTCTTATGGGCATTAGAGATCTTGAGGAGATCGAGAATAGATATCCTAGTAGGTGTTTTCTCTAACTGCTCTATTAAATTATACTGACCTTCCTGAGGGATAGGCACATGATCTGGTATGACTAAGTGGGCCTGTCTTGTCCCTAATGCGTAACTCTTTTCCAAAATCTGGATGGTATTGATCTGTTCATTAGATGAGCCAATACATCTAATGAGGGAATCATAAGGACTATCATTTGTAGGGTAAACATAGGCAGTAGTCCTATAGTCGTTGGAGGTTTGCCCTTGATTTGGTTTCCTTTTCTTTTTATCTCGCTAACATTTAGAAGAGGTGACATCATTCTCATAAGGTAGAATGGTAGATAAGGACTCTATTAGGGATGTGGCGTCATACTTTTAGGTGTTATTTTCCTAAATCAGTGAATCCTGTAGAAGTGAAAGAAATAAAGATACAACATGTTAGATTAAATGATATTGATATGTGCATGACATCTCAACATGAGAAATATGTATAAAGAAAAATATTATGCATGCAAATGCATTTAGATGAATTGATTTAGGTAGAAAGATAACAAAGAGAAGAAATTCATCGTGAAGCATCTCAAAGGCAATCTCATTGACTGATTGCTAATGTTAACATTGATTACAAATAAGTGATTTCAATATCCATATATCATGTTCTCAAAATAATAGATAGTGCATCTCAAGATGTATCATGTAATGGATGTCAATTGACAAAAAATGCACAAAATAATGACATATGAGAGGAGACAACAATCAACATTGCATCTTACAAGAAATAGAAAAATATGAAATAATAATTTAAAAGAAGAGTCATCATGGAAACCTAGAAGAAGTTTAGATGTAAAAATAAGAAATTTAAGGAGAAAAAAATGTAACTAATCCCAATGGAATTCTTCAAAGAGATTTGAATGCTTTTCAAGTGATTTTTGACATGGGCTATATAATATTGTGTCACTTAACATGTACTACTTTTTACAAGAGTGTTACATTAGTATAAGAAGAAATTACAAAAAAAATCCACAATTTTTCATGGTTGCTTGATTGACATGTTACATCAAATTGGATAAGGATTGCCTACCATTTATTTAGTTTCAATGCACTTGATCTGTATTGGTCTGATCTACATGTTTTAGTACAAAAATCACAAGGTTTGACTCTTTTGAAAGAAAAAATTGATATAGAACAAAGTGAAAGGATGAGGTGATATTTTTAGCTATCTCTCATATAACTTAGTTGGAAGGAATAAGAATATTACTACAGTCATAATTAGAGCATACATCAAGCAAAATCTGAAGATGTATCAGAGGTTTGAGAAGAGAACAAGCAACTTAAATGATTTGTTGAGCAACCAAAGACACTCTAATGATAAGACACTCTAGTGATAAGAAGTCTCTATTGTAGCTAATCAAACATGAAATAGGTGATCTCAAGGTTTGTGCTCAGTTTGAAATCAAAGTATAGTATGTATCTACTCATGAAGGACTCTAAGTTCATTGATTCATCCAAGGTATGATCTATCTTTAGTTGATTAATGAAGGATTTTGATGACCGAGCTCTGTCATAATGTATAGAGGTTTGTCATGTTGTATAGAGGTTCTAAATGTTGTCATCAAGCCAAATAAGGTGTGCATCTACTCATGAAGATATTATTGATTCATCAGAGGTATGAGGTCTGTCATAAGAAGATCCAATTACCAAGAGTGTTCATCATTTCAAAGGAGCTAAGACATAATATATGGTCTTCCATCTATGACTCATTGTGGTATGAGACTATGAATTCAAGGTTGAGAATGTATGCAGGGTTCTTTGGCTTGAAAATGAAATGTCAATGTGTCAAAGCTAGCTAAAGTATCATTATTCTTAAGAGAAGCTTGAATGCTTTGATATGATGTTTCACATATGATACAATCATGATAAGGGTATTCTTTGTATATTGTCGTGTTCCTACTTGGAGAATGTGTTCAAGAAACTTGAAGGATGCAGGAATTAAAAATATCCCCAGATCTTGATGTTTTTAATATCTAACTTTGTGCCATTTATATCTAGTCTCACATTACATCATGTTTTTCCTTTATATTAAATATTATAGACATGTTGTTTGGACTACAACAAGGACAAGAAAAGATGTCAAAGAGTGATCCCACTTCTGTAATCTTCATGGAGGAAGAAGAGGTGGTGTAAACCCCTACATTCTTTTTTGGAAAATTCTTGTTGTGGAGAGATAGATTCCAACTTTGCCTCAACATTAATAAAAGTGAATTAGTATTACTATACAATTTCTGATGGATTTATAACACAATTATTTTCACAGGAAGTTCCAAAAGTGAATGTGAAGATAAAGAAATCATTTTGTCCTCCTCATATTGTTGAAGGAAATCCATGCTTGGAGTACATTCAATACATTATGTTTCCATGGTTTAAAAAGTTTGAAGTACATCACAATGAGGAAAATGGTGGTAAAAAGTAAGCATGCTACAACAAGGACAAGAAAAGATGTCGAAGAGTGATCCCACTTCTGCAATCTTCATGGAGGAAGAAGAGGTGGTGTAAACCCCTACATTATTTTTGGAAAATTCTTGTTGTGGAGAGATAGATTCCAACTTTGCCTCAACATTAATAAAAGCAAATTAGTATTACTATATAGTTTCTGATGGATTTATAACACAATTATTTTCATAGGTGAAGTGAATGTGAAGATAAAGAAAGCATTTTGTCCTCCTCATATTGTTGAAGGAAATCCATGTTTGGAGTACATTCAATACATTATGTTTCCATGGTTTAAAAAGTTTGAAGTACATCGCAGTGAGGAAAATGGTGGTAACAAGTAAGCATGCTACAACAAGGACAAGAAAAGATGTCGAAGAGTGATCCCACTTCTGTAATCTTCATGGAGGAAGAAGAGGTGGTGTAAACCCCTACATTCTTTTTTGGAAAATTCTTGTTGTGGAGAGATAGATTCCAACTTTGCCTCAACATTAATAAAAGAGAATTAATATTACTATACAATTTCTGATGGATTTATAACATAATTATTTACACAGGCAATGCCAGAAGTGAATGTGAAGATAAATAAAGCATTTTGTCCTCCTCAGATTGTTGAAGGAAATCCATGATTGGAGTATATTCAATACATTATGTTTCCATGGTTTAAAAGTTTGAAGTACATCACAGTGAGGAAAATGGTGGTAACAAGTAAGCATGCTTGTGACAAGATGTCTGCACTTTTCCCACAACTGCTATTTTCATCTTTTGTTTTTCCAAATGTTAATTATCTAGTTTTTGGTTCATTGTTTTTCCCTTTTGCATTTCTTGAATTTTTCATTTTAGACATCTCGTATGGTCTCTATTTCGTACATTATTATTTTTCAAAGCATTCCGTTAACCTCCCATTCCCAACCAAATCCTCCCAGTGGATGTGAACCCTACTGAGAATGAGCCACATTTGACAAGTTTTGGGTCGGAGCGGGTCTTGGCTCCCGGGAGGTCTATGCCACATGTCACCATTTCATCAGTCTCCCAAGGAAATGCCCCTGGCGAACATGAAACCTGTGGAATGTACCACATTTTATATATCCTTTGGGTCTACTTGTGGGACGAGGTAGTGTCAAGCAAATAGTGATAAATGGTCATGGTCGTGGAATAAATGGAAAGTGAAACCATAATATAACTATATATATATCTGCGAAGAGAGAACATTAACAAAAAGATTCAAAGAAGATACATTGATAAAACAAGGAATATACAGAGCAATAGCTTGTGGAGATATATGAAGTGATTTTATATATATATATATATATATATATATATATATATATTTACGTAGATGTATCTAAGATAGGAAAACTAGTTATGATTCTCTACAAGCGGAGGACTATTCTAGATGACATAAAAATCATAGTGGTTATGAGGATGAGGATGTTCAGGATTTGTAATAACTTACAAAGGCGGAATCGTAGATAAAGCAATGTGACATGAAAGAAAACAAGTCTCAAATAGATTGAGGACTCACCTACAGTAAGTGCTTCTAGGATGTAAACTACAACGCAGTAGCCGGGCCTTGGCAAGACCTAGATTTATTTGAAATTTTGTAAGCAAATTACAATATGTCGATTCGCTAAATCCCTTTCTACTACTTCACAAATTCACAAATTAGAAAATTGCAGGAAAACATCACCTCTGTGTGTATGTGTGTGTGTATAGCGAATTTGATCCAATTCCTATAAAAAACTCTCATACATGTCAGCAAATGAGCCCAAAGAACCAATAAAGATCCATAGATTTCTTGGCGAAACATTAATGTTTTCGAATCCCGACGTGTCGATTTCTTGGTGAAACATTAATGTTTTCAAATCCCAAAGACGACGATTTAATATAAAAATATACATTAGGATTGGAAATTCCTTGGAGATTCACATGGGACAAATTATTGTTTCAGGCAATTTTCAAAGCGAAACATGAGTATCTTGCCATTCTTTGTAAAATTTGTCAAAATCAAATTCCCGAGATTCTACTATTCGCCAAACTATGAATATTCACCGCTAAAATTTTCCTTGTAAATTTCTTCATAACCTGGCCTTTCCTCGGCTAATCTTAGTCCAACATCCATTTCTATTCGTAGCTATGATTCTTCTACATGACCGTGCATGGGCCATATAACCTTACCTATCATAGTTGGTCTAAAAATCGTTCTTATGGTATTCTTTATTATCGATGTCAATCTCCAATACAAATAATTACTTGGTAGACCATGGCTTCACTCTATGCAAGTACATACCTTCTACAATGTATCGATGTGTTAAGTTCCTACATGATGGTTGTGCATATATTATTCTTGCTGACCGCGACCCATTCAAATATTACACTCTAGACCCACTCATTGCTCTCCCTACTCCATTTCTCTATCACAATGTCGAGTCATCCCCATAATCCTCCTACATATCTCACTGATGATTATCAACTCATGGAACCTCCCACCCTACCACCGACATGATTCATCTCAGGGATCCATTTGTGCATTGGACACCATGCCATCTCGCTTGACTCTCCAAGAACACTCACGTGTCGGTACCCCCTCCTTCTACTAATGCTATGGTACTTTTTTAGGGGTCTATCCATACATTGGACATCATACCACCTTCCTCATCTTCCCATGAGCACTCTGCATCAACACTTCCTCCTTTCACATGCACTCTTTTCATCAATAATTATTATTGGCCACATATTCCATTTGATCCTACTAGTTCTGATATTGTTTACACATATGATGGTTTGGCTTGGCTAGGATTCACACTAGATGATATCCTCCCTCCATCTCATTCTCCTCATATCTATCATGGATATGTTTGCATTACTATTGCTTATGGCCTCCACATCTTCCATTTAGCAAAAGATATTTGTTGCACACACTTCTTGCACTTCTCTCTATACATTTGGGCGAGTCTTGGCTTGACTATATTGGTGACACTTTGGATCCTAATCATATTGATATCACATTTCCGCTACCTTTTGGTCATTTTTTATATTTTCAATTATTCATTTCTTGGCTATACACAAAATATTACTCGCTAGTATACACATGGATGTCCACTACCATCTTTCACTAACGAAGAATACGTAATATGCATGTATAATTTACGCCATCTTGGCTCTTTATCCGATCGGCCTCGTACTATTTCTTACGGTATCGACGCTTCTCTATTTAGCTTCGACCATGACAATGATGATCTCTTAGATGATGTTACTTGATTCTTCTTCACATCATACACTTGGGGGGAATCATGCTTACTTCCCCCTCTTAGCATTATTAGGTGTCTTTCATTTCTACTATCACGCTTTGTGCTTCACATCTAATCTTCCTCATTCATCTTATATAGATTGATACACACAACTTGTATCATCATTACCCTATGAAGCACTCTTGTGCTAAGGTTCACACTTGATTGTTGAGGGCATACTACATCCATGAGCCTCACACACTACACATTTCACGCTCCGCGTCTCATGACACATCTTTCTAGAATTTTCTTCTCACACATCATCTTGTATTATCCTATAATATACGCTATGTGCTTCATTGATCTATATTTCTAGCATATATTTGCACACCACTACCCTATGACGCACTCTAGTTCCACGATTCATACTTGACTACCGAGGGTATAAATCTTAAATAAACCTCACCTCTTCTCCACTTTACACTCTATGCTTTAGGTTTTGTCTATCTGGTGCACATTTCAAACCATTTCCCGATGACACACTCTTGTTCTATGGTTTATTCTTGACTATCGAGGGGTATTTTATAAATGAACCTCATCTCATATACATTCATTCACATCCACTTGGGGGCATGCTTGCTCTATCACATTCACATTACATATCATTCCATATCACTCATTCACAACATATTGCATATCTTGGTTGCACATACTCTTGCTTGCTTATACTAGTTACATGTACACTTTGTTTCCATGCTAGACAAATACTTCATATGTCATTATCTTTATATACATACACATGCATGTTCACTTGTTCTCTAGTTATGAATGCAGACTTTTTGTAGATCTTTACACGCAACAATGATGCTTGCATCAGATTTGTACTTCTTACCGGTCCCACTTTGAGGCTCCTGGGGCATCTACATATGCTTTCTTACACACTACAAGTGTTATTGTTTCATTTATTACTACTTCCTATTCTTACTAGCACACTATTAGCTCCATTAATACGGACATGCTTTGACATACTTTTTATCTTTCGACATGCTAACAGTGCTTCATGTGCAACATTTTCTTTGTAGAACTATTTGCCACCATGGTGGTCTGTTACACCTTGTTTGACATTGTTTTCCATTATTTTCACTTGTATGTCATTTTTGAGGCTATGCCTTGTGTATTGCTTGATCATTGCTTGTATGCTTTTGGCCGCTTTGGCCGTAATTGTCTTGTGACATTGCAAGTGATGTACCATGTTTACAACCCTCTTTTCGTGGTCTACTTTGTCTGAACTATTACTTGTTTACATTATCTTCTATAACATGCTTGTCACTTTTTGTACTAACACATGTTTCTAGCCACTTTGTTTTCTTGTGCTTTGGTTTCTATCATGCACATTCCCTCTTTCTATAGGTTATTAGTTTTGATTAGTTTCAGGTCCTCTCCTTTGGGTTGTATTCTCCTAGCGATGTTGCATGCACCCCAAATGAGACATTGGGTGTATCAATCACCTTATACAACAATACAAAAAATCTCGAGCTTCAATGAAAACCTACACACTATAAGAACATAACAAAGTTACAGTAAAAAAATGACCGCATTTTGACTTGGGTCCTTAGTTCAACACAGACACTAGCACCAAGATACAAATACTAGTGCCTAGGATCTTTTGACCTTTCATGGGTGCCTATGACTAGGGGGAAATTATAGTTAATTTCTCATATCAACACGATTAACAACAATTCACATAACAATTTTCATAGTATAGGCACAATCCTCCAGCAATTAGAATGCATTTTATTTCCTTTTTCTACTTGGATCAAACCGAAACAACATGGATCACACTAATTGCAATGGTGTATAAATTTGGGATGCGATCATGGAAGGAGAATAACACTAAACCTTTCTCCCCAACACTTGTTGTCAAAATTTCACCCAGGGGTAAAATTTCGATAAACATGCATCAAAGGTCGAGAAAGGCAAATAGGTCAATCCAGAAAAATCATGAAAATCGGCTAAGTCCTAGTCCTCAAGAGGGTCGGGACATTTGGGACAAAAAGGCGCGGATCGGCCGAAAATCCTCCAGCGGCCCAAATGGTATTTGGGACAATCGGGCCAAAAGTACGCGGCGGGCGCGAAAAGCCGATCCTACCGAAAAGAGAAAAATTGGCTAAGCTACTTTGAGAAGGACCTGTGGGACAACCGGGCCAAAAGGCGCGAAGCCGGCCAACAAGGCGAAAAGGGGCCAGTACCCAAGGCAAAATGGGACAAGCGGGACAAATGGACGCGAACCGGTACGGTTCTTTGAAATCGCACAAAGAGCACTATGCAAAATGGGACAAAGGGACGCGGGACGTGGATCGCCGAGAGGAGCCGAAAGCCAATAAAATTGCGCCACGTCATCGGTCAAATGAGGGACAAGGAAGCCCATTTCGGGCGGATCGAGGTTTTTGTCCCAAACGGTTTGGGACATCCGGACAAAAAGACGGAAGGGCGCGAATGAGTGGCGAGGCCCGCGGACTAATCGAAGCCGCCACGTGTCTCAAGGAGAAAAGTTAAAAAGTCAAAGAGCGAGTTTTCGAGCACCGATCCAAATCAATGAAATAATGCCACGTGTCCTAGCTAGGGCCCACAAGGAGATTTCAAAGGAAGGCCCGCCGAAAAGCAGAGGAGAGAGAATCATTGGCGAATCGAGCTTGCCACGTGTCATCCAGTGGCGAGCGCGGAAGAAATTCAAAAATCCGTTTTCCTATTCCGTGCCCTAAATCTTGGATCGACATAACTTTCGATCCAGAGCTCGGTTTACACGTTCTTTATATCAGCGGAAAGCTTGTGAGATTCTCTACACGTTTCTGTGGTCAATCTTGCATTTTGGTTCAGTTTGAGGAGAGAAAATCAGAAGACGCCTGCGGCATGAAATAATAAGCGAAGTGATGCTCAACTAATAACTTTAATGCAGTGACAGGTCAGCCCGCCGCTCGCTAGGCACCCCGCCGTTTTGCCAAGATCCGCCACTTCCATCATTATGAAATGAGTTAAGTGCATTCGGAGGTGGTTGGGGCGATTTGAATTCCTCTCTCTTTTCTCTCTCATTCTTCCTATAAATTGTAAGGAGGGGCTTCTTCCTAATGTTGGACATTTCTGTTTTGCAACCCCTCCCTTCTCTCCTGCTTGTAAGAGAATTCGTGGAGTTTTTAAGCCTCCCACATAAACCGTAATGCCATTGTGCCTCTTGGCCATTGCAATGTATGAATCGATCCCTTGAGCAATATATATGTACTCTGTGATTGAATTTAAATCCTCTCATGTATTCATTGTTGTCATTCTGATCTCTCATTGCATTTCGGTTACCTGTGCATGGTGTGGTATTGCATCTATATGGTCTGTGTTTATGTTGCAAAGCTTATGTTCTTCATTCCTCGGTGCATCACCTCCTTAACTTAGGTTTATTTATATGCATTTCTCTCTCCCTGTCTCCTTGGTAGTTAGTTTAGTTTTTGGTGAACCTCTGCGTTTCATTGGTGCATCTGAACAGAGGAATAGGAACCAGCCTTTCTCTGGAGAATCCTTTCTCATTTTCAAGTCCCACACTTGGAGGAAGGATTCAATGTTATGCAATCACACTGGATACCTAAGTGATCAACCTAGAAACTTGATCATGACTGGGGTGCTTGTGATTTTGCATCAACAACACTCTTTGTCATGACATGAGATCGCCCAAAAAAATTTCTCTTCTACAACAATTGAGGACACTTTTTATCCCTTTCACTCTTCATTGATTAGGTGAACACTTTCCTTTTACTACGTTTTCACATGATTACATACTTTTACAAAGTTTTAATAATACATGAATTTGACTACTCTTTTGCTTTTCTTTTACAGGTTCATCCTTAATACACAATAAAAAATAACCTTTCATCAAGCCCACAACAATAATAGGTACAACACGGCTGACCCCTGTGGTCACTTCCTCTTTCTTATCTTCCATGCTTCATTTTTATCACTTAACGCTTTCACTTGTCTCTTTGTACGCTATCGCCATCACACTCTACATGGTTATCAGGTACACATCTCTTATCTACTTTATGTTATCGAGTATTCACTCAAAAAAATAAAGTGGGGGTAAATGTAGACACAAAATCACACACTTGGGTACATTTCTAGGTCCATAAACACATACTTGCATTCATATGATTCCTAAGCGAGAAAAATAGTAATTGATAGCTATTTTTGGCCTCTTTGATTTGTTTCTTATTTTCTTTCTAGTCTTTTACACCCTACATCCTAGTCATACTTTTAAATTTTTATCTTTTATAACTTCGGACACTAGTTACTAACTAGGATGCCAGCACTTAGGCGCCCTCATCCCCTTTGGGTGCCTCTAACCCTTTTTTATCTCACTCGCTTCTTTTATCTTTTGGGCATTGTATTTTCTTATGGGTTAGCCTTTTAGTTGTCAATTACGAAATTCAACCAAGGGAATCATATAAATACAAAGTTATGTGACCAAAATAAAGGACCAAGCTCTAAGCATCTATTATCACCACCTAAGGTTGCATCCAAAGGCATTTAAAGAGCATCAAAGACATTCATCTAGCTATTATTCAAGGGAAAAGGGACTACATTTTTGCATACACACATAGGAGGGGAAGTTCATTTTGTCATCCACACATCTATTTACATTGGTACATCTAGTTATTTCTTGTTATCATGTGCACTTGCACAAGGGCTTCCTAGGGTACGATTCTATCACACACGCATAAGAAATACATGGAGTCTGAGATGTAGTGCAACACTTGGTCGTAAGTTCACTATATTGGGTAAACCGAATGTGGGTCATCTGAATCCCCATATTGCATCTTTTATTTTTGGTATTTGATGTAGTTTGAGGGTTTTACAGGCCATCTTCTCTTTGTAGGTTACAGTGAATTCGGTGATCATCCAACGACATACATGTGACCAAAGGTGAAGGTTAATGAAACTTGTGTGACACAAAAAAACCAAATTATAAGCCCCTACGCATCAAAGGTGCTTAACAAAGGTCTTTGGTGCCTAGGCTCCCCACGCCCGATGGGCCCTGTTCTAGGCCTAGTCTAGTCTCATCCAAAAGTTTTAAGATTTTGTGTTCGATTATGACAGTCTACTCCTCCTGTTCATTAGTTTTCTAGTCTAGAATACTTCAAGATCAAGTGTGAAATCAACTAAGTCTTCTACCCTCTCTTGCACTTAGGGTTTCATATTTCTTTAGCTTATTTCTTGTGTCAAATCTGTACTTTAGCATTTATTTATCATATGCGATTCTATAATTAGGATTTCACAAATTACATTATTTTTAAATCAATTATGTACATAAGATACTAAAACTCAATGATGCTAACACTATCTTCTATAGGGGTTTCAAACACTATCAAATGAATTCAAACATAAAGAAGCTAAAGTTCGAATATCCTTTCTAACATCAATACTAATTGTGACCAAGTGAAATCCGCTAAAATCCTGTTTGTTTCAAAATATGCTAGACTAACAATGAAATGATGCATCAAGGACACGATTCATATATATATATATGCTTATATTACACGGGAAAGGGCCCTAGCCTGCAAAAAAATATTACATGAAGTTGTCAAAGATAACATCACTCATCTTGGCGGTCTAAGTATATACGGGTTATCATGAAAAGGTGGAAAGATTTGACAATGAGAAATTGCCCATTTAGCTAGCCTATTATATAAAAAACAACTAATGTTGTATAAACAATTGATATACAAAAACTATATGATTATAGAGATTCATGGATGATCACCAACACCCATTCCTTTGCCATTACTACGTCCGAGGAAGACCGTGTTTGAATCCACAGACATTTCTTTGTTAGACTTGTTGGAGGTTCCCTCACAAGGAAAATTCACTACTTCTTCAGGAGGAAGCATGAGTCCTAGGTGATCAACTATGGCCTTCGACTGTAGCTAGAGCTTCGCAATACCCCGAGGATGGCATGTGAATGGAATTTGGCATCAAGTCCCCTCTTGTCCGTTGTGTGCTCCATCTTGACATGATTTAGGTGCAAAGAGAACTGACTTGAGGCATTTGAGAGCATATTGGCACCACATATCCCCTACTCCACATCAAATATATTCCATCTCCTAATTCATTGCAGGGTCCAACATAAGCCCCGTGCGGATGTGAACGGATCTCCTCCACCTCGCAACCATCACTATCCTAAGAGATTGACCAAATCTGAGAGATCCATTAACACATGGTGGGGTTTTGAATCTTACCATTTAACCAATCTTTGAAAAAAATTCCGCATCGCAAAAGGGGGAGTGGGGAGAGCCTCGAACCACCCTAGGACAAGGTCGACTCAAACTAGCTACATGCTTTCCTCGCCTTCCTCTTACTTCTATCACTAAAATAAAGATTCGGGGCCATCCAAATTTCCTAAAACCGTATGCCAAATGTCTTGATTGTAAGAAGATTTAAAGGTGAAGGTGGAGAAGCCACACAATTCATACAAATTTTCATTAAAACCCTTCTTTGTTGGCAATCCACCACACGAGAAAGGGATATCAATTACATGTGGGAAGCTTGGGGGAAAATGCAAATCTTATTAATGATTTAAACCATTAATTAAGGTCATGTCCATTTCCTTAGTATAATTCCTTCTCTTCTTATCAAACCCACCCCATATTAGCGAGGAAGTCAACATAAGAGTTTGCAGATCTCATAATGTGAGAGAAACGAACCTCCTTATATCCAAATAGACCTTGAAAGGCCTCCTGAATAATTAGATCTCGCTTCTAAGCCTTAGAGGAGAGAGATTTTAGAGCCTCAATGATAATTCTAGAATCACCTTCTATCCAGATCTTATTCCAATGGAAAGAAGCTATCTCCATGAGCCCTCAGTAACAGGCTAATCCTTCTGCAATATTATTGGAGGTGCAACCACGTTTAAAGTCATCATGAAAATTAGTTGACCAAGAGAATAATGAATTAAACAACCCCCACATGTAGGGCCAAGATTTCCTTTCGATGCTCCATCAAAGTTCGATTCATCCACTCGATTGGCGGTAATTGCCACATATTATCATATTTTAGTCATGTATGAACCCCATTTGTTAGGAATTAGAGAAGAAATATGTGGAAACAATTCCTCAAACCACAATGTAGCAAATTGTATAGCGAGAATTATACTTGCAGAAATATAACAACATAAATGAAGAATGCACAAAAGAAGACAAGACAAGATTTAACGTGGTTCACCCAATGTGGGCTATGTCCACCAAGAACTTGCTCATATTTTATTATCAACAAGAGTAAAACAACTCTCACAGTCTTCTCTTAGTTATGAACTCACAACAGAATTCCAAAGATGCTAAACCACATCTAAACCACAATTGACACCCAATTGTATAACCTTGATCACTCTTGATCACCTCTTGATCATTAAGACTCAAGACCTCTTGAACACTCAAGATATCTTCAAGATACCCTAACACCTCTATTTATAGGATTACAATCCTTTTAAGAAGCCATAAAGCCGACCCTAGAAGATTGAAAGTCGCGATCTTTCAACTTCCCATGGCTGGAAAAAATGATCCGACGTTGTGATAAATGGCCATTAACGCAACAATGTCATAGCAACGCCACAAGGCGATTTATTGCAGAAAGTTCCTAGAGTCTCCAAACTTAACTGTTCGAGCTCTAGCACTTCAACACTGATTCAAGAAGACCAAAAAATAGGCTCCACACCCCAACAATCTCCCACTTGGAGATTGTTTCCACTAAGAAAAGTTCTTAACCCTTCATTATCAACCATGAAGGCCAATCAAAGTTGAACACAACTTCAAATTCTCTCTTATGACCACCTTGGTCATCATATCCGCAGGATTTTGGTAGTATGAACCTTTTCCAACTTCAACTTATCTTCTTCCAAAGCTGTCCGATGAAATGATATCTTAGTTGAATGTGCTTCGTCATAAGAGTGGAAAGCGGAGTTCTTTGCCAAATGAATAGCACTCTGACTATCACTATGTAGTCTCCCAACTTCCTGCTTATGCCCCAACTCATCAAGTAACTGCTGTAACTAGATCATCTCCTTGCTTGCCTCTGTGTTAGCAACATACTCAACCTCTATGGTTGACAAAGCCACAACCTGAATCTGTGAAATCCAACTCACTGCATTGTATCACCAACCGTAAATACATAACCTGTCGTGCTCCTCCTACTGTCCAAATCTCTTGCCATGTCTGAATCTACATATCCACGTAATGTAGTGTCTGATCCACCAAAACACAATGTTGCTCCCATGGTCCCTCTCAAATATCGAAGGATCCACTTTACTACCTGTCAGTGCTCTCTACTTGGATCACTCATAAACCTACTCACTACTCCCACTACATGGGAAATGTCAGGCCTAGTGCATACCATAGCATACATCAAGCTACCAACTGCTGATGAGTACGGTGCACTGGACATATGTATTCTATCCTCCTCGGTTTTGGGACTCTGCTCCTTCTATAATTTAAAGTGACTGTTAAAGGAGTATCAACCGGTTTAGCATCATGCATACTAAACCTCTCCAAAACCTTCTTTATGCACTCTTCTTGAGATAATACCAGCTTCCTCTCCTTCCTATTCCGAGTTATTCTCATACCAAGGATTTGTTTTGTTGCCCCCAAATCCTTCATAGCAAAGGATTCACCTAGCTGCTTCTTGAGTACCTTTATTTCCTGCATGTTCTTCCCTGCAACAAGCATATCATCTACATACATGCATAGAATTATACAACTACCATCAAGAAACTTCTTGATGTACACGCAATGGTCTGAGTGACACCTAGAGTAACCCGCTCTTGCATAAAATCATCAAACTTCATGTACCACGCCGTGGAGCTTGTTTTGTGCCATACAAGCTCTTCTTCAATTTGCACACTAACATCTCCTTCCTCTCGACCTCATAACCCCGTGGTTGCTACATGTACAATTCCTCCTCCGACTCGCCACGAAGGAATACAGTCTTCACATCCAACTATTCTAAGTGCAGGTCTTCTACGTAACTAAACCAAGAATAGTCCTAATGGAAGTCATTTTAACAATTGGAGAAAAAATTTCATCAAAGTCTATACCTTTCTTTTGTGCAAATCCTTTGACCACCAACCGGGCCTTGTATCGTTTCCTGCCTCCATCTTCCTCTTTGATTCTATACACCCACTTGTTCTGCAATGCTCTCTTGCCCTCGGGTAGCTCCACCAGATCCCAAGTCTGGTTTTCCATAAGAGATCTATGCTCTTCATCGATGACCTGCTCCCACTTCTTCCTAGCATCCACCCGCACTAATTCCTCAAAGCACTCATGCTCTCCACCGTCGTGAGCAATAATAATTCAAAGATGGAGTAAATCGTTGGGTTCCCTTCTTACCCTGAAGACCTTCTCACCTCGGGAGTTTGGGGTTCCCTGATGAGTAGTACTACCGAACCGGCCGTGGCTTTGGAACATGCTTGAACTCGAGCCGGCCCTTGGACACTTTGCTATCGCAATGTCCTCTAACACTCTGTATTATTTCTTTGATTTCTCTTTCTGCTCTCGCAATCGATCTTTATACATGACTTTTTCATTAAAGAAAATATCTCTAGACTGAAATATTTTCTTGTCTTTAAGACTCCAAACACGGAAACCAAAATCATCTTCACCATATCCAAAAAAGGTGTATTTCTCAGACTTAGCCTCTAACTTGGTCCTATCATCTTTATCAATGTGAACAAATACCTCACATCCAAATACTCCAAGAAATAAGTAATCAAGTTTTCTTACGAACAAGCCTCCTAAGGTATACCTCCATCCAATGCCATAGAGGGTCCTCTGTTAATCAGATAAACAATTGTGCTTACCGCTTCCGCCCAAAACATGAGTGGCAGCCCCACATGTAACCTCATGCACCTAGCACACTCCATGATTGTCCTGTTCATTCTCTCTGACACTCCATTTTCTTATGGAGTATTTGGAACCGTTCTTTGCCTATGGATCCCATTTACTAAACAAGTAATCAATAAATTCATTGCTGCAATATTCCCCTCCATTATCCGACCTAAGACATTTCAGCTTGAGACCTGTTTCATTCTCAACCAAGGCTTTCCATCTTTTGAAAGTTTCAAACACATCAAATTTCTTTCTAATGCAATATACCCAAACTTTTCTAGTTGCATCATCAATGAAAGTGACGTAATAACATGAACCACCAATAAAGTTTACCTTAGCTAGCCCCCATACATTTGTATGCACTAACTCCAACTTACCCTGCTTCCTGGTAGGTCCAACCTTGAAGAATCTCACCCGCTTTTGTTTCCCATAAACACAGTCCTCACAGAAGTCCAAATCTAACTCCTTTAATCTGGGAAACCTGTCCTTTATAATCTGTATGCCCTTATGACTCATATGACCGAGTCTTTGGTGCCACAAAGTTGCATCTCCATCTGCAGCAACTAAATTGCAATAATCAGCACCACTTGGTTAATACAAAGTACCAATTTTCTTACCTCTTGCAACCACAAGAGCTCCCTTGGTAACCTTCCAAGAATCTGCTGTAAAACTAACTGTCACAACCGTTAGTGCCCACTGTCCCATTTGATATCAAGTTCTCGCCTCAACTTAGGAACATGCCTCGACATCCTTAAGCAACCATGTGTTCCCATTCTACATTTTCACCCGAACACAACCTTTCCCTACTATGTTGCATGGTTCATCATCACCAAGATATACATGTCTAAAATCACCTTGAACAAAATCAGTAAAGTAATGTCTATGTGGGGTGGCATGGAAAGAAGCCCTGAATCTAACACCCAAGATTCAACAATATTATCTAAAGAAAGAATTAAGGCATCTTGACAAACATCACCTGCTGCCACATTTACCTCTTTAGTTTCCTCCTCCTTGTTCTTCTTATCCCGAAGAGCCCAACAATCTTTCTTAGCATGACCAACCTTCCCACAAAGTGCCAACATTCTAACTTACTCTTGGACTTTGACCTTCCGTGATCATTCAACTTCCCACGGTTACCTTTCCCTCTGTTCTTTTGTCTCCCTCTACTCTCCACTATCAAAGTGTTTCTAGAAGTAGAAGAATCTCCGGTGCTCTTCCTTCACATTTCCTCGCTTAGGATCACACCTATTACATCCTCAAACTTCAACTTTGAGTTATTAGAGACTGAATTACTTATAGCCATAACCAAGTGTCCAATTTATCGGCAAGGAGCACAAAATCAACAAAGCCCTGACCTCATCATCAAAGTCAATTTTTACCGAGTTTAACATACTCACAACCATATTAAATTCATTCAAATGATCAACAACAACCATTCTTAGACATCTTCATATTAAATAACTTTTTCATCAAAAATATTTTATTAGAGGCAGAGGGTTTTTCATATAACTTCCCCAATGCACTCATGAGACCTTCCATGGTCTTCTCCTGTGATATGTTGAAAGCAACCGAAGATGCAAGGCATAAACGAATTACCCCGAGTGCCTTTCTATCCAGCAACTCCCAATCCTCATCCGACATGGTTGTAGGTTTCTTTGCTTTTCCAGCCAAAGGAACATGGAGGTCCTTCTGATATAAGTAATCCTCCATTTGCATCTTCCACAAACCAAAGTTCTGCCCATTGAACTTCTCAACCCTCGATCTGTCCTCCTCATCGCCATAGCTCCCACTCAAGCTAAACTTTCCTTGTGATTTACAACTTCAGCAAAAACCACCAAAGCTCTAATACCAATTGTTAGGAATTAGAGAACAAATATGCGGAAATAATTCCTCAAACCACAATAGTAGGAAACTATATAGCAAAATTATACTTGCAAAAATATAACAACATAAATAAATAATGCACAAAAGAAGACAAGACAAGATTTAACGTGGTTTACCCAATGTGGGCTACGTCCACCAAGAACTTGCTCAGATTTTATTATAAACAAGAGTAAAACAACTCTCACAGTCTTCTCTTAGTTATGAACTCACAATGAATTCCAAAGATGCTAAACCACATCTAAACCACAATTGACACCCAATTGCATAACCTTGATCACTCTTGATCACCTCTTGATCATTAAGACTCAAGACCTCTTGAACACTCAAGATATCTTCAAGATACCCTAACACCTCTATTTATAGGATTACAATCCTTTTAAGAAGCCATAAAGCTGACCCTAGAAGATTGAAAGTCATGATATTTCAACTTCCCACGGCTAGAAAAATAGTCCCGACATGATGCCGATTAACAACATGTTAACAGAATGTCGCAACAACGTCATAGCAGACAACTGCAGAAAGTTCCTAGAGTCTCCAAACTTAATTATTTGAGCTCTAGCACTTCAACACTGATTCAAGAAGACTAAAAAATAGGCTCCACACCCCAACACCATTATTAAGGAGAGGACACGATTCTTATATGATCGTTAAAAACCTAGTGGAATTCTAGACTAAAACAAAAATCAATTGTAGTCTAGTATGGGCTTGCGAGTTTATAAAATGACATAAACCTATACTATATAGTCTAAGAACACACTAAAGTTGAACAAATGCATGTGAGAGGCTCTAAATAAATCAAGAATAAAATGAATTTAGCTTATTCCCATCATACTCAATTATCAATTCCTCATAACCACCAGGGTAAATTCAATATAAACCGTAACTATAACTCATACACATGAATGGGGAAAAATCCACATAGCTATCAAGAATTTTTGCATAAGCTAATTTGTTGGGTAGAGTAGTTGTTAAAGTAAAAATCATGTACCGAGAAAAGGGTGATAATTCTAACATGTATTGAATTTGAAATGATTGCAATGTTTGTTTGTTATCAAATGACAATAGACTATATTACTAAATTGACAAAGAGATAAGCATAATGGCAATACCCAAGGTTGTTAATACTTATTAAGCAAGCTATTATGGTAAACTACCAAAGAGACAAATATAATGACAATTCTTCATGTGCGTGTCATTGAAAATGTTAAACTATTTTAAAAATAAAAAGACATCAATCATCAAATTATGACAAGGCATCAAAATTATGGCGGGTATCATGCTTAACTATTCAAGTGACACATCTAATCTGTTGTTCTTGATGTGTGTGACTAACATATTGAATTATTTCAAAATAGGGAAAAAGTAAAATATCCAACTAGAGCAACTTTTTATGCTTGACACCATAGACACAAATATATGATATTTCCTGAAATAATGAATTAATTCAAAATATAAAATAACTAATTAATATAAAATTCAATTACTTTTATGGTCCACCACTCTAATGGTTTCATTAAAAGATGAGGAATAACCATGCCGTGGTTTCTAGGAGCCACTATGACACAGGTTGGGAGGACGTTGATAGAGGTTTCAACGCTTGTTTTTGCACATACCAATCCCAATCACCTTTGCTTAAAGGTATCCCAAGGAATTTTGAAACACACATTTATCTCTTGAAAAGATCTTGGATATTCGTAAGTAAAATAAATTGGTGTGTGGGTAGTCGGGTACCACAACCTCTCTCATTATCCTCCCAACTGTGTCAAAGTGGAAACCTCCAAATAGGTAATGGAAAACTACCAAGCCTCAACATGTGAACTGCTCAACTAATTGTTGGGAATTAATGTGTCAAAGTGGAATTTTTAGAATAGGGCATGGTAAACCTACAAAGCCTCGACTTGGGAGATTTTTGACTAAATGCCCAACATTAATGTGTATAGGGATTGTAGTGATTGCAGGGTGTGCACACCCAAAATGGTCATGCATATCTTCGCAACTATCAGAGGGTGTGCATCCACGTTACCTCTAGGAATTTCATAAAAAGTTCATGTGCACTATGGTTTCAAGGTGTTTAGCAGACAATTCATAGATCAAGTTGAATTTTCATGAAATTATCAAACAATCAAAATTTTCATGCAAATATCAACTGGTTGAACCCGATTTTCCTAAAATAAATGATACTAATGCAATGTGGGCGAACCCTAACAACATGAGACCAACACTTCCCGTGCCCTATTTTTAAGTTCCCACTTTGATAAAGATAGGGTGGATGTTGGTGATGAACCCCATTTTGTTATGTTATAAACCATGTTAAGCCCCATACTATTTTGATATCATATTGCACGATGCATAATGTTATCTGCTTATACTTAATAAGTTATTGTGTTTTTGAAGGAATTATTGTGCATGTGTTTGTTATTTTTTATCTTGTCAATTCTTCTTCAAAAATGGCTTAAATTGATCTTTTTATAAGCATTAATAGTTCCTTTGGAAAAGTATATGTTGAGTTATCACAGGAGTAAAATGGTAATAGCGTAGAACTTAAATTGTGCACCGCGTAGGACTAAATTTGTGTGTTGGCGCAGACGCACCTCTCTGCATTAATAGAGGACTCATAATACCACATTGAGCTCATCCAGATCATCAACTCTAAATTCCTTGAAACTAGGGATTCACAAAAAAATACAGATAGTTTGAACTATGGAAATGATTGGTAGCACCACATCATGAACAGAAACGTGCACCATTAACTCAACCTATATTTAGGATAATTTTGAGGTCTAGTTACTCCAGTCACTAGGAGATGGGATGCGACCAACAACTAGAAGATTTACTATCACCACAATTCCCTTCAATCAATGAAAGATATGAAGAATCTTCCAACACTGATTGACTCCCTCAAAGGAGTCAATCACGGACCTCCTCTGTAGTTGTCACAATTAATTCAAATCCAAATACTTCAAGGACTTCTCCTTCCATAAATGTACTCCTTAAAATAGATAGTCATTGTTTCAGTCAACATTCAATTAAGTAGATGTTAGTTATTGGGAATAACTAGTTCTCTCCTAAAGAGACTAGGATTGCTCTTGTATAAAGGAGATAATGTATTTAGATTTAGAGGTTTGGTTCAGATTATTCAATTGATTGTACAAGCATATTCTTTAAATAAGATAACAAATTTAGGGAATTTTTTGTTGTGTGAATTTTGGTACTAAACTGATCGAAGGGAAGGAGCAAGGGCCACTCCTACCCAACAAAAAGGGAGGTTTACATTTATTTCCTTATGTTATTTTGATGCATTTATTTTTCCATAGTTAATTACATTAAGAACCTTCCAATTTTGTTTGTGATTGTATTTTTCCTTCCAAGCATTTCATTTTGTAATCATGATCATTTCATTATTTTCTTAGTTTTGTTGTTAAAGTACGTGTTGAGGCACATTTTCTACTGTTTCCTTTATTGCAAACAACCATGGACACCACTCTAGATTGAAAAATAATATGATTAAATTACGAGCATTAATGACACTCATCAATTTTTGGCGTCGTTGTCGAGGAATTCAAGGTGTTATCAAAGGTTAAGGTGCTAGCTAAAGGTATTGCTTGGTTGTCTAGTAAGTTTCCATTTAGAAATTTCATTTCCATAACTCTTTCTTTCTGAATTAAAAGACCTTGTAATGACAACAAGAATCCTCTGATCTTGGAGTATGTGGAACACAAATAATTAAGTTCAAGTATTGATAGTTAAGGAGCCATTATCAGTATGATAGGATTTTATGTTTAGACCTAGAGACCATAGAGGTAGATTCATTAGAATAAATCTTCAAAACCCCCTCAAAACTAGCCCATGGAACAACTTTTTGACCAAATAAGGATGGTTGAAGAAGTAGAGAATCCCAATGGTGCAAATAATGGAAACCCTTTAATTGGCTAGAATGTTCACCTATCGATCGAATTGGACCCTAATGATCAGGCTCCTATGAAAAATATATCCCCTCTATCTTACCAACTTTCTGGGGATTAGTTTCAGAAGACCCTGACCAGTTCCTTTTTGAATTTAAGGTTTTATGCCAAACATATGACTACACTTCGATTCCCAAAAGCTTAAACTATTTCCCTCTACTTTAAAAGATATAGCTATGAGGTGGTTTATGGGTTTAAGCCCTAACTCCATCCATAACTGGGAAGAGATGGAACATGTTTTCTGGACAAGTATCAAGATTACTGTAGAGTCAAGGATAGGAAAGAAGAACTTTTTAGGATTCAACAAAAGGAAGATGAAAGTGTAGAGGATTATTTGGATCGATTCCTCTTCCTTCACATGAGGTGTGGTACTGGTCTTGATATCAATCTACTTAAAACCTTATTCCTTAAAGGGTTGGATGATGATACACAAGAAGCATTCAATTTAATGGGAAAGGGAGACATGAAAAAACTAGAATTCACAGAAATCATTGACCTCTGTAGGAATTATTCTTGAACTCGCCCCAATTTTAGAAGACAAAAATGAAAAATGGCCAGTGGGGATCTATCCAAATTAAGAGAAGAGATTGAAAATTTGAGAACAAACCTTTTGGTCCAACTCAATACAATTATGGATAGAGAGAAGGCTAGGAATACAGAGCCTTTGTTCATTTACTGCCCAAGATGTAGAGCTAAACATGGACTCAAGGATGCCCCTTGGACAAGACAAAATTTTGTCTTCTTTGTGAAAACACGCCATGGATCAATGTGGATTGTTTCCTTGTTAAAGAATCATTTAAAACAGAACACACAAGATGAATTTGAGCTCAATTATATGGCTCAGAGGCAAGGAGGAAATTTTCAGTCCAACCAAAATCAGCCCTACATCCAAAAATCACAATGGGCCCCAAATCAATGGAATGCACCATGGCCATATCCTCAGCCTTGGGTTCAACAAGCCCCACAAGAATGGAGCCCACAATGGAATGCCCCACCAAATTATTATCAACAACCTTGGATTCCACATCTAAACATTCCACTATATAAAAAGTTTAATCCTTAGTACTAAAAATAGTGGAATGCCCCTCAAGGGTCTGGACAACAATATTATAATAAGAGAAGATATCAAGGTCGACAAGCCCCCGTTGACTAGACTCACTAATGCTACCCAACCCGATCAACCCGCCAAAGAATGAGATACTTGCACAAACTGTGGCAAACCCCAAAAATGTGAGGTAGGGCAACCCAACATATACTATGGAATCAAACAAAAACCCATAGTGAACTCATTGGATTGCAAGAATATCCTGCTGCGTTCAGGGAAAGTTACTTCAAAACCTTCCTCTCCTGTGATAGAAGAAATTCTGAAGAAATAGAAAAACCAGAAGAAACACAACCTAGTTCTATTGAAGAAACTCCTCAACCAAACAATGATATTCCCTTTCCATCCAGGCTCTTTGAGAAACCAAGTACAATAGTTCCTGAAAAATTAGAGTCATAATTAATTCAAGGATTGAGGAAGTTAAGTATTGGCATTCCCCTATTGCAAGCTCTTAAGGAAATCCTGAATTAAACAAAATAATTAAAGAGCTCTATTTTAAGGCTCTAGGAAGAAGGAAGAACCAACCTAAAACCATCCATGTTGATGGAAAACTTGCTAGTATTCGGAAGGGAATATACCCCTCCTAAATACAGAGACCCTGGAAGTCCTATTGTAATAATCTGCATAGGAGATGTCCAGATTCCTAACATTCTGATTGATCTAGGAGCTGCCATCAACGTTATGACAACAGATACTCTGTCCACATTATCTCTACCTGAACCTCAGTCCACATCTATAGTTTTGCAAATGGCAGACCAGTCTATGAACAAACCAAAGGGAATAATTGAAGATGTCACTATTACTATCAAATCCTGGGACTATGCGGTAGATTTCATGATAATAAAAACAAAGAATAGAAATATTGGATACCCTATAATCCTAGGATGACCTTGGTTAGCTTCCACAACTTCCACCCTTATTGATTGCAGGATAGGCAATATTGTAATGCCTCGTTCGGTGTTGTCATTAATGCCCTCTAATTGTTGCGCATCTTCGTAGCTTCTTTTATGATTTTTTAGGGGCTTCTCGTAGTCTCATTTTTTTAGGTTGCGTAATGACACTTTGGTGTTTTAGCTCTAAAGGAAGGTCGAAACCATTCCAAAGTGTTTAGGGTGTATTTTTTAGGGTAAATAAAATTATTTTAAGCTAAGTTTAAATTAATTGTTGATTCTCCCCCGTATATCTAGTCTTGGCATACGTGAAAGTGGAGGGAGGTCGGTGGTGGCGCAAAATCTTGAAGGAATATTTTTATTATCAAATTTATATGGTATTTACCAACTCCCACTTAGTGACCAAGATCCATGCGGGCATTGTTTCTTACAGTTAATTTAGGGTGAAATTGAACTCTTTTTCCACCAACTCTGTCATTCTTTAATGTCATTTATTTTAACCTTGCTTGGCACGTTTTGTGGGGACTGGTTGCACATTAATCGCTAGCTAGCCATCTACTTCCCATTTATTGTTTTAATTATGCCATACTTTGGCTCACATTTAGGGGGTAGCAAACACCAAGAAGTAGGAAGTTTGTCCGTGTAAATTAACCGGTGGAGGACTTTAGTCCGGAGTGTCGGGAAAGGCGTAGAGACTCCCAAGCAATTGTTGTTGCTGGTGTAAATTCCTCCACCGCCCTAGCCTACATTCTCCTAGCTTGCATAAAAAAGAAGGGAAGCTTAGAGCAGCCTTAGACGTCCAACAAGTTGTTTGTGGAAGGATGTCTATTTTGCTATTGCATTCACCTGGTAGACATTGTTGCAAGAGTTGGATCTCATTACATGCATGATAAATACTACCATATGAATTTTATGCTATCTTTAACCATATCATAAATTGAATTGATTTTATTTGTTGAAATGGAAATTTTCTTGGGTTCTATGGTTGTTTTGCAGTCAATTTGATCATGCATGTACCCTCCTCTGATTTTTCCTTGATTACCTAGTGCTAAACTAAGTTTTCTGATTGCTAAATTAAAAAATATGGATTTCATGTGGGTTTTCTTAGGGTATTGTGTTTGCTGATGTCTGCAAATCATTAGTTACATGAAACTTCTATCTCTTAAATATTGAATCCCTCCAAGATTTGGAATATGGGTTGCTCATCTTCTTCCCTACTGCTTCTATCGTGCTGTGTGTGTATTGATTTGTTCACTAAATAATAACTTAGAATTATTGGGTCATTTGATGAATTCTTGTCAGTAGTGGATATGTGGTTTACCCATAATGGGTTTGAGTTTATTAATTTTGAAGCTTACATGAAGCATATCTCTACAAAACTTGTTATATTATGAACATGTGTGCATTATCATGATTTGGTCAAGGACCATTATTGATGATAATTCTTTTGAGAAATGGTTTCAGATCTGTGTGTTATATACAACTTTACTTTTTATATTATCACCATTTTTTATATAGGAATATAAAAGGGGAATTTACCCTACTTTCTTGATATGCGTGGAAGAGGCTAGATTTAATAAATTGATTTGGGGCTTTGTTGGTTTATCTTATGAGCACCCCGTGTTTGAAAATGAATATCTTGGGGCCAATAAATTATTATTTGGAATGAGCTACGCTCCCCAAAGTTCTAGAAAAGAAGAAGAAGAAAGATGATGAATTTTTGCCTCAAAGTAGGAATGCTCAATACGGGTCTATCTAGAAGATAACCAAAAGTTGTTCACCCCTTGGGGATCGAGTTATTTATAGATAAATCTGCTTTATGCACGATGCGTCGTAAAATGATTATTATCCTTCGGTGGTAGTTGACTGTAATATCGGAATTATAGGATAACACCGAGATATTTTTTTATAACAACTGGAAAATAATGAAACTTATTTAAGCTCGAATAAAAGTTTAGTGATGAAAATATGTTTTCCAGGAAGTGGGGTTTGCTTAGGTAAAATTGGTGTATTTGACCTACTTTATTTACGTAATCCTTGATGCTTACGCTCATCTTATGAGCTCTCGAATGTACTAAAATTGTGCTTGCATATTCATAAGTGCTTGGTAGGGATCTTGCAATTGATGATTTTGTGGTTATTTATTTATTAGTTTTTAGAAGTATGATTTAGTAAATATCTTATTGTCATTTAGGAAGGAATGATCCGTGAATGCATTATTTTCCTTCAAATTTATTATACAGGTTAAACCCGAACTGTTAAATAGGGGTAAAACGTTTTGGTTTGCTCACTGTTTTTTTTTTAGTATGTTTCTAGGTCCCGAATGGGACAAAATCTAGGATTGATACATAGTTCTAAGGGCATAATTTATCGACCGAACCCACCCCTTTTCGATCCTACTCTTCTTAGAGTAAAATTTTGATATTGTTAATGGATTGTTTGGTGTTATGCCATAGAATGTTGACAATTTCACGAGTAGAAAATTTAATCAAGTATGGGCATAATGTTTTGCGGGGTTGGTAATTGTTTTTAATGGTTCATGAAAATTAAGGTATCCATCGACTTGATTAAGGTAACCTAAATTTCGTTAATATGGTCAAAATTGCTTTTGTATTCTTTTTCGTTATGAGTGACTTATCATTCCAAATTTAAAATGATTATGATGTAAGGTCATGAATAATATTTTTGTAAGCAATAAAGTGTGGAATGTTGTGAGGTTACTTTCGAAAGTGGTAAATAGTGGTTAAGTAAATAATGTTGGGAATTCTAACTTTAAATCTATTGAATCCTATGATGTAGTTAAGGAAACGATGAATGATGTTCGAGTATTAGATTTCAATCATGTAATCTATGTGATCATATAATTGAAATCTCAATACGCTGACACTTTGTTTTGAACTTATCGGGTAATTTCCCTACTTAAATGTTGGTTAAAATTTTGTTGTCCTTGAAAGTAATGTTCTTAACAGTTCTTATGGTTTCCTTCTAAATATTGACATGGTATACATTTCTAAAGACGATTAGTGGCATTGTTAGTGTTTTAGAGCTTGGATCCTTTTCATGAAATAAAAGGTTTTTTTTTATGATATTGTTAATGGTAGCATTCTATTCCTATGTGTAGTCTTTATCATGCTCAGTTCTCACGAACTGACTCAGGCTAATAATTGTGCAGATGGCTAGTGCGGTAGAAAAAGGAAAGATTTCTAGAGGTTGCTTCGGTTTTGCTTATGAAGTTCCTTAGTAAGAATGCTTAATGTATTGTAGATCTTGGAGTGGTGTTTGTAGAGAAGTTTGGAGGGCTTGTTGCCCTGGGGCCTTTTGTTTTGTGGAGTAATGTTGTCATAAACATTAAGTTGAACACTAAAACTTGTAAGACATTCTTGTAAATGATATAGTTTGTTCGCAACCTAGTTATGAATATTTTGTTATATTGTAGAAACGTTGTACCCGTGTATAGTTTTCTCAATAAGTAATGGTAAACTCTTCTTTTGTGTTATAATTTGTTTTGTAACCCTTCTAAGACATAGTAACAATGCAATTCTAGGCATAATAATAATGGTTGGATGATCCTTATAAAAGTTATATATGAATAAATTAATGTAGATGTGATCTACTTGATAACATTTGAGTCCTTAAGTGATCAAAGAGGAAACTATCTTTTGTAAAGAAAAATTATATACCTTGCTACCCCTAGCTAAACTAATGAACATTATCCTTTTATGGTGAATTCTTAATGATCTTAAGGTGAAATCAATGATTAGTTTTGGAAGATAATAAGGTCATAATAAGTAGGAGGAGACTGATTAGAAACCATTCAATCTATCTCACCATTTTGAAAACGTAATTTGTATACTTATGTCAATCTCGTCAAGTGAAGCCTAAGTGAAACCTTTAATCATTCTAGATAGATTCTTAGCCCAATAAAATCCTAGTTAATAAATAATGAGATCTTAAAGATGAATCCAATTCGATCTTACTCCCTAACTTCTTCCAAAGTGCTTTGTAATCTTCTCTTTTGTTGTTAAACATTTGATCCTTACATAAGGAGGTGGTAGTTCCAAAACTAAACGGTACTTTCCCCTCAACTGGAGCTTGCACTCATCACCTTGTGCAATGGAGGTAGGAAACAAGATTCAATAGCTTGAGTATGAATAAATAACCTTGTGAGAAATGGAAAATTTTCTTTTTAATCAAACGAATTAAGCAAGTTATTGACATATTATAGATGATCCTCTTTCGAAAACTTGGTCTTAAGATAATTAGTCAATAGTATAAAAGAAAGAAGTTCACCTTTGTAAAAAGAATTATGCGAATCAAAACATGAATCTTCTAGATCATAAAGTCAAGTTTGAAAGACATTTTTGTAAATACATAACCTTAAAAGATTTTACATCGTGGGATGTCTTTAACCAGTAACTGTGTATTATGGTTAGACTATTACGTTGTGCCTTGTCATAAAGAATAAAGAATTATTTGTGATGGGGTGGTATGATTCCTTGTTGCCTATGTGGTCAATGTTGTGTCAAGCTTATTAAGAGTTGGTCGTAGCCCCTTCTGGTCACCTGTGTTGACGTGTAAACTCCAAGTAAGTAAAAAAAGTTATCCGAGTTTTTCAGTGTTATAGTGGGTATTACAAATATGGTGATCACTAATGGTCAATATTCAAAACAATTGTCATTATACCCTACTGCTAAACCATTTGCCACAGACAACAAACAATGGTCTAAAGATGATTCAAATGATATCATCTCTTCTCTAGCCATGGTCATAATTCAAGAACACTCAGATCAAATCCAATATGATGACCATGAGCCTTGTGTTGGACACCATATAAGTCCTGCACCTGAGTCCTGTTCTAGATTCAATTCAAGTCATGCGCTTGAGTCTTGCATTGTATCTAATTCAAATCCTATGCTACAACTAACTGAAACAAGAGATGATTATATGGATGAAAATAACCAACCCATCATCTGTCCCTTTGTATGAAATATAGATCTGACTGAGAACATTTTTCAAAACATTGCTTTTGTTCACAGGTTACTACCACACATGTGTCCATTAAACACATTATTAAGAGAATATCTTGTTGTAGATTTTGTTCATCTAGATACCAAAAATTACCTATTCTCCCAGAAAAGACATTGATAATTAATAGTTGGTTGATTGATCAGGAGGAGAATACCCTATTTAAACTCTTATGCTCTCATCCTCAAGCTTTTGCTTAGGAATATAGTGATATGAAGGGTATTCATCCTAGTATTTGTACACACCACATCTATACCAATGATTCTAGACCAGTCAAGCAACCTCAAAGAAGGATAAACCCTACTCTAAGAGATATTGTGAAAACAAAGATTGAGAAACTTTTGAATGTAGGATTTATTTATCCAATCTTTGATAGTCAATGGGTTTCTCCATTAGTCATAGTGCCTAAAAAGAATGGAAAATGGAGAGTTTGTGTGGACTATAGGGAATTGAATAAGGAAACTCATAGGGATTATTTTCCATTACCTTTTATTAATCAGGTCTTAGACAATCTGTCTGGAAAAAGGTACTTTTCATTCCTTGATGGATTTAGTGGATACAACCAATGGCTCTTAAAGATCAAGATAAAACAACTTTCACCTATCCTTGGGGAACATTTGCTTATAAAGTACTACCTTTTGGTTTATGTAATGCTCCTGCCACTTTTCAAAGAGCCATGTTGGTAATCTTTTTGATCTCACCCATGATTGTGTAGAAATTTACATGGATGATTTCATTGTTTATGGGGCAACATTCCAAGAGGTAGTCAACAATCTGGATAAAGTTCTTGCTCGATGTGAAAAACATCAATTATCCTTGAATCACGAAAAATGTTTATTTATGATGGAACAAGGCATAGTTTTAGGCCATCATGTCTTAGCTGAGGGAATTAAGGTAGATCCATACAAGGTTGATATCATGGTAAAATCCCATCTCCCACAAACCAAACAGAGGTAAGAAGATTTCTTGGTCATGCTGGTTACTATCAAAGGTTTATTTCAGATTTTAGCATAATTGCTTCTCCATTATTTGCTCTCCTAACTAAAGATTTTGAGTTTGAATGGACAAAGGCATGCCAACAAGCTTTTGATGCTATCAAAGATAAGCCGACAAGTATAACATTGTTGAGAAGACCAAATTGGAAGCTTCCTTTCCATATATAGATAAATACCTCCAATGAAGTAGTAGGTGTTGTCTTTGGGCAGCAAGAGGAAGGAGAGCCTATGTATGCAATTTACTATATTAGTAAAAATATTTCCCTTACTAAAAGGAACTACACAACAACTGAGAAATAATTTCTTGCAGTAGTATATGCAATCAACAAGTTTCAACATTATATTACAGGATATGAAATGATTGTTCATACTAACCACTCTGCTATCAAATATCTAATGAACAAACCTTTAGTGCATGACATGATTGTAAGGTGGTTATTACTACTGCAGGATTTTAACATTAAAATTGTTGACAAGCTAGGAAAATCCAATGTGGTAGTTGATTTTCTTTCAATACTTACCACTTCAGAAGAAGAATAACAGTCAATGATGACTTTCTAGATGAGATTTTTTTTTGCATTTTCTACTACCTCTCCTTGGTATGCAGATATGGCTAATTACTTAGCTATAGGGAAGTTTCCAAACTTTTTCACACAAAAGCAAAGAAAACAATTAATTAAACAGAGTGTGATGTATACTTGGTTAAATGGAATTCTTTTCAAATGTGGACTTGATCATGTTTTACACAGGTGTGTAGCTGAAAATGAAGTATTTGACATACTTAGAGCATGCCATGATGAACCATCAGGTGGGCATTATTCAGTTCAAAGGACCATTCATAAAATTTTAGGAGCTGGTTACTATTGGCCTTCCTTGTTTAAGGATGTCCCAAAGGATGGGGAAACCAACATTTACATCTGAAATGCCACTCCAACCCCAAGTTGTCTTGGAACCATTTGAGAAGTGGGGGTTGGATTTTATTGGACCAATTGACCCAACCTCTCAAGGGAAGGAGTACATCCTGGTTTGCACTGATTATGTCACCAAATGGGCTGAAGTGCAGGCACTACAATATGCAAGAGATGAAAAGGTTGCAGATTTCTTATATGAGCATATCTTCCAGAGATTTGGAGCACCAAGATCTATTATGTCAGATCAAGGACCACAATTTATGTCAAGAGTAATCAGTTCCTTTGTGGAAATGTACTAGCTGAAGCACAAGAAGTCATCACCATACCACCCACAGTCCAACGGTCAAGTGGAGGTTACTAACAGAGAGTTGGAAAATATCCTCACAAAAACAATGGATACCTCAAGGAAGAACTAGGTTCAAAAGCTACCTAAAACAATATGGGCCTACAACATTACTCAGAAGACAACCATAGGGTTTAATCCCTATGAGTTAGTCTATGGTAAGAAGTCAATTCTACCTATAGAATTTGAGATTCAAACCTCAAGGACAACAATGAAGTGGGCATTGAATTGACAAAAGCACAACAAGCAAGAATTGTTCAATTAAATGAGTTGGATGAAATTAGACTTCAGGCATTACATCATACTGAAATCATCCAACATTAGAGGAAAATTTGGCATGATAAACAAATAAAGCCAAGGAAATTTCAAGAAGGAGACTAGGCTTTGTTATTTGATTCAAAGTACAAGGACTTTAAAGGGAAGTTACAAATGAGATGGATGGGCCCATATCAAATTGCACAAGTATTTGACAATGGGATTGTTCAACTGATTCTAATAGATGGAGAAAAGAAGGTAATGTTAGTTAATGGTCACAGACTGAGGTTGTACCATAAACCAACATCTAGAGAAGAGTTTCAAAAAGAACTTCAAGAAGATTCAGATCTGAACTGTGTGGACAAAGTCTCTTTGTCCAACACAACTTAGACTTGAGCTACCTTCTGTTAGAAAATAAAGAGGAGATGATTGAAAACCAAACATGGTGATCATCCTCTCGAACCATTGTATGAAAAACTAGAAATGACGATTAGTGCTTCAAAGAAAATATATATAAAAAAATAAAAACAAAATAAAACTCGAGAGGACCGAAAACCGAAATGGCGGTCATCTCCCCTGAATCCGACAAGTAATAAAGGAAGGACCACATGTGGATGGAGCATTAAACCAATATGGAAATGGCGGCGAGGATGTGACAAGCTCATTTAACAAGGTATGCATAATTAATTCACTTCTTGAATATAAGGAAGTTTTAATTATGAGTCATTAATTATTAAGCATCGTGCAAATTGATTGTTCCCCCTCAATTCCAATCACTTTGCACGCTTCACAAATCCCAACCAAATCCATAATCCACTACCTCCATAATATTCACATGCACCCAATCAATTTCATCATCACCTTGGGATTCCATCATATCTTTCCCAATTCAATTATATTCATTACATACCCTTTCGCTTTCTGCTGCTTTACTTTCTAAATTGGACCTTCTCACTCTTGTGCCACCATTCACTCTTGTGCCTTCCCATAACCATGCAAACTTTGCACCGCCAATCCTTCCCCCTTTCTCCTTTTCCTATTTGTTCAAATTTAGACATGGGGCCTTGATTGCAACATGAACCAACAAGTTTTGTGGAAATTTTGGCGATGCAAAGTCATCGAAATCTTTGAAAACATGGGATGACTAGACTTTCTGCTTAGCTTATGAGGAATTCAACATGGTAATGATTGAGGAATTCACAAGAAATATGGAGGAAGGACACTCTATAGTTCAAGGTAAGAAAATTCCCTTTACTCCAACTATCATCAGTAATCTTTCAGGCATACCTGATGTTGGATCAAATCAGTTAGTAATGTGAACAATGTATGCGGACATAATTAAAATATTTTTAGTTATAAAGAAGGAGAAAGTATTGTTATCCATATTTTTCCCCTTGGAAAAATTGATCAAACACAACCCCATGCAGTAAAGAAATTCAAAGAAATGACTCTATCGAGTGAATCCACACCTCAAATCCAGTAAGCAGGTTACAGGCGGACTCTAAAATGAAATAGCAGGGTTAGGGAAGGAGAAGGCAGTGTCAAGAAGAAGCCAAAGGCTCGAAGAAAAGGAATGATGAAGGAAAACAGTCATCGGGCTCTGAAATGACTCAGAACAAGCTCCAAAATTGGCTAAGTATGGAGGAGACAACGGACATTGCCAAGTGTCCAAATGGTGCATTTCTAAGGAGTGAATCCAAAAGGTAGAATCAAATGAGTGCCAGTGGCCCCACGTGTCTCGTGCCCAAAAAGGAGGCATAGTTAATAGCTAAAAGTCAAAGAGGCAGACAAAATGGGCCTCAAAAGGGACTTAAATATAAGAGACGTTAACGAGATTCGCCACGTGTCACTGACACGTCTCCAAAGATAAATCCAAAAGCGAAGATTCAAACTTGCACCAGCCCTCCATGTAGCTAATGGTCAACAAAGGTCAAAAGGAGAGTGGGCTCAAAATTGGCTAAGTATAGAGAACTAGTGGAAGCCTCCACATGTCTCATTGGCACATTTTCAAAAGGAGAATCTGGAGGTAGTTCCCAAATGAGCGTGGGCTTGTCGTGTGTCCCGAGGGTCCCAAAAGGGGAAAAATTTGGGGGCTGAATAGTCAAAGCAGAGGCAGACGGAAGGTGCCAAGTGTCAGCACGACACCATTTCAAAGGTAAAATTTGGGGCAGGTTCTCAAACAAACACCTAGCCTCCATGTGTCTAGGGTCATAATTTTGGCCCTGCAAGCAAAAAGGACTCAGACAAGTTACAAAGGACCCCAAGAAGCTCGCGGAGGCCGCCACATGTCAATTCAATGTAGTTTCAAGAGTGAGGGCAAGAACAAAATCTCAAACGAGCACGAGGCCGCCACGTGGACCCTACAGGGGCAGACTCTTTAAATATTACACCCCGCAACCCTAATATTCAAATGGCCATATCTTTTGACTAGAGAATCAGATTTGAGCGGAGAAGACTTTTCGGAAACGTCTCGACACCCTCTACGCCTCGGGAACATAAAATATCATTTTGGGAAGGATCTAGTGGGTAAAATTTGGGAAAATTCTTCTAGGACATTAACGTAGAATTTGATCTCTTTAACTACCAGATCTGATTCGATTTGATCCGCCGGGGAACCGAAGTGACATATTGTGGGCAGATTTATAGAAGGCATTGATATTCAATGGTTGAGATTTCAAAATGGGATTCAATGCATATCTCAGGGTGGTTGGAGTAGGATTTGAATTCTTCCCTCTTCTCTCTCCCATTCTTCCTATATATTGTAATAGAGGGGCACATTCAAACGGTTGGTCGTTATTTCTCTTCTTCCCCTCTCTCTTTCTTCCTTAGGGTTGAATGCAAAGTCTAAGCCTCCTCTCATGGCTTTGTAATGGTGTTTTCTTGCCTCTTTCCCACTGATGGTGCACTGTGTAACATTTTGGAGCAATAAAATCTGTTTTGTGATGCATCTGTCCATCCTTGGCTTATTTTGTTGTCTCTCCTTACCTCTCATTGTCGCAGGGTATACTGTGCATACTTTTGATGTCTATTATAGGTCCTAGGAGCTATGTTTAATGGGTTTCAAGCGGTGTTATGTGTGAAATCTATCTCTAGTTTGTGGTGCATTCTGTCCACCCTCTCCTTTGCTCACCTCTCTCTGTTTTAGGCAGTTGGGTCTGTGATCATCCACTTCCTTTTCTGGTGTACCACCGCTTAGTGTAGGCTCTTTCACCTCTCTCTCTGTGTCCCCTTGGAATGGTTAGATTATGATAGAATAGGTTCTGGCCGCACTGGAGTAGCAGGGTGGCGGGTAGATTATGAAGCAAGAACCAACTTTCTCGGAGGTCCCTGTAGACACCTATTTTTGGTATAGTGCCCCTTCCTCATCTTACATTCACGCAATTTCCATCCTCACTTCTCTTTTTCTTAAAATTAAATGAAATCCTATCTATTTTCTCACATTATTTGATTAATTATCAAATGGGCTCCATGTAGATCCATTTGATAATTGAACTTTGGAATATCCCCATCATCCTTCACAAATTATTCAATCCATGGGTATTAATACACCCATCGACACCTTTTTTTAAAAATGGAATCTTTTATCCCACCCACCATGTCAATCATGCTCCCCACTCCATCTAATAATTCAAGTCGTGGTCCCCATGTGATCACATCATATCCCTAACTCAAGCTACTTTACTTAACCCCTTAGGTTACTGTGAACCCCAAATCTAACCTCACATCTAAACTATAAATATGGGTTTTTTCCCCATATTAAAAGGCCCAAAGAAGAAAGAAGAGAAGAAAAAGCTTAATTAAGTTCTCGCAGTTTAAGGAAGAAACCTTTGCCATGGTTCATTAACTTTCCATCTTGATGCCTAGTTCATCTCCATAACAGAGCACGAGTTAAGTTCCTCGTTATTTTAGTTACTTTTTGTTTTATATTCCATTACTATTGGTCATGATTTGTTATTATCTTGTCTAACCCGGGGTCGACATCCTCTAAGGGAGTTAAAATCCTCTTGGAACCGACACTGTCTGGGCAACCCCCACATATTGTGATCTAATCTTATCTGTTTCAGTTTTGCAGATCCAACTTATTTATATCATGCATATATCAACTTTGTGCCCGTATCATCCATTGTCATCTCCAAGGTACTAAGCCCTTGTATACTCGACGTTGTTTAGTGTTTCTTGATTACTTGTACACTCATCTGGACAGGAAGCTGGAAACTCATATCAACATTGGCACGCCGGTGGGACCAGACCCGAGATCTGGTCATTTTTATTATGTTACTTGTTGTGTGCAGGTGTTGTAAAGATGACAGTTATCTTATTTGTTTTTAGTTGTCGTTACTTGACATATATTTTGTGAATATTTTGTTTGGAAACTCACTTGTTTGCAGGATTTAATTATCTTTGCTAGTGTGGTGTCCTTTGTACATATAGTTGTTTTTGTCTTTGCCATGAGGTAAGTGGTTTTTGTCATTTTGAATAAGGTTATTATTTAATTTGTTTATAATTATTATAAAATTTTATTGTTATATTCATTGAAATATAGGAAAGTATATAAATATCAAAAAAATAAAAATAAACATATATATATATATATATATATATAATATTAAAAAAAATAAAAATCCTAAGCTACCCCATACAACCCATCCCCCTAACTATTTCCTCACCTCTCCAACTCTCCAGCTCGGCCATCTCTATTCCCCGCTTTGAGCTCCCATCCAACTTCCTCCCCACATGAGACCCTCCAAATGATCTTCATCCTCCTCTCGCCTGCTCCCCATCTCCCTTCTATCCCACTTCTCCTCTCGCCCATGAGCTCCATTCCTACCAACCCCACATACCTCTCAACTTCCACACGTCTCCCTACCTCCTACGCTACTCTCCATCGACCCCGATCTCCATACTCCTTTCTGCTTGAGCTCTCCACTTCCCGCCCTTATTACCCCATCTCCCTTCCACCTTACTCCCGAATCCTCCCTCTTATGTGCGATTTTCCATCCTCCCTTCCTTCCCATCAAGCCACCCACAGGCTCTGCCTCCTCCCACACAGACCCTCCATGCAATCTCCCATCCAACGTCCCTCCACTCACAATTATGTAACTTCCTCCCTTCTCCTTTCCTACCCCATCTTCCTCCTCTCGCTTCCTTCAACTCCCTCCACGTAGCTCCTTCCCTCCACCGACTTCACCCAATGTCCATTTGAGCTCTCCACATCCCTGTCACCATCCTCAACCTACCTTTCCACTTGAATCCACTCAATCCTCACCACCTTCCTTTGAACCACCTCCCTCCAATGTCTACATCAACCAAGTCATTTCCCTCTCCCACTCGACCATTCTACTCGGCCCTACCAACTCACTCACCTTTTTATCAACCAATCATTCCACTTCTATTATACCTCGACCGACAACCCCTTTCATTTCACACTTAACCCATCGACCCATTGTTTCCACTTCTACTATAAGCCAAACCGACCATAGATTTTGACCATTAATTAATTAGATTTTTGCTAGTTCATTCTCACAGGTCAAATAACATGATGTCTTATCTCGTTTCCTCACTTATTTAATAGTTTACTTCATATATTAGTCTTATAGTTTTTATTTTATCACTTTATAGTTCACTTCGTCGCTTATTTCGAATATATTAACACATTGTGTAGTTTATTATTCCATAGTATATATTTTTAGTTTCTCATTTCAGCTCGGGTCAAGTATTTAATAATTTATCTCATACGTTTATTTCATAGATTAAACTTATAATTTATCGACTCATTTTTGCATCGCAATTACTCTAATTGACTATAAACTACAATTTTGTTAATTAATTAATTAATTATTTTATTTTATTTATTTACGATGACACCATTTGTAAAATTGATAAAGTCATTTTTTCAAACTACCTTAACTAATAGCATTTATTATCTTCTTGCAGGATAATGTCTACAAAGTTGTGACAACAACATTACGCTGTCAAAGACCAATGTTTAAACCAAACACACCACACAAAATACTTTTACCGACTTTATCTCTAAACATAGACGGTGCCATTTTAGGTTACTTGGCGTTCCTGGTCACTGACTGTCACCTCCAAGTATGCCAGCATCACATGCGATCAAATAAACAGAATTTTTTTAATCCAGATCCCTCTTCCAATCATGAACGATGCACTTTTAAGGTCACTAGATGTTTCGGGTCCGTGATTAATACCTCTAAACACATGTAATCAAATAACACCGATAAGCATTCTCCAAGTATTCCTCATTTTTATTTATTTTCTCTTTTCTGCACGAACTTTCCATTTTCTCGAGTGATTGTCCACATCGAATGTCATATTTCATTTTGGTATAAAACAAACCTTCTGCATCCTTCTTTCTTACATAGCTTAAGTAAAGGATTTAACTCTATGCATTTCACTTATCACACACCTTTGCTGAAAACCGCACAAACATAATTAACACATCAAAACATTTCTCTCACCTGGTTAACTGATTGGGACTTAAACACCCAACAAGCAACCATCTTAGACATCTCCCAATCCATACCTTCCTGAAACCAGCTTTAGACTCCTTTAGGCACCTTCATTACCTACTTTTCTTTTCTGTTCACATCCTCTAAATTAATCATGATGCAAAGAAATATTCTCGCTTGATTTGTTTGTCAACAATGTACATAAACGGATGTTTCTCTATTTCACACCTATTGTCGCTCTCTCTCAAATCGAGACAAAACATCAATCTACTCTATCCAATAAAGTTACTTCCTCTGATGATCTCACCCAACAAGATACTAGACTCAAAACCATGGCTTCAGTCACTCAATCTACAGTCTCCATGGTTTCAACTCATGAGAACCATGTCATACAAAATTATCCCCACCTTGAGACCAACCCTCATATCCTCCTCAAGCCGGTCTTCCTAAATCAATTGCACCACCATTTCCTACTCCTCTAGATACACTCAAATCTCATCCTAACCCCATATATGAATTCTTGCTCCAAAAATCTCCTACAAGTTCTCAATCCTCTCAATCTCCTAAATTGGTGGATCGCATTCCACCCACATCCCATTTTGACAATTCCATTAATAGGCATGTCCAACCATCTCAAACTCTTAAGACATATCCCCGTTTATTATCATGCCCCTATTGCTCAACATCAGCCTATGCAACAATCCCAACCCGTGACACATGTTAGTCCTTGCCAAGTAGCTCCCCAAACACCTACATATTCACAAATTAATCAACTACCTTATCAAACCATTCCATAAACATCCTATCCACAAACTTATCAACCACCTTATCAGATGCGTCCTCAACTACCCGCACATCCACAAACACATCATTTGCCTTATCAAACTACTTTTCAAACCACACAGCCAATCCAATCTCAACCTTACAACACCTCAAGTGATTCAATTCACACCTTAATGAATCGGTTGGCTAGTTTATAAACCCTTACCATAGCACCCAAGAACATCTTATCCTATGAACAAATCTGTAACAAACTAATTCATTCATCGGTTCCAATTAAACCCTATCCTCCTCATTGGAAATTTCCGCATTTAAGAAATTCAAAAATAAAGAAGATCCCCAACAACATCTCCTCACATTTAAACATGCATGTTGTCTTATTGCGCATGATCACGATTTACTTCTTTGCACTTTCCCTATGTCTTTGTCTGGTCCCAGACTTGGGTACAATAGTATCCCACGACATTCCTTATTCTCTTTCACTCAAATTGCATGATTGTTCTTAGAACAATTTTCTATTAATATTGTAGGCAAAAACACTATTGCTGATCTATATATCATTTGACGGTATGAAGATGAGCCCATCACCGACTTCGTCGCATAGTGGCATGATGTTATAAACCAACTATCCTTCACTATCCCGCAAACCGAACTCATCGACTTATTCTCACGTTTGTGTGCCAAACATATATCATCCACTTTGCAAATCCAATCATTCTGAACCTTTGATGAAGCTTTCACAATGGCTCACAAGCTCGAAACTCGTGCCATTGAGTAGGGTCATCTTAAACTAAGTTCAATTAAATCAAAATTTGAATCCACCAAACCATTCACACATAATGACGAGTTCAAGGTTGCAACCAACACTGTGGTCATTGAACCCTCATCCCCATCTACACCAAACACATGGTCTCAACAATGATCTCCTCAATCAACAACCAACTACACTCCTTTAGGAGAATCATACAGTTCTGTATTTGATAAGTTGATGAGTGTAAAATCCATCCAACTTCCTCCCATACGACCCATGGACAACTTGCAAGCCAAGCCTATTTGGTATCATGAGGCCCACTTTTGTAAATATCATCGAGTCAAAGGTCATGACATTGAGAGATGTCATTCCTTCAAAGATTGTGTCCAACAACTTGTAAATCAAGGGGATATCCAAATTGATACCTCCATGGTGCAAACTAATCAACCACCAACAAATCACGTCACCCCCTTTACATCTCAACTATCAAATGCTTGTATGGTTGACACTATCAATCAAGATCTTATCTTATCACCAATTCCACATGTTCCCATAGTAGACATTATTCCCACCCCTTATTTAGAGCCTGTCACACCTACATCAACTTTCACTACCTATCTTGAATCTACACCTTCTCTTGTTCTTATCACATCCACATCAAATTCAACTATATCATCCATTTCTGCCGCTTCAAACACACCCCAATCTATCACATTAGATTCATCCTTAGCACTTATTTCAGCCCCACTCATATCCACACATATCCCTACATCTCTCCCATCTATTTATTCACCCATATCTTCCTCAAATACACCTGTTACTACACCTACATTGCTCACAACCATCCCAACTAAACTCTGTTCTACTACATGCACCCTTCGACATCAATCCCTTTAGCAAAAATATCATTCTTACCCCTTGAAACATTTATGAAACAACCAAAGTCCCTTCTACTTCTACATCCAAAAATGCTCCTACATTTGTTGCATTACCAATAAGGTCTACTCCATTAGTTATAACACCACCCACGTCTCCAAATCTTCCAAAATGCCCACATCTTCATCTATGCCTACTAACCCTATCCGACATATCAACAAATTCACCTATCCCTACCTTGGCATCTTTATCTATATCTTCTCCCATGGCCACATCACCAGTGTTATCCCAATACTCTTTACCTAATTTGTCTGTCACACCAACCAAATCCCCACGATCTATAACCCTATCAAAGATACCCTTTGGATCATCTACTAAACCAACACATCCACCTAAGTCAAATAAAGATGATTTACCTTCTCCCTCTACAAAATCAAATCTTCCCATGCCAAAACCGAAACAATCCACATCTCACATAGATATCATTAATCGCATCATACAAACACCTATCCCTTCATTAACATCTTCATCTTGTTTTAGGACAGTTTCTCCATTAATAACCACACCACCACTATTAGATCCTCTGGTTGAAATTATTGTCATCCCTGCTAGAGGTAAATCTTCTGGTCAAACCTTTGCCTCCTTGGAAACATTCAATTTTTCCCTCTTCTCAACAATCTAATGCCACAACATCCATGGATCCGTCTTTCCATCTACGACATCTCGCACGATAATCAATCCACATCAAAACAATACCATCCTTCAACCAAATTTTGATTTTTCCTCCAAAACACGAAATTCACCTATCCAATATACATCAACTTTTTCTCCTACTTCCAAGCTAAGATATCCTATCAAAACCCACAAAAGTTACCTTCCCCATGACACTTCAATGGGGTCATACGTAGATATCTTTCGACATTTAACTCGAATATCTGCCATCAAACTTCCTCCTATTAAATCCTTTAATCCCTATGGTCCCAAGCCATCATGGTTCAATCCTAATTGTAGTTGCACTTATCATCGTACCCCAGGTCATGACATCGAACATTGTAAGGCCTTTCGGTCAATCATCAACAACCTTATTGAGAAAGATGATTTCCTCATTCAGGGAAAGTTTCTTCTCCATCTACCTTGAATCTAATCCATATCCTATCTGCGGATCTCCCATGATCCCTCCATCCACATCATCCCTTAATATCCATCCATCCCATGTCATTCCTCCTAAGGAATGCCCTCCATTGTTCATCAATGCCGCTTATCTTACTAAGCACACTTGTGGTCTCCGATTGTTTACCCCATCCAAATCTAAAACAATCTCATCTAAACTCTTTCGAAATTCTTTACCTCCTTCACATTTAACTCATTGGGGGAATAACCTTCCCTCGCCCTTGAACACATCATCCGTACAAATCCCTTGTTACTAGGGGACTTCGCTCTTTGACATTATTTTGTTTACTTTCTTCACATCCATCCAATCTAAATTAATTATATCCAAATCTTCATCTCATTCTAAGTCCTCCTTTAAGGCCATGTTTGTCTCTCCATCGAGGGACCTTTTTCTCCAAGTCCACTTTTGTGGCTATATTTATGTCTCTTTTGGGGCATCATATTTTTCATTAAAGTCCTCTTTTGAGGCCATTTTATCCTTCCATTAAGGGACCATCTATTTCAAGTCCACCATGGTGGCTATATTTATGTCTCTTTTGGGACATAGTTTATTCCATCAAGTCCTCCTTTAAGGCCATATTTGTTCTTTTATGTTTATGCTCCTTTTGGGGGTATCATCTTTATCATCAAATCCCTCATTTGAGGCCATGTTTGTCTCTCCATTGAGGGATCCCTTTTCCTTGAAGTCCACCATTGTGGCTATATTTGTGCCTCTTTTGGGGCGCCATTTTTTTTTCAAAGTCCTCCTTTGAGGCCATGTTTGTCCTTCCATTGAACGACCTTTTTCATCAAGTCCACCATTATGGCCATATTTTTGTCTCTCTTGGGGCACCATTTATTTTCATCTAAATCCACCATTGTAGTCATATGTTTGTTTCCTTCAGAACATAGTTTTATTTCCTACTTAGTTATCATCTCATCTTATTGCAACTTCACTTTCTTTCCTCTCATGGTGGTAAACCAGAGATGAAGCCTCTTAATGCATTGAACTTGTGTCTAGTCTACTGTTAGCATATCTACCAATGAGAACTTGTTACATCCTTAGATTGTTCTACCATCTTTAGCCCCTTCCATTTGTCATTATAATAATCTGAATTATGTGGTCTACCTTCACTACTTTGATGTGACCCCATTACCATTACATTTGTCACCTTCTCATTCTCCTATTGCAACCATGCAGAGGGTCCAGGGTGTCTTTTGTACATTCCTTATCCCCTCTTCGAGTAGTTTACTTAGCTATTCCTAGCTCTCCCCCATGTGAAACTCAAACTCAAGTATGCAAAAGGAAAAATCAAAGTTATTAAAAAGACTGATCCCTCAAAGGACATCTATTCATGCAATACAAAAAGAAAAGAAAAGAAAAGCATACAAATCAAAATCCAAGAAAAATCAAAAGAAATAGACCGATCCCTTGAAGGAAAACTATCATATTATTCTTGCCATCCATATTATGTATAAAGTAGACCATACCCTCGAAGGATGGCTACTCTATTATTATGGCATCTGGAAGTTTTTCCGCATTGATCAACCTTCTTTTATCAACATTTTTGAAATCTTGCCACATTGATCAGCTTTCTACTATTGTTCTTTCCCTTTCCCAGAGTTGGGGCATAGACTTAAGGAACACCACCTTTGGAGATCCCTCTTCCTACGTACAAGTCACATCTTTGATCCCTTTGTCATGTCAATATTAGAATTATAAGCGTCTTTCATCCATATCTCCCTCATGATATTTTGGTATAACTAACTATCGTTGGTTATGTATTAACACCTACTATTGGCTACAAGTGCAATGCCTTGAGTGGTAACCTTTTCTTGTTTATATCCAATCTAGTTCGAAACATAGTTTCCTGCACGCCCTTGCTATAGCTATGTTCCATTCATCTCATCCAAATCATCTTTTATAAAAATCACATCAAATTTCACACTATGAATTTTATATCTATCCATCATCTCCATGGATGCGTTTGTAAATACACTTTTCGGTTTGCGAATTCTACTTGATCACCATTGCAGTTTGTGAATCCTACTTGAGGATCCTTCTCAAGGCAAGGTCGTTATCTTGCAGCTCCTTATCTCTCAACATGTTCAACAATGTCTTTGATCCATTGCTCTTCACTCCCCATTTCCACTCATCCCCATTTGTCTCCACATCATCCTTCTCACCTTTCTGTCCCCTCGCACCACACCAGATATCTTACTTGTCCTTCCTCTTGAGTTTCCCTTTTAATTTTCCGCTTTTAGTTTGACAATATTACTTAACCATCCATATAGACAGAGAATCTTAGTTAAGGTATATCTTCTTCCTTGGATCCTCCCACTGTAGAAGCTTCTCCACCATTTCCTCTTTCGATAGACGACAATCACCACCACAAACATCTTTCGCCCCTCCTTTTCCACCGACACTCTTGCATCATCACTACCACCACATGGGCATCCCAGTTAAGGATTGCCCTTACACTCTCCATCTACGTTGCATATGTTCCTCCATCCACTCATGTCACACTCCTTTGTTTCTTTATTATCACTTTAATATCACCTCCTTTCATCTCTTGTTCCATTTTGGTATACATTGCTCAGTCTTTTCATCATTCTTCTTCTTCTTCGGTTTGGCGATCCTACTTAACCATCTTCGTCACAGGGAAATCTTACTTAAGAGTTCCTCTTAAGAATGGTTTGTCAATCTTGATCCTTCCATCTCCCATCATCTCTTCCTCATCTTCTGTCTCCCACCTCTCATCATACTCATCCATTCCAACCAACCCTTCCACACCTACATCCAATACAATGTTGTCTTTCTCCTTCCATATCATCACTGCTGGTTTGGTGATCTTACTTAACTCTTCCTACGGCATGGTGATCTTACTTAAGAGTCCCTCTTAAGCATGATTTGTCATCCTGCACTTGCCCACTACCCCACATTCTCTCCATCTATATTTTCTCGTCATTCCCCATCATCACATCCTCTCACCTCCTCTTCCATTCTTGCAAACACCATTTCCTACTTGCCCCTTGTTCATCTCCATCATCCACCGCTGGGTAATCTTACTTAACCATTGTTTCTCCATTCATTTCATGTCTTGTTTCTTCATTTTTATCTCATTCATTCTCATCCACTGCATCCTCTCCTCACCTTCATCTTCCTACACATCGCTATCCCTCCTTTCTTTACTCTTTCCACTTAATCTTCTAGAGTTCTCCCACATATCTACCCCCATATTTACCCATCATTGTCATTGGTCTCCCTCTAAAATTCTTTCATCATCATCTTCATTTCCATACTAGTAATTATCGGTGGACTTCTCCTAAAATCACTCATCCCCATCTTTGCATGTACACTGAATCTCTGTTCTTTGACTTACTCCATTCTTCTATCTTCATTCCTTCCTTCCTCTGTGTCCTCTCGATCATTATCGAGGAATTCTCCTAACGTCCCTTCATTGGCATTCCCCCTCTCATTCCTCGTTTACTTTCTCGCCTCGTCTCATATTTTGTCCCATATTTTCCTATTGATCATTATCAAAGTGGATTTATCCTAACATCCATTCATGGCATTGCCTCTCCTATCTCCTCCTTTCTTTTTCCTTGCTACCTCTCCATCTTCCATTATTCCGTACCAATTTCTTCATTGTCTTCATCATATACCCTCTCTCTATTTTCTCATCATCAACATATCCTCATCTCATGCATCTCCATTTCTTTTCCAATCGATGTCATTCCTTCCCTCAAGTTTCTCTTTACATTCCTTATGCTTCTCACTCTTTACCAAATATCTTCATTCTTGGTTCCCTTCCGTCTGCATAATTTTCTTCGTTGTCTTCTCCTCCTTTCTGATCTTTGTCTTATTTCACTTCCTCTACATCGTCCTTCTCCCCATTTTACCTCGCACTTCCTCCTTACTTCCCCATCAAAAACATGATTCTTCAACATTATCCCATCTCCTTTATCATCTCATCATCCACATGCATTTCCATTCGGCCAGTTCCATATTCTTTGCCTTGGATTTCCTCACTATGATCTGTTTCCTTCAATTTTCTTTGCTCTATCATCTTTTTCATTTTCCATTATCTCTCTGTTTTCCTTTGCTCCATCCTTCATCATGCCTTTTGTCTTGAATAACTCTCTCTCTTTCATAATTTCATCCTCTGCTTTGTTCTTTTCTTGTCTTCTCTTTGTTTGTCCTTCTTCATTTCCCCCTTTCTCTATAATCCTTCCTTGTTATCTTCTTCCTCCCCTTTCATTCCTTATTTTCTCCTCCTCCATCTTCGTCCCTCTATTCCATACCCCCTGTCGCCTTCATATTCAATCTTTCTTGCTCTTCTCATAATCAACCAATCTGTTTATCCATTCCCTTTTCTCTTTCTCAACATCCCTTACATATGGAATTCACGTTAATGCCAATGTTTCTCCATTTATGTATCGCCATCTATCCCTTTCATTACCGTTCTTGTTCTTCTCTTTTTGAGAACCCTATCACATCTTTTATCTTCATCAGTCCTCTCGCAGGGACATCATCATATTCATTTCTAAGAATCTCTTCCCATCTTCTTTTGACATTTTTGTCTTGGAAGATACCATAACGACCATCACCTATCTAATCTTGTTCTCTTCCATGAATATTTTCTCTGATTTTGTTTTGTCGCAAAAGTATCTCTATCATACTTGTCAAAGAAGCAAGACTTATTTGTCTTCTTCACCTTCTAATTTGCTAACACTTATGCATCTTTCCTATGAAAAATGATTGCCATCATATTTATTACCCTTTTAGGGCATTTTATCTCACCTTTCTATCCTATCTGCTCATCTTGTCCACATTTATGATTATTTTATCTATGTCTTATGGTGGGGTACCTTTTCATCCTTGTACTTGTCAATGTATAGAACTCACTTTGTGTCCTTCCCGTGCCTTGTGCTGGGGCATCATTATCTTCATTGTTGTCCATTTTTGGACACATGATTTTTCACACGATTCCTCGCAGATAAAGGATTGCACACATCTTTCACATTCAGTTGCACATATTTTGATGTTTTCCTATGACCCATTGGTCATCTTGGTTTACATTCATACTGCAGTGGTATGCACCCACTCATTGGTCTGTAGAACATTGTCGTCTGTCTCTGTTGAGACTGCAATTGTCCTCTACCGATGTGATATTGAAGTCACCGCCATACTTTTTTTTTATTGTTATTGTGATCCTTTTTTTCCTGAGGCATCTTGCCTTTGGTCATGTCTTCATCCATCCTCGGACACATATTTCATCTAACCCTTTTTGTTTTTGTCTCATGGCTTGCTATCACAAACCACTCAACAAAAAGGGGAAAATGTAGACACCTATTTTTGGTATAGTGCCCCTTCGTCATCTCACATTCATGCAATTTCCATCCTCGCTTCTCTTTTTCTTAAATTAAATGAAATCCTATCTATTTGCTCACATTATTTGATTAATTATCAAATGGGCTCCATGTAGACCCATTTGATAATTCAACTTTTGGCATATCCCCATCCTTCACAAATTATTCAATCCATGGGTATTAATACACCCATCCGACACCTTTTTTTTAAATGGAATCTTTTATCTCACCGTTATGTCAATCATGCTCCTCACTCTATCTAATAATTCAAGCCATGGTCCCCACGTGATCACATCATATCCCTAACTCAAGTTACTTTACTTAACCCCCAGTACTGCGTTAACCCCGAATCTAACCTCACATCTAAAATATAAATATGGGTTTTTTCCCCATATTAAAAGGACCGAAGAAGAAAGAAGAGAAGAAAGAGCTTAATTAAGTTCTACCATTTTAAGGAAGAAACCTTTGCCATGGTTCATTATCTTTCCATCTTGATGCCCGGTTCATCTCCATAATAGAGCACAAGCTAAGTTCCCTTGTCATTTTAGTTACTTTTCGTTTTATATTCCATTACTACTGTTCATGATCTATTATTATCTTGTCTAACACGGGGGTTGACATCCTCCAAGGGAGTTAAAATCCTCTTGGAACCGACACTTTGTCTTGGGCAACCCCCGCATATTGTGATCTAATCTTATCTATTTCAGTTTTGTAGATCCAACTTCTTTATATCATGCATATATCAACTTTGTGCCTGTATCATCCATCATCATCTCCAAGGTACTAAGCCCTTGTATAATCAACGTTGTTTAGTGTTTCTTGATTACTCGTACACTCATCTGGACAGGAAGTTGGAAACTTAGATCAACAAGTCCATCTCAAGTTTTACAAGTCCCACAACTTGAGAGATGGTCCCATTTTGTGCAATCACACCGAATGCCCCACTTCACACCCGGGCCATTCGGGGGTTTGTGATTCTGCACTAATGGTTTTAGCACACGCCGGTGGGACGGAGTTTGAAGCACCTTACCACTTCATCTTAGTAGGTTGGTGTGTTCCTGTTAAGGTTTAACCTTTTGAGGCACATGCAAGCACATCCTGGCGACTCCATCTCGGTCAATAATCCATCCTCTGAGTTGCAGACCTTTTCCATCCATTTCCACTAATTTTCATCCATTTTCTTCTTCCATCTCTTTCATTTTTTCTTCCATTTCATGAAGTTGTGCAATCATGACTTCATTCCCTTCATGGAACTCACATTTATATAACAACAATGCAGTTCACCTCCAATGAATTTTCCAACTCCTCCGGATCAACACTATAATCGATCCAAAATAATTATGCTTACCCATATGAGCGGGGTGAAAGTCATTTTGGCCATGGAGCTTATCAAGAACAAAGGTATGTATACGTTGACAAAGATCAAGTGGAGAATGCTGGTTTGATGGAGAAGATTCAAAAATAGAGGCGGCATGGTTCGGTCAAGGGGCATATCACAAATGAAGGCATTCAAGATTGGTTGCAGGGAACCTTGTCCATGGGAAGGCCCTTTTCCAAGACATTACAACCCTCAGGAGAAGCTTGAATTCATGGTTGAAACCCCGCCTCAACTTACACAAAGTGGATTGAGGACATTGAGGCTTATGAGCAATGTGCAAGACATCCTTGTCAATGGGTAAGTCAATCACCGACTCCTATCCTTCATTTTCGCTTCCTTAATCTTTATCATTTTAGTAGAGGCAAGAGTCAAGATTCCCATCGATTCTACCCCAAGTGTTAGTTTCTTTCCTCCATCTCCTTATCTTCCACCTCACCTCAGTTCCTCTGTCCTTTTCCCTTCCAAATAGTCATCCCCTCCAAACAAACAAGAATTTCCACCTCCATCCACACCACAAACAATTGCAAAACTGGTTGAACCCCAACCTGCCACTCCTCTTGCTTTCCCAAGTCCATGTTGGGAAGAGACTTAAGAATCTAGTCAAGGAAAACAACAAGAAGTGGAGCCCAATAGAGAAGAAATGACAGACAATCTGAAGAGTTGGGCTGCCAAATTTGGGTTCACAAAGATCCCCTTGATGGTCAAGCCAATAGAGGAGATCAGAGTTAAAGAACCAGTGGTGGCCGAGGTGAGTTTCAGTGGCAGAGAGGAGGAGGACCATATAGTTTGAGCCTCCAAGTGTGGAGCAGGCTACTGACGAACCTTCGATTCTTCCTCCCACTTCATCCCGTTCAAGCTCGATGTCAAGAAGAGTTTGATCTTTCAAACTTCATGTTTGAGAGTGAAGGGAGCCATGGTGATCAAGTTGCAGATTAGGAGGACACCATGGAGGAGGTTGAGCACATACAACAGGACAACAAGGAGACAAATTATATGTTTGACTTAGAGGATTGCTTTGATGGAGAAGAGCCCATGGAGATTACATCATTTGCTCCTCCTCCATCCATCTTTCAAGCATATGAGCCTCGCTGCCATGAAGGAGAGTGTTCAAGGACAATAACTTGCACTTCATAACATCCCTCTAGAACCAAGGTTGGAAGATATGAGGCTTCCATGTTCTTCACAAGAGAAGGAAGGTAAAAGTCAGGAGGATGTCATCATCTCTCTCACACCATTCATCCAAGAGGGTCTATAAGAAAACTCCATTCTTGGAGTTGAAATTCAGAACGAGGGGCACATTCAAAGGATCAGACCGTGCCCAATCAGGTACTTGGCTTCATTGGAGCCAAGGGAGAAGCCAAAACCAGTAATACCTACTTTAAGGCATGAGGATGAGTACCAAAGTACCAAGGGTCATAATCAATACCTCCAGGAGTCCAATGTAAGTCAGCTTGAGGAGGTATTTTCCATTAATGCTGATACCTTGATGATTTGGGTGGAGAGATGACTTATTGTCAGTTTTTCACTCATACAATGATTATATTTAAGGTCAAATCATTTGCATGACTACCCCTCTTGAGAAAGGGAAGCTACTTCTCCCTACATGTAGCAGGCTTTTTTAGCCCCTTTTCTCTTTGGTTAGTTTAGGAGTAGGAGTAGACTTTGTTTCAGCAGAAGAAGTGCTTATGCACACTCTGCATGTCTCATTTGAGGCATGTATGATTTGGTCTTTGTACATAAGTTTTTATTGCTCCAAAGGTGCATAAGGCTAGGCTCTTCAGTATTCATGACAAGAAGACTCATAGCAGATGTAATGTAACATTACTAGTTCCAAAAGGAAACAAATGTAGAGCAACTTAAGTCGTTTCAAAACAATCCATTTCTAGGGACAGATGAAAGCCCTAGGGTAAGACAATTTTCTACTCTCACAAGCCTTGTTTCAAGACTTCTCATGAAAATTGAGAGTGCAAACCCGCGAGCGGGTTCGTGGTCAGCAGAGGTTAGTAAAGGTGGGCATCAGTGTCCATTTTGAAAGAAAGGTCAATATCGAGATCATTATTCTTGACTCCATGCCCAATGGATGCTTTAAGGCCAATGGTCCATTCATCTAGCAGGCAGATGGCCCTGCGAGTTGCCAAATTCTTATCCATATTTTGCCCCTGAAAAATTGATCAAACATGACCTCGTGCAATAAATAAATTCAAAGAAATGACTCTGTCGAGTGAATCCATGTCTCAAATCTAGCAAACAAGTTGCGGGTAGACTCTAAAAATGAAATAATAGGGTCGGGAAGGGAAAGCGCAAGTGTCAAGAAGAAGCCGAGGCTCAAACAAAAGGAATGACAAAGGCAAACAATTGTCGGGCTTTGAAATGACTTAACGAGCCCCAAAATTGGCTAAGTATGGAGGAGACAACAGACGCTGCCAAGTGTCCAAACGACGCATTTCCAAGGAGTGAATCTAAGAGGTAGACTCAAATGAGCGCAAGCCCCCATGTGTCCCAGGCCCAAAAAGGAGGTAAAGTCAACAACTAAAAGTCAAAGAGGCGACAGAGTAGGCCTCAAAAGGGACTTAAGTATAAGAGATGCTAGCGAATGCTGCCATGTGTCAGCTCGGGGCATCTTCAAAGATAAATCCAAAAGCAGAGATTCAAACTTGTGTGAGCCCTCCACGTAGCTAATGGTCAACAAAGGTAAAAAGGAGAGCAGGCTCAAAATTGGCTCATTATAGAGAGCTAGTAGAAGCCTCCACGTGTCTCATTGGCACATTTTTAAAAGGAGAATCTGGAGGTAGTTCCCAAATGAGTGTGGGCTCGCCACGTGTCCCAGGTCCCAAAAGGGGACAAAGTCGGGGGCTGAATAGTCAAAGCAGGAGTCAGGTGGTGGAAGGTGCCAAGTGTCAGCACAACGCCATTTCAAAGGTAAAATTTGGGGGTAGGTTCTCGAACAAATGCCCAGCCTTCCACACGTCCAGGGTTAGACTTTTGGCCCCGCCAAGCAAAAAGGACTCAGACAAGTTACAAAGGACCCCAAGAAGCTCGCGGAGGCCACCACATGTTAATTCGGTGCAATTTCAAGAGCGAGGGCAGGAACGAAATCTCAAACGAGTGCGAGGCCGCCACATGGACCCTATAAGGGCAGACTCTTTAAATATTGCACCCCACAACCCTAATATTCAAATGGTCATATCTTTGACTGGAGAATAAAATTTGAGCAGGAGAAGACTTTCTAGAAATGTCTTGACACCCTCTATGTCTTGGGAACATAAAATATCATTTTGGGAAGGCTATGGTAGGTGAAAATAGGGAAAATTCTTCTAGGACATTAACGTAGAATTTGATCTCTTTAACTACTATATCTTATTTGATTTGATCCACTTGGGAACCAAGTGACATATTATGGGAAGATTTATAGAAGGCATTGATATTCAGTGGTTGAGCTTTCAAAACGGGATTTAATGTGTATCTCAGGGTGGTTGGAGCAGGATTTGAATTCTTCCCTCTTCTCTCTCCCATTCTTCCTATATATTGTAATAGAGGGGCACATTCAAATGGTTGGTCGTTGTTTCTCTTCTTCCCCCTCTCTCTTTCTTCCTTAGGGTCGAATGCAGAGTCTAAGCCTCCTCTCATGGCTTTGTAATGGTGTTTTATTGCCTCTTGCCCACTGATGGTGCATTGTGTAACATTTTGGAGCAATAAAATCTATTTTGTGATGCATCTATCCATCCTTGGCTTATTTTGTTATCTCTCCTTACCTCTCATTGTCACAGGTATACTGTGCATACTTTTGATGTCTATTGCAGGTTCTGGGAGCTGTGTTTAATGGGTTTCAAAGTGGTGTTCTACGTGAAATATATCTCCGGGTGCGTGGTGTGTTCTATCCACCCTCTCCTCTACTCACCTCTCTTCGTTTCAGGTAGTTGGGTCTATGATCATCCACTTCCTTTTCTGGTGTATCACCACTTAGTGTAGGCTCTTTCACCCTCTCTCTCTCTCTATGTCCCCTTGGAATGGTTAGATTAGGATAGAATAGGTTCTACCTGCACTAGAGTAGCTTGTGGTAGGTAGATTAGGAAGCAAGAACCAGCTTTCTGGAGCTCCATCTCAAGTTTTGCAAGTCCCACAACTTGAGATATGGTCCCATGTTGTGCAATCACACCAAATGCCCCACTTCACACTGGGCCATTCAGGGGTGTTGTGATTTTGCACTAACAAGTACAATTAGTCATAGATAACAAGGGTAAAGCTAAAGGTGTCAAAAGAATAACCCTTCTTGAACCTTGGGTAGAAGTGGCCAAATGGTTGATCAAGTAATTTACATGCGAAGGGCAATATGAAATTGTGTTGGGTCCTATGTTAAGAATGTTAATACACCTCCGACATGGTCAAAGTAAACCCCAGTATAAGATCAATTTACCTTAATTTTTATATGATTCCATTTGTTCTGATACATAAAAGTTTCGATTGGGTGCCTCATATTTAAAGTTCAAGGTTTAATTCATCTGATATGCAAGCATCAATTTGTTAAAAAGAAGCACATAATGAAGAAATGATTGAATTTCCAAAAGAAATGTGCCTTGAACCCCGAGATAGTTGTAGAGTAAGCACCATATACGGAAGAGACCTAAAATCATCTTAGAATTTTCAGGCGTACACATGCCCTTCGTGAAACACCAATTGACAATCCACCTTCCCATGAGGAACAAGAGGTAGCTGAAATAATGCAAACCCTGGTCAAAACCCCACCTGTATCTCCTCACAAATCAAGTATCCCCATCTATTCCTGGCATGGACCAAGAAATGGAGCATCCACTAGCCAAATATGAAGAGTCATCTATTAGAGACAAAGGAAGACACCCTAATAGAGGGAGAACCTAGTTCTCCCCTAATTATGATAAAATGATTCCCAAGTTCTATCTTTGTCCAAAATCTAAAGTAAAATACTAAGAAATGCACTACTAACAAGGAAGTAAAATACCAATCATCATACCTCCTCCTTCACGTTCCGTAGAAAACCTCAGAATGGGCTAGGAAACTTGGATTGAGCCCTAATTGTGTGATATGTAGGTGCTTTTCTTCAAGACGGAGCAAGGCGTTCTCGCAACAACGATCCTCTTACTTTACACCGAGATCGAAAAAAATATTATGAGGCTATTTGGGCATTAGGGACGAGGCGGAAGGATGTTCTTTGCTCAAAGGATGCAAGAACTTAGATAGGGCATTCAAGCTTATTCTCCATGTGTTTAGAGGGGAGGGGTAAGGTTGTATTTATACCTGGGGAGTGATTAACTTAGAGTAATTTAAGTAATCATGGTTTGAAAATATGGGCAAGATTAGGTGAGTGGGGACCATGAGGAATGGGTGAGGATTTGAATTTAGATTTTTAATTCATAAGTGGAGGATTTTAGGTGAGTAGGGACCACGAAGAGTGGGTGAGGATTTGAACTTTGAATTTTTAATTCAATAGTAGAAAAACATGGAGAATAATGACATGTGGTGAGGATTGGGTTATTTTTTGGATTTTGAAATAGATAATTAATCAAATTATATTTGATTAATTCGAAGTGTATTTTTGTGGGAAATGAGGAAGGGGAATTAATTGATTTAGGACAGATGTGAAATTAGGGTGTCTACATTTGCCCCTCTTTGGAAGGGTACTATGAAAGTAGTGTCCTTTCAAAGAAAGTAGACAGGATGGGGGAAGAATTCAATCTACTTTTCTTAAGCAAAAGGTAGAATGAATGTTTATGGGGGAGAATAGAAAGTGGTAAGTGACAGATGTCATAGTATCCTCTAAGACAAAAATGTCATGAAAATATGTGATTATGGATAGATGTGGTGATGCCCCCTCGAGAGGACTGACGAGAATGGAATATACGACAGAACTCTCGAAAAGAAGAGAAATGAATTCTACAGCGAAGAGGACGATAATGGAGTGGAAGAGACTGGAATGACCGCACGATGCAAATGGAGAAAGGATTCAATCAGCCTTGAATGCTAGGTGTGAGGGTGTGTGGGAAAGAGAAAAGGGAATGGATAGGATTGGGGGTTGATTATGAGAAGACTAAGGGAGATAGGGGAGAGGAAATGAAAGAGGTAGAAATAAGAGAGAGCGATGATAGGGGAAGAAGGGAATGATGAAGGACAAACAAGACAAAAAAAGAAAATGATAGAGTAGAGGGTGAAGGGATAAAATAGAGAGATGTGTAAAATAAAGGAAGCAACAAAGACAATAAAGAGGGATGCATGAAAGTGAAAGAAATGATAGAGTTGAGAAAAGTAGGAAACGGGAAAGGATAAATAAGAAGGAGAAAATGAGGTGGGAGTAGGGGGTGAAATGGATGAAAATGGAAAGAGGACGAAAGAAGAAGTAGAACGGAGAAAAAAAGAAACTATGAGGGGTGAGGAAAGTGTGAAAAAGAATAGAGAAAAGAAGAGAAACAGATACAAAATGAACAAAAAGGTAGGGGTGGTAGAGAAAAGGAGAAGTGGTCAGAAGAAACGTGAAAATTAGGGGAGAGGAAAGGAAGATAGAGTGAATATAGGGAGAAGATTGAAGGAACTGTGTCATTGCGAGGAAGACCAAGGCAAATAATATGGAACAAACCGTATAGAGATGCATGTGGAGGGTGGTATGATAAAAAGACAGACAATGCTAAAGAGCCGAGGTTATCGATGGGGAAGTAAGAAGGAAACGTGATGGAAAAAGGGGAAGAAGATGATACAGGGAATGGAAATAAGATGAGGGGTTGGAGAGAGAAGATGATAACAAAGAAAATGATGTAAAAAGAAGGGAATACAAAAAGGGGGTAATAAGTGGAAAGGGAACATTATAAGGAATGTTCAAGGAAGAAAGTGGGGAGGAATGACATTGATTAGAAAAGATGCGGAGATTCATGAAATGAGGATACTAGGATGACGAGAAAATAGAAAAATGATGTATGACGAAGACAGTAAAGATATTAAAGAGGGCGAAGAGAAGATGGAGAGATGGGTAAGAAGCGACAAGAAATGGTGGGATTGAGGGAAAAAAATAGGAGAGAAAAGAGAATGAGGGATAGAAGAGGCAATGCCAATGAGGGGATGTTAGGGAAATCCCCTTACAATGAGTGGTGGGGAAGGGTGAGAGAAAAAATGAAGAAAAGGAGAAAGCTAACGAGGATTGGAAAGGGTAACGCCAACAAAGGGACGTTAGGGAAATCCCTTTACAATGAGTGGTGGGCTTAGAGGAGGGAAGAAATGAAGGGAAACTCTAGAAGGTCCAAGGGAGTGAATGAGGTCATGTGGAATGAGGATTGATGATTTTTAGGAAAGCCCACTTACAATTATTAGCGGGAATAGATGATGATGATGAAAGAATGATAGAGTAATGTTAACAATAATGGCGAATGCATGTGTGGGTATAAATGTGGGGGGGATTTGAGAAGATGAAGTGGAAAGAGTAAAGAAAATGGGAGGGATGAGTTGGGACTAGGTGAAAGTGAGGAGAGGATGCGGGTGATGAGGATGAATGAGGTGAGGATGAAGAACCAAGACATGAAAATAATGGGAAGAAACGGTATGAAGGATGATGGATCAAGAAGGGGAAAATGGGGGAAAAGAACGTGATTGTAGGCGGAAGAGATTAGATGTATGTTGTAAGAGGATATGTGGAGAAAGGATAATAGTAGGAGGAAAAAGTGGGTAGTAGGAGATACCAGGTGGAAGAAGCGATCAACAAAGTGAATGAAGAATGAGGCGGGGAGAAGTTCACGATGACAAGTTAAGTGTAGGGAGGACCCTGACATAAGATTGTCATGTGACGGAAGTGGTTAAGTAAGATTGCCAAGCGAGTGAAACTGGAGATGACAAGTGGTCAAGTGAGAAGTGGTGTTTGCGAGAATGGAAAAGGAGGTGAAAGGATGTGATAATGGGGAATGCCAAGAAAAAGTGAAGGGTGAAGGGTGTGTAGTGATGGGGAAAGGAAAGGAGACAGATCATCCTTAAGAGGGACTCTTAAGTGAGATCGCCATGCCGGGTGAGTGATTAAGTAAGATTCCAAGCGAGAGGAGGGTGATAGTGGTGGTAAAAGGATGTGATGATGGGGAATAAAGAGGAAAGATTAATGGTGAGATTGTAGAGTGATGGGCGAGTGTAAGATGACATGTCATGCTTAAGAGAATCTCTTAAGTAAGATTGTCATGCTGCCGGAGAGGTTTCATAAGATCACTTAACCGACATGGATGATATGCAAGGAGAAAGACAAGATGATATTGGGGACAGGGGTGGAATGGTAGGTTGAAAAAGATGATCGCAACGAGAGGTGGGAGAAATATGATGGGATGGGGGAAGGCCACATGGCAGATCAACCTTAAGTGGAAGTCTTAAGTAAGATTGCCATGCGGCTGGAATGGTTAAGTAAGATCGCTAAACTGAAGAAGAAGAAGGATGATGATAGAGTTAGTGGGAATAGGGTATGAAAAAATGGATTGAAGGGGAACCCTCAAGTGAATTTTCCATACTACGAGAGCATGTAAGTAGGATGACCAGGCATAAGATGGATTTGGGGAAGGATGAGAAAAGAGTGAGTGAGGTATGCCTGAGTGGTATATGATATGAGATGAGGTGATAACAAGAAAGAAAGGAAACAAAGGAGTGTAACATGAATGGATGAAGGAATATATGTAGTGGAGGGCGGAGAGTGTGAGGGGAATCCTTAATTGGGATGCCCGCGTGGTGAGAGTAATGATGCAAGAATGAGAAGTAGAAGAGGTGGAATGGGAAGATGTGTTTGGTGGTGATTGTTGTTTGATGAGAGGGGAGGTGGTGAAGAAGCTTCTACAAAGTGGGAAGATCTTAGGAGATAGTAAACCTCCACCGAGGATCCCATATAGAAGGGGTTATTAAGTAAGATTGTCAAGCGGGAAGCAGAAGGGGGAAAGGAAAGAATACAAATGGGTGAGAGGGGATAAGAATGGTGAGAAGGGTAATATGGGGATAAGTGGCGGAGGAGTAAAAAATAAGGAGCGAGTATGAATGGATCAAATACATGGTGATCATGGTGGGGGAGGAGCTACTGGATAGTGAATGCTACTTGAGAAAGATCGTCAAGTAGGATTCACAAACTACAACGGTGATCAAGTAGGATTCCCAAACTGGGGAATGTATTAGTATGGGTGAATGGATGGGGTGCAAAGTAAGATGTTGATCATGTAGGAAGATACTCACGTGACGAAAAACATCTTAATTTTAATATAGCACATAACAGGATGCATCGTGATATAAAAGATCAGGATGACTAGACTGTAATATGCGTGATAGCATAGACATGGGCCATCAAAAAGGTTTGATGCCCTAGTATGATATGCAAATGGAAGAGAGCATAGACAGAGGCCATCAAGAAAGTATGATGCCCCAGTATGACATGTAATCAGATAACATAAGAATATTAGAGAGAACACCAAGATACATAAAATCAAGATGCCCCTGTAATATATCAAGATACAAGAAAGTAATTAATAATTTATAACTAATAATGCAACACAAGAACCAATAAACATGTCCCTAATGTGTTCCACAGTGAGGATTGATTAGATGTGCCCCCAAGCAAGGGTACGAGGACATAATAAAGTATTGGGTCATTGTCCTCAAACAAGGAAACAATGAGAGTCGGATTTGCCCCAAGCGAGGATTCACACGAGGAGAAGTGGTTTGAATTTGGTAGTCATAAGGTGATTGGATCATTCATTGGGGATAATAGTTCAAAGGTTGAATTGTGTTGGTTATTTTAGAGTTTTTGTGATTTTGTGGAGTTTACAATATTTTTATTTTTGTTTATTATATATATATATATAGATTTTCTAATGTTTTTAGATTTTTGACAATTTTGAATGTTTTTGATTTTTTTGGCGATTTTTAAATGTTTTTAGATTTTTGACGATTCTTGCTAATGTTTTTGGATTTTTGACGGATTTCAAATGTTTTTGGATGATTTTCAAATGTTTTTGGATTTTTGACGATTCTTTCTAATGTTTTTGGATTTTTGACGAGTGTTTCTAATGTTTTTAGATTTTTGACGAGTTCTAATTTTTTTGTTGGATTTTAGACGATTGTTTCTAATATTTTTGGGTTTTTGACGATTTTCAAATGTTTTTAGATTTTTAGATTTTTACACTGTTTTTGGATTTTTGACGATTTTCATGCTGTTTGTGGATTTTTACACTATGATTGGCAATTTAAGGACCAAAGTGCAGACTTAGTTTTGAGAGACAATAAACCAGGATATTATCCGTATGTACTGTGTTCCGTGTGGTAACTTATGCTCATAATAACACAATTTCTCTTTCCATTGGCAGGATATGGTGGTGATGATATGATGAAAAGAAGTCTAGCTCCATTCTTGATTCCACACAACTAGTAAGATGCGTGGGCTCATCACCAAGAATCAAGAAGGACGTAGGAGGTAGATAATGAATATGGAGACAAATGCTAACAATCCCTTTGGGAAATTGTGACTTCATTCTTCATAACGGTAATGAACCAGTTTCAAAAATGGCTTTCACTTTATGAGTCACGTGTTAGACTTAGACAGTTATGTGGCCTACTGATTGGTAAGATATGAGGTGAAGGGATAGTTCTCTCTTCACTTAGGCATCTAAATTACTTCTTGGGGATGCTATAATTTGCAAGCACTGTAATATTTTTTATTTTTTTTGTTGAAATGACTCCCTATGCCTTGCCCCATGCTACTAGTGAGAAGCAAGGGCTCATCACCAAAGGCAAAATATAGGCGAGTGAATTCCCTTTTTGTCTTTTTTTTAAATTTTTAATGTTAATAATTATTTTTATGCTTTTATGAGAATGACCCTCTACGCTTTGCCCCATGCCACTTTGTTGTCCACTCAAAATTCCCCTGCTTTTAAGAAGTTGAAAATTAAAATTTTGAGGTTAAGTGTCTTTTCTGTTGTCCTGGTGATGTGAAAAGTCAGAAAATTGGGAAAATCTACGTTTTTGGGTCATTTTGTGTGTTTTTCGGGCCTGTCGGACATTTTTGTCCCGCGTGTCCCAAGTTCATTCGGGCTCTCTGTTCCCCGATCGGCCGGTTTACCCAAAGTCCGTTCTTTTCGGGCCCGTCGGAACTTTTTGTCCCAAATGTCCCAAGTTCGCCGGACCCGTTGTTCCCTTTTCACCCGATTCGGCCGATTCACGTATTCCGCGTACTTTCGTCCCACATGTCCCAAGTTCACCCGGACCCGTTGTTCCCTTTTCACCCGATTCGGCTGATTCGCGTATTCCACGTACTTTCGTCCCACATGTCCCAAAAGCATTTGTGCATCTTTTCCCCGCATCGCCCGAATCGGCCGAACCGCGTACTTCGCGCTTTCGCGTCCCTCGTGTCCCAAATGAACCAAGTGCCATTCGTGCTAATTTTTCCCGCTCTACCCGAATATCTTGCTTTTCAAATGAACTACCCCCTATGCGACTTTGCTTTCATGCTATCTATTGCTCGAACCCTTGCAACCAAAATTTCTGCGCGCGTATCCATTTCCCTTGCGATTCCATCCCAATTCTAGCTTGCAGCTTTTCTATCCGAGTTACTATCAACATGAAGATCAAATTCCAGGTAAGGGGAACAAGTTTCACCACTCGAAGTGCTGCTCCCGATATCGGGGACAAAGTGAAGTTCACCACCTTGATTTTGGGGATTTTTGGGCAAGGATGACAGATGCAAACCCTTCAGCTATGGCACAGATGATTCATGACAGTGGCTTGGCGTTCGCGGTGGCTTCCCAATTTTAGTACAATGTGTAGACACAGTACTCGCTTGCGGAGCTCATTTCAGTCCCGACTCAAGCGAACTAACGAACGTGCATGGAGAACTCATTGCCAAGTTAGATGCCACCGCCAACACATCAGTCCCACGTGGCAGAGACATAGCAGAGGCATTGAAGAGATTCAGACAACGGATCCTTAAATCAGTGGGTCCCTCCCAATCTTGAACGCTTGTCTTCTTCTCCTGATTCTTCTCCTCCTTCTCTTCTTCATCATGAATTTATTGTATTTAGTTGGGGTATTGCGATTTGCAGCCCTTTAACTAATCATTAGTTAAAAGAAGTAGTTACTGGGAGTAACTAATTTGTAAACTATATAATGGCCTCTCCTCGCCATTTTGAAAGGAGGAAGAACTTGGCTTATTTCTGAAAGTGTAAATAAATATTAAAGAAATCAATACGAATGATTTTTCATTCTTTGTCTATCCGGTTTCCTTTATTCCTAAGCTATTCATTTAATCTTGTTAGATCATTTATTCGTATTATCGAGAAGCTTTGTATTCTTGTAGATGTTATTTACAGAACTTTGTGTCTTTTCAAATTTCATCTCATTAATGTGATACAAATGATCTTATTCCAATTCTTTGTACCCTCGCATGCATAAGGAATTACTCTGTCATCTATAATTTTGAATGGTGCCTTTCTTCTCATTCTCGCATTTTCATTCCTTAGTCCTTTTGTGATTGATGATCCTTATAGAAAACACTTTCATAATATCCAAGTTCCACAAGAAAATCATGCTTTGTATATGTGTAAATAGGTTCGTTTCTGAATAAGGGAACCTCTCCCATTAAAGAGGAGGGACTTCTTGTCCCCTGACTGTTGCTCTTCTTGAAGTCCTTTTTGACGACCAACAGTTTTTGGCGACTCCGCTGGGGAATCATATTCCAGTTCTATAATCATTTATTGATCATCTTTTGATCTGGCGACTCCACGTTTTACTCGAGGGAGAAGGGCCCTTGGTATTGAAGATTCTCAGTTTCAGCTCTTGGAACAAAGCAGGGTTTTCCTTTCCCTTCAACAAGAAGAAATAGAAAGGCTCGTTCAACAAGCACTCCTCTTGTCAAAGATAGAATCCCTACGGGTGGTATTCCTTTAGAGCAAATCAGTCCTAATCTTCGAGCTCTGATTCTTGCTGGTGTTTCAGTTCCTCTTCAAGCCATTTTTCCAAGAATGGCGGTACCATTACCTGGGGCCATCATGTTGGGCCTCTTGCCCTTCCTCGGCCTTTGCGCATGAGTTACCCAGAGGTAAGGAAGAACTTTTCTAAATTCAAAGGCGATGGTAAAGTACATCCTGATGAACACATCGCAGCCTTCATAGTTGCATGTGGAGTTCTGGGAGTTGAACATGAAGACGTCTTCGTAAGACTTTTTGTTGAGACTTTACAAGATAATGCTGCTGATTGGTTCTATCACCTTCCAACTGAGAGCTATCACTAGCTGGAACACAATGAGAACTAGGTTTGAAAACCGTTTCAAACCGGCGGAAGACGTGCATGCTTTGCTAGCCCAAATTTCTCAAATAAAGAAGGAATCACAAGAGCCCATGAGAGAATTTGTGGCTCGATTCAATAGGTTGATTAAAAAAATTCCACCAAATACTCAACCTGTAGATCAAATTCAAAAATGCTTCTTCCTAAACGCCCAATTGCCTGAAGTTAGTTATGCACTGAGAAGGGCTAATCTCACAACATTGGCCGAGGATCAAACTCTTGTTGTTAGTGTTGAAGATGATTTAATCATGTCAGGGAAGTTGAGGAGAGACCCTTCTAAATCTAAGTCTGCTTCTTCCTCCTCTTCCACTCCTGGACCTAATACTGATCCATTGGTACAAAAACTTGCAAATGATCTCATCACCATTAAGAAACAATTGGCTCAGCATACTCCCTATGCAGATGTTCCAAGGAGGAATTTTCAGCCCAGAAATCATTTGCCTGCTTCTCAAACAAGGCTAGCGCTTGAAGGACCTCCTATTAAAGTTCCTGTCAATGCAACCTGTGAAGTTGAGGAACCAGAGGATGAGGAGGTTAATGAGGATGGCGAGGAATTTGTTGAAGAGGTTGATGATGAAGCAGATGAACTTGAGGGATCTCGAGTTAATTTCTTCACCACTGAAGGCATTGATGAAGGGGATGATTATGACGAAGTAGTAGCAGACATGAATAGCGAATCATACGCTGTCATGACTCGAGAGCAGACAAATCAGAGGGAGAAAGTGATGCAGCCCACCAAGAAATCTAAGGAGCAGCCGACAACTATCCCTGTAATTGCAAAAAGAGGATCTCCGATCCCCATTTCATCTACACCAAAGGTGAGTCCTGTCAATCCTGCTACTAAAGTTACTTCTTTTTCCCCTAAAATTGATAAAACTAGGATCTCAAGTGATGATAACCCGTCCACTTCTGGGTCTTTCGATATTATTGATCACCTAAAAAAGACTAAGGTTCAAATCTCAGAGGCTGAATATTATCAAACCCATCCCAAGGCTTTTGCTAAAATGATTCACTTTGTCAATTCCCATTCTAAAACTACCTCTAAAGGCCTTTTACCCACTCCTTCTTCTCGCACCATGCCCTAATGTAGCATTGTCACCTCACCCAATGACAAAATCAAACTGTTCTATGTAACACTCCTTATAGCTGGCCATAGGCTCAGTAATTGCGTCATAGACTCAGGAGCATCAGACAATGTAATGCCTGCCAAAGTAGCTCATGCCTTAGGGTTGACTCTCACACGCACTTACGGATCTTGTTATTCCATGGAGAGTAAGGAAGTGCCCTTGGTCGGAAGGATTAAGGATGCACAAGTGGATTTTGCTACTTTTCTTGAGAAGAAAGTTTTGGCTACTATCTTAGTAGCAGATATTCCTCCTTCATACGGGATGTTGCTAAGCAAAAATTTTGTAAGGATGTGGGTGGAGAAATTCAAATGGATTGGTCACATGCCCTCATACCTGTTAATGGGCAAATGAAGAAGTTGTTTCCTGAGAAGCATTCTGAGTATATTGTACAAAAAATGGATGATCCCAAAGCACAAATACTCTATGAGGATATGGGACATGGCAACTACATGATTATGTCTCCAGAAGAAATCCAACTCCCCAAAGTCTCACCTAAAGATCCTAATGATGTTTGGATATTAGAGTTTGATGGAAGTTGTTCTTCAGCTGGTTCTGGAGCTGGTGTCATATTGATGTCGCCTGAAGGAAGCATTCATCCTTTCTCATTCAAGTTGCAATTTGAAAATACCAATAATACAACAGAGTATGAAGCTCTCATTCTTGGACTCCAGGTGGCAAAAGAACAGGGTGTGAAGAATCTTCTAGCTCGTGGGGATGCGGAATTGATTGTCAAGCAAGTTAGAAACCTCTTCCAGGTAAAGAATGGAAGGTTGAAACATTACAGGAATTAGGTTTGGGACTCCATTGAATTTCTTGACGCCTTCTCCATTGAAGCAGTGCCTAGGGAGAAGAATACCAGGGCTGATTCTCTAGCAGTCTCAGGGTCATTGCTTATTCCTCATCCTAACTTTTCTCAAGATAAGTTCACCATTGAAATGATTCATAGACCCAGTGTACCTGATAATACAAGTAACTGGCAAGTTTTCAATAACGATCAACACTTGCTTTCTTTCTTAGAACTCAAGGATAATTTTGAATAGTTGTACTTTGAAGGAAGCGATAATTTGCCTCGTGAAAGTGTGCCCTTTAACGAAGAAGCCGCCCAAGAAGAAGAAGCGGATCAGGATGGATGTATCAAACTCAAAGGAAACAAGATTCCAAAAGGATTGGTGAGTTTAGAAAAACTATTTGACAAACACGATAGGTATGTAAAGTTTAGAGCTTCTACTGGACCCCAACAATTAGCCGAATATGAAAAAATCAATATTGGGAGTTCTACTGATCCTAAACTCGTGAACATTGGAAAATGTTGCACCTCAGAAGAAAAGAAGAAGGTAATGAGTCTTTTGAAAAAGTATAAGGATGTTCTTGCTTATTCCTATGAAGATTTAAAGGCCTTTCAACCAAAGGAGATGTAGCATTTTATCCCTCTCAAACACTCCGGGATTAAGCCTTTTAAACAAAAAAGAGAAGGCAATACAATCCTAAAATAGTGACACCATCTTTCAGAAATACGAAGTTGTTAAAGGCTAAAATCTTTTTCCTATCCATCATTCAACATGGATTGCCAATATTGTGCCCGTTAGAAAGAAAAATGGTGAGATCAACCTAATATGTGTTGTGGGAAAACGCCTTGTTTAAACGTGGGTTAGATGGAAAGTTTTTGAAATGTGTGGACAAGGAACATCGAAGAAGCTACTCTCGGCTTTTCATGATCGGGCATGTGGAGGGCATTACTCATAAACTGTCACTTTGCTCATAAAATACTTCGTGGAGGATATTCTTGGCCTACCTTGTTCAAGGATGCATCAAAATGGGTTGATAAATGTGAGGCTTGTCGACTTTTGTGGGTAGACCAAGTTGGTCTCCTTGCCCCTTAAACCGGTTGTGATCAAAGAGCCTTTTCAAGAATGGGGTTTGGATTTCATTGGAACACTTAATCCTTCTTCTAGTGCTGGTCATACCCACGTATTAAGCGCCATGATTATTTCACCAAATGGGTAGAAGCCATTCAAAAAAAGTACTACTTCAGAAGTAGTATGTAGCTTTATCAAAGAAAACATCTTGGTAAGGTATGGTGTGCCAAACAAGATTGTGACAGATAATGCTTCAAACTTTTCTTCAATTGAGATGATGGATTTTTGCTATGGATATGGCATCTCCTTGGCTCACTCCTCAGATTACTATCCTCAGGGAAATGGACAAGCGAGAATCAACAAATAAAACACTGGTGGCCATGATAATGAAATTAGTCAATGAATCCCAACGGAACTGGCACAAGAAACTCTATGATGCTCTTTGGGCAGATAGGATCACGCCTAAGAGAGCCATTGGGATGTCTCCTTTTCAAGTAGTATATGGAGTGGAGGCCCAATTTTCAGTTACAGTGGAGCTTCTAGCTCTGCATTTAATGAAGGCCATTGAAGATACCAGTTTCAATGATTCTTTGGATAAGAGAATCATGTATCTTCACAAATTGAATGAGGACAGATTGGAAGTTGCTGATAGGATATCTGCTCACCAACAGAAGGTAAAAGTCTTATTTGATAAGAAAGCCAGGTTTAGGGATTTCAAAATTGGAGATACTATTTTGTTGTGGTATAAAAGGCATGAACTTCGTGGTCAGCCATGGCAAGTTTGATTCCCTTTGGCTCGGACCTTTCAAGATCGTGCACTTATTTGGTAAGAATTATTTTTACCTTGATTATATGGATGGTTCTTCTCTCCCACTTCCTTATAGCAAGACTAAACAGCGTTTAAGTCGTAGGTGATTAGGGAGTCTTGTGTATATTCTGTATAGTGTGTGTCCTCCTTTCCTTCCCTTGTTTTTGTGTGTTGTTTGCGGTGTTGTCTTCTGTATTGGTTTGCTTTTTGTTTCCGTGGCCCAATGGATAAGGTACTGGTCTACTTCCCGAGTTTGTCTAAATTCTTGCCTTGTCTCATTCTTTGAATTTATGCCAAGTCATCCCCAGAAGGAGCCAGCTGTTGTCCACTCAAAATTCCCCTGCTTTTAAGAAGTTGAAAATTAAAATTTTGAAGTTAAGTGTCTTTTCTGTTGTTATGGTGATGTGAAAAATCAGAAAATTGGGAAAATCTGCATTTTTTGGGTCATTTTGTGTGTTTTTCGGGCCTGTCGGACATTTTTGTCCCGCGTGTCCCAGGTTCATTCGGGCTCTCTGTTCCCCGATCGGCCAGATTTACCCGAAGTCTATTCTTTTCGGGCTCGTCGGAACTTTTTGTCCCAAATGTCCCAAGTTCACCCAGACCCGTTGTTCCCTTTTCACCCGATTTGGCCGATTCGCGTATTCCGCATACTTTCGTCCCACATGTCCCAAGTTCACCGGACCGTTGTTCCCTTTTTGCCCGATTCGGCCGATTCGCGTATTCCGCGTACTTTCGTCCCGCATGTCCCAAAAGCATTTGTGCGTCTTTTCCCCGCATCGCCCGAATCGGCCGAACCGTGTACTTCACGCTTTCACGTCCCTCGTGTCCCAAATGAACCAAGTGCCATTCGTGCTAATTTTTCCCATTCTACCCGAATATCTTGCTTTTCAAATGAACTACCCCTATGCGTTTTTGCACACTACTTTCATGCTATCTATTGCTCGAACCCTTGCAACCAAAATTTCTGCGTGCGTATCCATTTCCCTTGCGATTCCATCCCAAGTCTAGCTTGCAGCTTTGCTCTCCGAGTTACTATCAACATGAAGATCAAATTCCAGGGGCAGGAACAAGTTTCACCACTCGAGTCTGCCGTTCCCGATATCGGGGATAGTGAAGTTCACCACCTTGATTTTGGGGATTTTTGGGCAAGGATGACAGATGCAAACCCTTCAGCTATGGCAGATGATTCATGATAGTGGCTTGGCATTCGCCGGTGGCTTCCCAATTTCAATACAATGTGCAGACACTGTACTCACTTGCGGAGCTCATTTCAATCCCGACTCAAGCGAACTAACAAACGTGCATGGAGAACTCATTGCCAAGTTAGATGCCACCACCAACACATCAGTCCCACGTGGTAGAGACATAGCCGAGGCGTTGAAGAGATTCAGACAACGGATCCTTAAATCAGTGGGTCCCTCCCAATCTTGAACGCTTGTCTTCTTCTCCTGATTCTTCTCCTCCTCTTCTTCATCATGAATTTATTGTATTTAGTTGGGGTATTGCGATTTGCAACCCTTTAACTAATCATTAGTTAAAAGAAGTAGTTACTGGGAGTAACTAATTTGTAAACTATATAATGGCCTCTCCTCGCCATTTTGAAAGGAGGAAGAACTTGGCTTATTTATGAAAGTGTAAATAAATCTTAAAGAAATCAATACAGAAGGATTTTTCATTCTTTGTTTATCTGGTTTCCTTTATTCCTAAGCTATTCATTTAATCTTGTTAGATCATTTGTCTGTATTATGCTGAAAAGCTTTGTATTCTTGCAGATGTTATTTACAGAACTTTGTGTCTTTTCAAATTTCATCTTATTAATGTGATACAAATGATCTTATTCCAATTCATTGTACCCTCGCATGCATAAGGAATTACTCTGTCATCTATAATTTTGAATGGTGCCTTTCTGCTCGTTCTCACATTTTCATTCCTCGGTCCTTTTGTGATTGATGATCCTTATAGAAAACACTTTCATAATATCCAAGTTCTACAAGAAAATCATGCTTTGTATATGTGTAAATAGGTTCGTTTCTGAATAAGGGAACCTCTCCCATTAAAGAGGAGGGACTTCTTGTCCCCTGATTGTTGCTCTTCTTGAAGTCCTTTTTGACGACCAACACACTTGTAAGAGGCAAGGGTTTATCACCGAAGACAAGATGTAGATGAGTAAGGGCACTTTCCTCCATTCCCAGTCTCAAACTACCATGAAGAAGTGTGGGCTCAACACCAAAGACTATGAAGGATGAAAGATGTGACGATGAATTATTCATAAGTTATTGAATTGATGGATTTTTACAATAGCGCTTTGTATTTGGGAAGGAACGTCTGCCCCCAATCTCAGCCCCACACGACTAGTAGGATGCGAGGGTTCAACACCGAAGACTGAGATGGACGACCAAACGAACTAGGTAAAGAAGTTTAGAGCTTCATTATGAAAGAGAGAATGTCTTTGAAGGGAATATATTACCATCAGTAAGCTTCTAGGTATGACCATAGGTGAAAGCAACTAAAAATGGGAGATATTATAAGAAGTATGATGCTCACAAACTTAATAGGATTTATATTAGCACTTGTCTCATGATGATAAATATGAAGATGTGATTTTGATAATGAAAATGTCTGCCAATGGAAATAAATAAATTTATTTAGAGATAAGCAAGACAGAAGGAACAATGTACACTTTGTTGTTTCCCGAGAATAGAGAGTGCTTTCAAGAATATAATTTCTTTGAATGGAATGCATTCATGGGTTTTTCAAGGACTTGGCCTATGTCAATGGCCAATTTATAAGCTCCAAACCCAAAATTATCTATGATTTCATTGGGCTCAAATTTGTCTTGTTTGTCTCGTTCTTTGGGTGTGTTCTTTCGATTTTCTTTGAGAATGAAATCATTGACCTTAAATTTTCTAGGTTGGAATTTTTTATGGTAGCTATGTCGTAGCCAATTTTGATATACTTGAAGATGATCTAGGGCATTAAGTCATTTTTCATCAAGAAGCTCGAGTTCATTAAGGTGTGAATGTCGATAATAATCTTTATTGATTACATCTTTGAAGGATATTATGAAGGATGGAAATTCAACCTTGACATGTAAAATAGCTTCCCAACCATAAACAAAGGAGAAGGGAGTGGCTCAGTAGGTGTGTGATAAGTTGTGCGGTAAGCCCAAAGAGTGGGATAGATTTGGTTAAGCCAATAGCTTCCATGTGTGTTGACAATGATGGTTTGTGTTGTTTGGTTTGTTGCTTCTATTTATCCATTAATTGATTGTTTTAAGGATATATTCATGATTAAAGATGGAAAATGTTGTGTAAAGATATTCCTAGGTATAAGTACCTCGTAGAATGTATGCACGTAGAAGTCTTGATAGGTGAGAATAATTAGTGATGAGATGCCTACAAGATTGATCGTTGAAAGCATGATGGACATGACAGGTTGCATTGTTGCAAGTGTCCAAACTCGATGTGGTTGTGTTTTGACAACAAGGCTAGAGATGTTAGGCATAAGAGCCAATATTGGAATAATAGAATCAAACTTAATGGTACCTATTGATAGAACCTCTTTTGTAGTGTCTATAGTAATATCAAGGTTTGAAAGGGAGTCTTGAAATGAGATCAAGGTCTCGTTAGATGTTGGAAGAATGTTGTCGCCTAAAATAGGTTCAATATATGTTTGGGCTGAAAAAAAGTCTTGAAATAAGTTCAAGTGTTCAGTAGATGTTGGAAGAATGTTGTTGTCTAAAACAAGTTCAATGTATGTTTAGGTTGAAAGAGAGTCTCGAAATAAGTTCAAGTGCTCAGTAGATGTTGGAAGAATGTTGTTGTCCAAAATAGGTTCAATGTATGTTTGAACTAATGGAAGGAAATTTGAAGAAGATATGGATTGGTTTGGAATTAGAGAGTCTTGACTATTGTCGTCATGATCTCATGGAATTTTAGTATATATAGGAGTTTCGAAAGTAGTCAGCTCTTCATGGAAAGTTGTGGTATTGGATGTGTCATTGGTTGCAAGAGCGTTGTCATCAAGTTCTATAGAGATGACGTCGTCATCAATTAAGTCTTGGACGTAATTCTTAAATCGCACACATTTATCTGTGTGATGACCATCAATGCGATGAAATTCACAGTATGTGTTAGGTTTGTACCAACATGGCTTAGCTTCCCCTTCGGCAAAGGGTTTTGTAATTGGATATCTTATCAATTTAGCCTCTTTTAGTTGATGAAAAACACTAGAGAGACTTTCTCCAAGGGGGGTAAACTGGTGTTGGACTTTACGTGAAGTGACATCTTCATTAGGTTGTATGATTGGATTTTTGGGTGATCGTTCACTGATTTGGGTAGCCATATGAGAGAGTTGTGTTGTCAACTTATTAATTTGTTCTAATAGCTCATTACGTGATGTTTTTCGTGAATTCATCATGTTTGAAAGAGAGGGAGAATGAAGAAAGGTGTGATGAAGAACTCAACCTATTGATTGTGATCTTTGTTTTGGCTCAATCGAGTTTTAACAAGTAAGGCTATAAGGAGCAAGCTTAAACAAGCTACTCGGGATAAATATGTGATAGCTTAAATAAGCTATAATGAAAATGGTTTAGATTTGGCTTAAACAAGTTTAACAAGCGACAATGTAAGGAGTACACTCAAACAAGGTACTTGATACAAGTAGGATATAGCTCAATCAAGCTATGATGAATATGTTGATTGGTTTGGCTTAAACAAGCTCTGGATTTTGGATAGGAAGAGTAACTCAAACAAGTGACTCAACACAGTTGTGAACTCAAAACGAGCTTTGAAGGGGTTTGTGTCGATGCAATTTTGATAAACTTGACAGTTGATGAAATAATGAGTGAACTTACACAAGTCACCCAATGTCAGTTTGATATAGCTTGAAAACATGCTATGGAGGATTGGCTGAAGCAAGCTAATGAAATTGGTGTGATGTTTTGGTCTGCGTTGTTGGAGTGTTTGGATGTTTTCGCTTGGTATTGAATTGGTTGAGAACTATTTTTTTGTGGAACACAACTAGGGTTTGAACTTTTACAATGAACACATTGATATCACCAAGTTTTATGATAAAACAATGCTAAACTATTTTGTTTTCACACAACAAGCAATCATGTGGATCCAATTGTTTTGGCTTAGGAGGTAAATTCTTTAGGAATGATCATTGTTTCATGCAATCATACATGTATGTTGTGGATTGATGGATGCAGGCTCTTATTACTCCAAAAAGATGCGTCCTCCGATATACCCTAGTCTTGATATACCTAATTTTGTATGGGGACGAATTGGTACGGGGAGCCCTTAGAGCACTGGAGGAGACTCACCAATTCTTACTTGCCTGTTTCGGAGTGAATCACCACGTCTAGAACATGTTTTGTGAAAAGGTGGAAGGTGATGGAGGGATGAATGTGTATGGTGTCCTTATAACTCCCCGAAGATTTACAGGACAATGCCCCGGAGCTTCGTTATTCTGACTATTTAGGCATGACTCGCATGCATTGCACGACAACATTACATGTAAGTGAAGAGTAGGGGTGAGGTAAATACCGAACGCTGTGATGAGACTAGGTCTCAAAGTGCAATGCAGATGCAAATGATGTTGGTGCGTGGTAGTCAAGTCCACGTCTCGGTGTAGCTTTACCTTGGTGATGAAATCCACCTCGTTTACGTGTAAAAACAAAATGATAAAGTGATTAAATGCAGGGTTCTTTCCAACTTGAAATAAATCACTAGCAGAAAATAATTGCGTACTGAGCGTACTTTTTTTTGGTTTTAGCAATTTTCTTTGAATGGTGGTATTTTTGTGAGATTTTTGTTGTTTTTGTGTTTTTGTTTTTGACAATATTCCAGCGACGCAGTCTTTTCCGTTAAAAAAATAAAGTCATTCGAGTTCGGGAGCAAAAGTTATGGCTTCCGGAAGATGGACTACGGTAACACTCTGAATGAAAATTTTGAACGTGAGAAAAACGTCCCGGGATCTATTTTTTTATTTTTTGACTTCGTACTCCACCTGAGAAGCTAAAATTTTGACAATGCAAGGTTAAAAAATAACAATAAACAAAAATAAATAGTTAGATCATAAAATGATTAACTAAAATGAAAGAAAATAAAATAAAATAAAAAACTTCCTACAAAGTAGTTATTTTAGCAAAAGTAAATAAATAAATGCATTTTCGAATTGGTTGTCCCATGACAGTAAGATGATAAACTAATGACTAGTTCATGTGTTTCTATAGATTACAAGTGAATAGCAAAATTAGAACTGGGAACTAAACACCAAGCACCGAGGAGATCAAAGATATGATGAGCGTCATAGTTTCATTGTTGTTATAACCTGCAGATACACCACAAGACACCGCACAACAAAAACACTACCCAAAGCATGAAGGTTAACCAAAGAAGGCCATAAGGAACAAAAAAGGAAATAATAACGAACAATAATAAACAAAGAACAGATAAAACCACTAATTGAGAAATTAATGGTAATAGATCGAAAGCCACCGGGCGTGCCAAAATGTAAGCTAGGAAAAATACACTACTAACAAGGAAGTAAAATACCAATAATCATACCTCCTCCTTCGCGTTCCGTAGCAAACCTCGGAATGGGCTAGGAAACTTGGATTGAGCCCTGATTGTGTGATATGTAGGTACTTTTCTTCAAGACGGAGCAAGGCCTTCCTGCAACAACGATCCTCTTACTTTGCACCAAATGGCAAAAAGGATTATGAGACTATTTGGGCATTAGGACGAGGCAGAAGGATGTTCTTTGCTCAAAGGATGCAAGAACTTAGATAGGGCATTCAAGCTTATTCTCCGTGTGTTTAGAGGGGAGGGGTAAGGTTGTATTTATAGCCTAGGGGAGTGATTAACTTAGAGTAATTTAAGTAATCATGGTTTGAAAATATGGGCAAGATTAGGTGAGTGGGGACCACGAGGAATGGGTGAGGATTTGAATTTGGATTTTTAATTCATAAGTGGAGGATTTTAGGTGAGTAGGGACCACGAAGAGTGGGTGAGGATTTGAACTTTGAATTTTTAATTCAATAGTAGAAAAACATGGAGAATAATGACATGTGGTGAGGATTGGGTTATTTTTTGGATTTTGAAATGGATAATTAATCAAATTATATTTGATTAATTCGAAGTGTATTTTTGTGGGAAATGAGGAAGGGGAATTAATTGATTTAGGATATATGTGAAATTAGGGTGTCTAAAGGTCTGCTACATAAAAGTTTTGATGGGGTGCCCCATATTTAAAGTTCCAAGATTTAATTCACCTGATATGCAAGCATCAATTTGTTAAAAAGAAGCATAGAATGAAGAAATGGCTAAATTTCCAAAAGCAATGTGCCTTGAACCCCGAGATAGTTGTGGAGAAAGCACCATCTACCTCTAAGAGACCTAAAAGCATCTTAGAACTTTCAGGCCTACACATGCCCTTCGTGAAACACCAATTAACAATCCACCTTCTTATGAGGAATAAGAGGTAGCTGAAATAATGCAAACTCGGTCAAAACCCCACCTGTATCTCCTCACAAATCAGTATCCCCTTCTATTCCCGGCATGGACCAAGAAATGGAGCATCCCTTAGCCAAAGTCAAGAGTCATCTATTGAGACAAAGGGAAGACATCCCTAATAGAGGGAGAACCTAGTTCTCCCCTAATTATGATAAAATGATTCCCCAAGTTCTATCTTTATCCAAAATCCAGTTTGAGCTACAATTAGCTCAAGAAAGAATCAACCATATTTAGTTACTCCTTGAGGCCAAAGAAGACAATTTCTCCCAGCTAGAAACTGCTAAAAATAAAGAGATTCAACAATTAAATCATACTTGCCGCACAAGATGATGAGGCAACTCTTGATTCTAAGAAAGCCTTAGAAGAACAAGAGCAACATATACAATCCCTTCACGCCGTAAGCAGAGAGGAACCGGGCACGTCTCTCGGCACTTTTGCAGGAAAATAGAGAATAACATGAGCCTGTGATCAAGGAAGAGCACACTACTCAAACTGATTTTGTTTTTCCTTAAATTGTTGTTTTAAAAGGAATGGTCAAGTGGATGGATGAATGCTATAGACTCAAGGTAGTTTCTAAGGAGAACAAAAATTTGAAAGAAGAAAATAAATTGTTAAAAGAAAATGTGGTTACAGTTAGTCATCTCTATGACCAAGTTCTTTCTTGTAGACCCCCTTCAAATTTTTATGCATTGTTTTTAAAAGAGTAGTTTTTCAAATGGCAAATATCTAGGGCTCGTGCAATCTTTGGACATAGAGTTTGATGATGATAAACAATTTGTAGTTGCATATACAACAGGGAATGATATTGAGAAAAAATTGTTATGTGAATTCTATGTGCACAAGTTTCTTCTCCCTAAGCAAATTGAAATTCCAATTAATTTTTATGTGGGAGAAGTACAATTAAGGGCCTTCATCTCTACTCTTAGGCACCAAGGTGAATGGAGGGATCAAAGGGCAACATTTGTGCAATCAGAATCTACAATAGGCCTCTTGATGAGGCATGATTTACCTGCCCCAATTCGGTTCTTCAACAAGGTTTAGGTCACATGTGTATTGTCTACGTTTAGTAGACAAATACATGAATATACTTAAAAATTGTGTCAAAAATTTCAGAGAGTAGGTTATTCCAACATTCAATGTCAACTTCCTCACTTGTCAGTCCGATATCAACTTCTTGTAGAACCGTATAAGAAAAAGGAGGTTATTTCACCAACAAACCTCCGATGGTCCTTAAAATGAGCCAAAGATCTCTGCAAGATTATTTTGGAGCTCAAGGAACAATGGATTGGCATGCGATACATGCCCCCACTAGTCATTGCACCAAGCAGTACCAAGATGGGATTCAATAGATTTTTAGCCTGAGGGTAGTTACAAGACTTGGAGAGATAATGTTATTGAGTTCTTTGGGTTCTGTAACACTACATTGGATGAAACTTGGTGTACATTGCCAATGAATATAACTGTTCAAGGATTGTAGAATAATTGAACAATAGGTAGCAGGAGGACTTGCTAAACCTTTAGTCTGGGGAGTGATGAACCCCATTTTGTTATGTTTAAACCATGTTAAGCCCCATACTATTTTGATATCATACTTGCACGATGTATAATGTTATTGCTTATACTTAATACTTTACTGTGTTTTTGAAGGAATTATTGTGCATATGTTTGTTATTTTTATCTTGTTAATTCTTCCTCAAAAATGGCTTAAATTGATCTTTTTATAAGCATTAACAATACCTTTGGAAAAGTATATGTTGAGTTATCACAAGAGCAAAATGGTAATAGCGTAGGACTCAAATTGTGCACCGACGCAAGACTCAATTCGTATGTTGGCGCAAGACTCGCCTCCACATTAATAGAGGACTCACAATACCACACCGAGCTCATCCAAATCATCAACTTTGAATTCCTCGAAACAAGGGATTCACGCAAACATACAAATAGCTCGAACTACTGGTAATATAATTAACAACACCACATCATGAACATGAAACGTGTGCCATTAACTCAACCTATATTCAAGCCGATTTTGAGGTCTAGTTACTCCAGTCACTAGGAGACGTGATGCGGCCAACAACTAGAAGATTTACTATCACCGCAATTCCCTTCAATCAATGAAAGATATAAAGAATCTTCCAAAGCACTGATTGAATCCCTCAAAGGAGTCAATCATGAACCTCCTCTGCAGTTGTCACGATTAATTCAAATCCAAATACTTTAAGGACCGATCCTTCCATAAATGTACACCTTAAAATAGACAATCATTGTTTCATCAACATTCATTTAAGTAGATGTTAGTTATTGGGAATAACTAGTTATCTTCTAGAGAAACTAGGATTGCTCATGTATAAAGGAGCTACTGTATTTAGATTTAGAGGTTTAGATTAGTTGTTCGATTGATTGTACAAGCATATTCTTTCAATAAGATAACAAATTTAGGGAAATTTTTGTTGTGTGAATTTTAGTACTAAACTTGATTGAAGGGAAGGAGCAAGGGCCACTCCTACCCAATGAAAATGGAGATTTACATTTATTTCCTTTATGTTATTTTGATGCATTTATTTTTCCATAGTTAATTACGTTAAGAACCTTCCAATTCTGTTTGTGATTGTATTTTTCCTTCCAAGCATTTCATTTTGTAATCACGATCAGTTCATTATTTTCTTAGTTTTTTCTTTGTTAAAGTACGTGCTGAGGCACAATTCCTATTGTTTCCTTTGTTGCAAACAACTATGGACACTGCCCGAATTGACATAATAATATGATTAAAGTACAAGCATCAATGACACTCTTTAGTTGGTGAGGCCGTGGGCTATGGTTCGCACCTCAATTGAAAAAAACCCACAAGGGAGACATAAACGTTAACGAAAAGTAAACCCTAATGATAAACCACATGGAGAAAGCAAATATATGCAGGGGAACTCGTAGATGTGAATGAAAATAATAGCCATGAAATGACATAAAGCAATAAAAACTACCTATATGTTTGTGAAGGCTATTGATTAAGGTGATGTATGTTTCCCCCTAAGTTCAATGCACATCAACACATCTTCAAATCAACAAAGTAAAATCACAATCATGACGACCTATTTATGCATAGGTAAGGCAACATAAAACAACAAGTCCTACATTTAACTCTCCAACTGGAGATTTTAATAACAGAGCAAATATTTGTTTTTCCTTGACCTATAACCCCACGTTGTGGATCGGGCAATGCAAATCTATCATGTCTCATCCCATCTTACGAGAGAAGCAAATCACACATCTATACCCAATGACTTTCAATCTTGCCAAACATACAAACCATACTTAATGACCTCAAATAGAGGTGGAGGGTATAAATTATCAATGTTAGAGGTGGACGATGCATATTATCAATTCTAGCCTAGTGTCATGCACTTCCGATCGAAAGTCTTGCACTTATAACAACATGAGATGTTTTCCCAACCAAAGCTTCTCCAAATATTATAGCGTATGGGCTAAGGGCATGGTCCCATGTACCTACTCCATCGCCTATTTTTTTGTTGCAGATGGTCCCATGTTGATTTTTTCAACCAGCTATAGGAAAAATTTGAATATTGACCTAGAAATCAAGAGCTCTACATTCTTTCCCCTTAAACTTCAGAGGTATTTGGAGAGGTGGGGCCGAGAGTTTCCCGATACTGTTTAGGCTGTGTTGTTTCCATGTGGCATCAAAAATGCATTCTAGCCACTAATTTTTGGTCTTTTTTTTAGAGAAAATTGCAATAGGTAAATGACTAAAATGCCCCTAAATTTTTTCAGAGCACCTACGAGATAATTATAGAGCCCCCACTCCATGGGACCATGCCCTAAATATCATTTTGGTGTCACCAGATTTCATCCTGAAATCTGTGACTACCCTATCCGAAAATTTTTCGTACTTTTAAAATAATGGGTCGTTTTGTATTTTTATTGCCTGAAAGTTCTTGTATTGCGTCAAGATAATCCCAAAGAGCCATATTAGCCTTTTTCGCCAAATACCCAGATGCCCAAAGTTGTTATATTCTGTCGTCGGGATTTGTCTGCGGGAAATTTGTATTTAATTATTTTGAGCCCCGTATGAGGCTATTTGCGCTCCGTTTTAACTCTATTATGAGCGAATATGTCATTATTCCTATGTGCCAGAAGGGTTTTAACTTGGAATAAGTTTTGGGCTTTATTTGTAACTTTTGGCAATTTTTCGTGTTTTTGTGGTGTCCCGTTTCGTTTTCTGTGAAATTTCTCTGGAACAATTCCTTTACCGGGTAAGCCCGATTTTTGGCCTGGAGCAGCTGGAAAACATATACGCACATTATGCCCGGAGGAAGTCGCATCGGAGGTCTAGATCACTGGGAAAAAGTGAAGTCGTGCACAAAAAACCCCTGCGGGGATGGGTGCATTTTTGGAAAACAAAGGATTTAAGCTGCAATGGGAAAAATAGAAGCCGCAGGCATGATGGGAATTTTATACCTGCCTAGCAGGGTACTTTTTCCCATGTTATAAAATTCACTTAAGCTGCAGTGGGAAAAATAGAAGCAGCAGGCAGGTGGGATTTTATTGCCTGCCTTGCAGGGTACTTTTTCCCGTGATAGAAAATTCACTTAAGCTGTAGTGGGAAAAATAGAAGCAGCAGGCAGGTGGGAATTTTGTACCTGCTTAGCAGGGTACTTTTTCCCGTAATATAAAATTCACTTAAGCTGCAGTGGGAAAGTTAGAGGCTGCAGGCAGGCGGGAATTTATGTCGCCTTGCAGGGTAAAAATTCCCATGGTGAAATAAAAGAAAAGTGACTTAAGTGAAATCATGGGATTTTATTGTCCCTTGCAGGTAAATAATCCCATTGTCAAAGTCAAATCACTTAAGTGGATCATGGGATTTCCGGGGTTGCCTTGCAGGGTAAAAAATCCCATTGTTAGAAATTCTTAAAAATAGAATTCTATTATGCAAAAAAGTGCGACCCACCTTGGGTGAATAATAATGCATTAAATAAATATTTGATAATATTTATTCACCCAATTTTGGCACCTAGGCTTGTGGAAAAGTCAACAAAAGCAAAGGGGAATAAATCAATTGGAAATAGAATTCCAAAATTAAATAAATTTAATTTATTTAATGCAGCCCCTTTTGAGAAGGAATTAATACTTTTTAAAGTATTAAATGATTATATTAATTCCTATTTTCAGTGGCTATGGTCAAAGCACACTGTGAAGCTTAAGTGAAGTGAAGTGTGGATGATTAAATTGAATTAATTTAATTTATTGGATGGTTGTCCTTAAACATGCTATATTTAAAAGAGAAGAGCATGATTTTTAATTAATTAATTGCCTTTAATTGTTAGGGCAATTATTAATTATAGAATTGTGAGGGTTATATAAGCATGGGCAGCCATATGGGTGAATTATTTAATTCACAGGTAAAGAATTGCATCCAAGAGGAAAAGTGCGCCCCCATTTGAAGAAGGATTTTGCTCAGGCAAGGTGGAAACAAGGCTAAAAGCTTCCAAATTTGGCACATGCTTTGAAGGAGGTTGATCTTTGTCTGCATAATTGTTTGCATAGGTGTTACAGGAGCTCAGGTGTTGTTGAAAGGATTCATGCTCTCTTTATGTGCAAATTAAACACCATTTTTTGGGGCAGCAGACTTGAAAAGTGCAGATTTTTACAATTAAAATTCACTCTTCATGCTCCGGTGGCCATTTTTGTCTGAATAAACTGCAGGAATTCATTACAGGTGCTTTACAAAGGAAAATGAGTTTTTATCAATGTCCAATACATTGCATATATCCTCCGAATCTGAAGAATTATCCAGATCTACACCAGTATTGAAGAAATCCGGCCAAGTAAGAAGAAAAAGAATTATTCAGACAAAGATAGACAAAGCTATGGCGAAGAAAGATGAAAAAGAAAGCACAACAGAGTTATGCATCACTTCTAAATTTGCAGCTACTGAAGACACGGATCTAGGCTCGAAACCTCTTGCTGAATTGATAGACAGATCCAAGCAAAAAAGACTTCACTCATGCATGCAGCAGAAACTTCACTCATGCGCGCAGATTAAAAGCAGTGGAATTATTCGAGTTGAAGTTTTTCCATCCACAGTCCAGTTGCCAGAGTTTGTTATGCAGGTGCAGATCCATATCCAGATGCAGATGCAGATGCAAATCCATATGCAGATCCAGATCCAGATCTCATAGTTGCAAAAGCTTCCAGCACAAAGGCTTCATCCTCTTGTTTCAAATGCAGCCCGTGAAGAAGTCAGTGCGTGGAAAATTCCTTCCAAGATCTTGTGCATGTGCTCTCATCTTCCAGTTGAAGCTTTCATTGAATTTTCATTCATCCAGAAGTGCTTTCCAGGATTTTTAATTGCTCATATGCAATTAAAAATAAGGATGATGAGTTATCTACGGCAAACAATGCATTGATGCATGTACTGGAGAAGAACTGCAAAAGCTTCAAGGATAAAAGAGAAGACAAGGCGAAGGAAAAATTCCAGCTTGCTTCCAATTCCAACTGCTTGCAATTCCAGCTTGTTTCCAGATCCAGCCGCTTCAAGATCCAACTAATTCCAGCTTGTTTCCAGATCCAGTTTGAATCAGCTGCATGCAAACATGAAAAAGGACAAAGTCAGCTTTCCTCTTCCTTCTTCTTTCCTTCGACAAAGTAATTGAGTGATCAATTAAATTATACAACTTAAAGTGATTGGTTTAAAAGCCATTACTTGAAGAAGTCAACTACTTGGAGATAGGTGGCAGGCATGCAAAATAGAAAGTTCTATTTTCAGTTGCAAATCATACATGTCATGCAAAGAGGAATTCCAGGAGGGAGATTGTCAGTTGTTTCTTCTCCGACTTCCACATGTGCCAGTTCAACTAAAGCTTCCAACTTGTAATTGCCCCTCTACATTCTATAAGTAGAGGAAGAACCTTCGGGTTAATCGATCGAATTTGTAAAGCAATCCCGAGTTCTAGACTTTGTCTTTGAACTCCTAAGAGCAACTTGGAGCAAAGGAATACAAAGGAGAGCAAGTTTCGAAGAACTTTGTGTCACGTTGTATCTTGTGTTTCTTGCTTTGAATCTTAGATCTCTTGATAAACTTTGTGTTATTTTAGATCTAGATCTAGAAAGTGCGCTTTGTTTTATAATTCGTGTGTTCATATCTATTAAATTTCTTCTATGTGCATGCAATTAACTCCGCTATCTACTAATTGAGATGCACATCTTCTCCATTTCTTCTCTATATTTCCTTTACTTCCTTTTTCTATAACTTTCTTTTCTTAAACAAATTGCTTACTTGCCGAGTAACTTCTTAGTTATGGTTCATGAACTAAGTGGTTAAAGTAAAACCCCCTGATAGATAATAACACATTTATATTGACAAATCTGACACGGGAGCTTCACCGATTAAATGAGGGAGATTTATCTCATGACTACCTAGGTTTGATGCTATGCAGAAAATCTAGCCAACACATTTCTTCTAACTTCCCACAAACTCAATGGATAAGATGCCAATTTATAACTACGGAAGCCAATTGGGTTTGCCATTCACAACATTCAATTGAAACAAATAAAAATGACCGGACAAGAATGCGCTTTGAAACCAAACAACCAAAAACTCATTCCACTGACCTCTAAGCAGGATTCCTTGAATGGCTATGGCATGGACTCTGCAACTGCCCGCTTCCTCCTTGTCAACCTCTGCCAACAGGTCTCTGCTCCCCAAATCCACATTTCCTTCTAGAAAGAGACCAAATGGATTCATGAAGGTGTTAGCTAAAGTGCAAGTGGAAGAAGAACCACAAGGCATGGGAGCCATTGGAAATGTAGCAATTGTGGGAGGCCTAATTGCAAATCCTGTGGTGGGATGGTCTCTCTACACTTTGAAAACAACTGGTTGTGGGCTGCCTCCTGGTCCAGGGGCTCCCTGGGTGCCCTGGAAGGCATAAGTTTCTTGGTGGTGTTTGGATTAATAGGATGGTCTGTCTACACTAAAGTCAAAACAGGATCAGGTCTACCAGGTGGGCCATTTGGATTGTTGGGTGCAGTAGAAGGATTCGCTTATCTCAGCGTAGTGGGCATTGCTGTTGTTTTTGGGCTGCAGTATTTGGATTATGGCTACATACCCGGTCCCACTCCTGGGGAGCAGTGCTTTGGCTAAATTTAGTTACGAGCTCCATAAATCTCAGAAGCAGACTCTGAGGAAATGAAATGTATGTACACTAATGTTGTTTTGTTGCTGTCTTCCTGTTTTGAAGATTGATTTGGTATAAAAACAGTTTTTTTCTTACATCAGTAAACACCCATCAGATGACCGGCCTATTCTACTTTTTTACACATAGGCGAGACTATTGGGCTTTTGATGTTTATTAGCTAGGCGTTAATATAGAACTAATTCCTCAACATGGGATATGCCAATGTATTCTATATTAATCCAGAGAGAAGCACAGCTTGATGTTAATACCAGAGTGAAACACACGCTCCAAGCACTCCAAAGTGATCTTAGTTCCGGAGAAAAGAAGGCTGTTAAAAGAGATGAAAACCTCGGGTTTGCAACCGAAAGTTTGCTTTGGGATTGGCAAAGCTTTTAGGAATTGCAGTGCCTAATAAGCCTCCCTTGTATTACAATTAATGTTAATGTTGGATTAACTCATACACTAAGACTTTCTGTTTTACCTTTTCCACACAATTTTTTAATGAGTAGATACTAGGTTAGTGTTAGGAAGGTGATTCTTTGTATGAGTATATGTAATCCTTGGGTCACCAAGATCTCTCCATTAACAGCTGCGTGTAACCCCTGACCGATCTTTAAACTCAGGAGTCCTAATAAGTGCAGGTTAGTGTTTGAGCATGGAATCAAACCAGCGCACAATAAGCTTTGGAAAATCCCGTCTTACGATTATTGTTAGTGTTGGATTAACTCATACACCAACACTTTCCTTTTTCCCTTTCCCACACAATTTTAAAAGAGTGGATACTAGTTTAGTGTTAGGAAGGTGATTCCTTTTGTGATTAGGAGTAATCCTTAGGTCGTCGAGATTGCTCTATTAATAGCTATCTGTGCGTAACCCTTAACGGAGCATTAAATTTCGGAGTCCTAATAAGTGCAGGTTAGTGTTTGAGCATTGAGTCAAACCAGCTCACAATGAACTTTGGAAAATCCTGGAGCTGAACTTTAAACTTAGGCATCTTAATAACCGTGGGATAGTGTTTTAGCACCGAGCCTCACCAGGTAACAATGACTTTTGGCAAACAGATATTGGTGCATAATATCATAGCTAAGATTTAAACTCGGGACCCTAATAACTGTGAGGTAGACATTTGACATTGGGCCTTACCAGCACGCATTGAACTTTGCCAAACAGCCACAGGCAATAATCCTCTTGCTGAACTTTGAATTCGGGCTTCCTAATAAGTGGGGTGTTGTGTTTGATCATAGAGCCTCACAACAGCACAACGAAAGATTTAAACCAGGCGCCCTAATATCTGTGAGGTAGCATTTGACATTGGGCCTGACCAGCTTGCATTGAACTTTGCCAAACAGCCACAGGCAATAATCCTCTTGCTGAACTTTGAATTCAGCTTCCTAATAAGTGTGGTGTAGTGTTTGATCACAGAGCCTCACCACAACACAACGAAATTTGTCAAGTGGCTGATTCTTGGTGAATGCTAGATTCCCACGGAACTTGATGCAGTCAAGGTTGAGTGTCCCAAGTGGTAGGGGGTGGGAGCCTCACCTTGCAGCTTTAGAGACTTCCACAATGGATTTAGCACAAAATCTTATTCCTTATTAATTTTCAAGCTTCAATAGGGTATTTACAATCTCAATACACTCCACTCATAACCTGAAAGCACTTTCAGACACATAGTAGCTTCATTGGCTTCACAAAACCTATGTTCAGACTCTGCACAACTACCCTAGCTCAAAACAAAGTTTCTTTTTACCAGAAGATTTTTTTTTTTTTGATGATAAAAACTCTCCTTTTTCAACAAACACGCGTTGCTATTTACAGCCAAAATGACCAGCAAGTAAAAGAATCCTAATTTGAATTTCTAAATAAATAGCTAATTAAATGACACCTATTTCTCTATCCCACAAAGATTGGGCCAACTGCTATAATTAGTAGGTACAATTTCCCCTATTTCTAACAATGTGCAAACGCTATAGTAAGAAATCTTTAGTCAACTCTTAATTCGGTGGTGAATCATTAAACAATTTAACATCATTCTCCCATTCTCCCAGATGCTCCTACATTAGACACCTGCAGTAAGAGAATTTGAGCTCTTGCTCAAATAGACTAAGTGGTAGAACCATTTTTTTGGTTGTAGAGATTGACAACCAAGGCTCCTTCATCCAACAAACTTGTGTTTCAGCTGATTATTTACACTCTCTTCGTTTCCAACTTTCGGCTGATCTTTCAACCCTTCTCTTTCTCTTCATCCAAATGGATTTTAAACACCATTTCTTCTTCTTTCTCCTCTTTCAACTTTCAGTTGATCTTTCAATCCTTCTCTCTCTTCATACAAATGGATTTCAAGCACCATTTCTTCTTCTCTCCTCTTTCCCTTCACTCTTTTATTTTCACTTCTGCTCTTCTCTTTGCATATGTGGATCTATGCCTATCTTTGTAAACCGACCACCTCCTCCAAATGGTTCTCAAATACCATTTGCTCATCTTCGTGTGTTGAAACCCACTTGCATCTGTCCACCTCCACCAAAAGCCTTCATGGCTTTGGTGACTTGTCACTTGCAACTTTTTTGCACCAACTGCTGCAACCTCTTTTCTTCTCATCGCTGCATATCATTTAAGAGCTCAAATAACTCCATTTCTTTTCTCATGAGCTCCCAAACAGCTCTTCCTCTATGTTTTCTTATTCTGCAAGTTTTAAGAGTGTAAATAGCTCTATATCAGTTCTTTTGAAGGCTATATCAGCTGCCTTCTCATTCTTTAACTTTGCATTATGCCACATAGGCATGTTCTCTTTAACATTAGTCCATCTCTTCACAGTCATGAGAGTCAAAACAGGCTCACTCACACACTTTTCTGCACCACAAAATATGAGCTCAATTGATTCATCTGCACCTTTCTTCACGAGTTCTCCATGTAATCCATTTTCAGCAATTTTGAGCACTTTAACATGTGCTGCTTCCTCTTCACAGCTTATGAGCTCAAATAGCTCAGCTCTTCTTTCATTTTTCATGAGCCTTCTCAGTGGCTCCTCATCATTCTTATGCACTTTAAATAGTGCTCTCTGCTTCTCTTTATTTCCTGCACATGCACAACACAAAACACACTTAGAATATAAAATTTGAGGCAAGACAGCCCCTTCAAGTGGTCTCCTCGATGGCACTTCTTCCTCCTTTGTTGTGCTTCCTTTTTCATCCTTTTTCTCTGCTCTAATGTTTTCAAAGAAACATTTTTCTCTCTGCTGCCATTGCAGACATTCCTCATCATTTCTCCCTCCAAAATGAGGTTTCCTTCTCTCTTCACACCTTCTCTTATGCCTTCCAAGAGGCAATCTTCATCTCTACTGTTTTTGTAGATTTTTCCCATCACTTCATCCTTTAAATGAGGATCCTCTCACTCCTCTGCAACTCCTCTTTCATGTCTGCAAAGAGACATGCTTCCCTTTCACTCTTCATCTCCTTGGCTCCCTTTAGAGCTCTTTCAAGTGCTCCAAGTTGCACTTCTTGTTCCACCTCTGGATTCACCATGACTGATCTCAAACTCAGTCCTCTTCTCTCATGGGCTGATATTAAGTTCAGCTCCTCTCTTTCTTCTCTATCCTCCACAATGAGGTTCTTCTCCTTCTTTTCTTTGGTGATACTCCTCTCACATGTTGCAGTCCTTGTCATGCCTACATACTCCAACACCACGAGAATCAAATAGCTCCTCAATCACTCTCAACTCTTCCTCCAAAAAGAGATTATCATGTTCTCCTTCCTCTTCATCAAATATGGGACCCTGCTTTCTCATTTCTTCTCTCTCTCGAGTCAACATGACTCTGTTTTCTTCATGACTTGAGTGTTTCTCAAACACACTCCCTCTCCTTTAACTTCTCTATGCATGTGGTCTCTTCCCAGACCATCAACTTTGTCTGCAACCTCATTCAAATGGCTGCTCTCTTCTTCACATATCTTCTCTCCATCATTATCCTCTCTCAAGAGACATTCTTCATCTTCATTCAAGAGGTAAACATCCTCTTCATCTTCTAACTCTTCATTTTCTTCTTCCATTCTCTCCAAAATGAGTTGCATCTTCTCAAGCTCCTCCTTGAGCTCTATTATCTTTGTCCTGAGTGGATCACTACCTCTGTTGTGCTTCTCTTTTATCTCTTTCTTGTGACAACTCCCAAGTGCCATTTTTCTTCTCTCTATATTGCCTTTCATGGCAATCTTCTTTTTCTTCTCAGCAAGCTCCTTTTGCATAACTTGCATTTCTCCATGACAGTCCACTGCTGCCATCACTCCTTCACTCTCTTTTTCTTTCTTTTGGGCTCTCTTAAGGCCTCTCTAACTCATTCTGTTCTTGAAAATAGTTCCTTGTTGCCTCAGTGACAACTTCATCTCTCTCATTCACTAAACAAGCTCCTCTGTCATAACTTGCTCTCTCTCTCTCTCTCTCTCTCTCTGACTTCTTTTTCACAGCCTGACTTCTCTCATGGTCTCATTCAAGTTCTCTTTCACACTTGACCTTTTGACACTTCTTCACACTCACTTTCTCTGCAAACTTCTCTTTCACAGCTTGCATGCCACAGGTTTCTCTTTCACAACCTATTTTAGACTCAAAACAGAGTCTCACACTTCTCACAATGTTCTCTCAATGGCAGGACGCCTCTTTCATAGCCTGCAACTTCATGAGCTTCAATGAGCTCTCTTACTTTCTTCAATCTCTTTCTCAACAGTCAACACTCCTCTAAGCACTTCCACAATGCTTCTCAATGCTTTTACAAAGCTTGCAGGACTTCACCAACCTGCAATGGTCCTCTATGAGCTTCAAATTGCTCATACACACATCCTCTTGCTTCTTCACACCTCTGTAGGACTTGAAACCTGCAACTCAGCTGCAACAGAGCATCTCCAACTTCTGCACTCTCTCTTTCACATCTCCAGGACTTTATAACCTGCACACAAGTTTTAATGAGCTTTTAACACTCTCTTACTCTCTTTCAACTCTCATCTACTCTCTTGCACGTATTCAATCTTCTCCTGCTGTGCTCTAGCTGCTACAAACTTCTCACAAACACTTCATGCATCATTTCTCATTCCCCAAGAGCATTCTCTAGCTCTGATACCACTTGATGCAGTCAAGGTTGAGTGTCCCAAGTGAATGGGAGCCTCACCTTGCAGCTTCAAAGACTTCCACAACGGATTTAACACAAAATCTCATTCTTTATTAATTCTCAAGCCTCAATAGGGCATTTACAATCTCAATACACACCACTCATAACCTCAAAGGGCTTTCAGACACATAATAGCCTCAATGGCTTCACAAAACCTATGTGCAGACTCTGCACAATTACCCTAGCTCAAAACAGAGCTTTTTTACCAGCAGAAAACTCTTCTTTTGATTGATGATAAAATCTCTCCTTTTTCAACAAACATGCGTTGCTATTTGCAGCCAAAATGACCAGTAAGTAAAAAAATCCTAATTTGACTTTCTAAATCTAAAAATAGCTAATTAAATGACACCTATTTTTCTATCCCACAAAGATTGGGCAGTTACAAACAACTGCTATTATTAGTAGATACAATTTCCCCTATTTCTAACACCATGCCAACACTACAGGAAGAAATCTTCAGTCAACTCCTAATTTGGTGGTGAATCATTAAACAGTTTACATCATTCTCCCCTTCTCCAAGATGCTCCTGCATCAGAAATAAACTGATTGACAATTTTATTTTCATGATCCAAACTTATTTTCCTTATATCATTTGATAATAAGCTTGCTTAGAGCACTTTGCATTGTTGCAGCTACATTTCTTCAATGGGTAAATCTAAAAAAAAAAAAAAACAGAATTATATTTCTATAAATAAGATATTAACAATACAATGCCAAGCCATGGTACTCATACTCCAAGATCTATCCTTAGACTTCCAACAACATAATAAAGAAGAAAAAGAACATATCATCAGCTTATGCATCCAATGAATGTAACTGAAGGATCTTTTCAATCTGATTCCGCTTCTCTGGAGGCCATGTGAAAGGCAAAGGGCCAAAGTTGATCAAATTATGATGATCCAAAGCCCAATTTGCCAACGCGTCCGCCACTTTGTTCTGATCTCTAGGAACATGTTGATATGAGATGGTTTGAAATTGTCTAGCAATAACCTGAATATTATCCTGAATCCTGACAATTCTCCAATTTTTGGATCTATAGGATGTTTAAGTTGGATAATAACCTTAGAGTCAGATTCCACTATAATTCTAAGACATCCCAATTTAGTTACCTCCTGGAGAGCTCGTTGAATTGCCCAGATTTCAGCCACATTATTGGTGGAGTAACCCAATTGCTGAGCAAAGAAGAAAAGGGGAGTTCCCATAGAATCATGAGCTATGGGCCCGAATTCCCTCTTGTTGCTCCATCAGTATTAAGTTTAACAAAATCAAAAGGAGGAGGCTTCCATTTTCTTAGAGCTATGGGCACCGATAATCTAGTACTAGAAACAAACTTCAATTTATTTTCCTGCAAATTAAGCTTGTGTATCATGCTTTTCCATTTGCCAGGTAAGGGAGAAGGAATTTTCACATTATGCTCAATAGTTTCCACTATATTGCTTCGAGTGAGTTCCTTGACATACCAAATGTCTCTATTTTCAGATTTGAAGATGCGTCTGTTTCGCTCCTTCCATACATTCCACAACATAAGAGAAATAGCGATCCAAACTCCTTTATTAAGATCCCGAGTGTGAAAGATGGATTGATTTCAGACTCTAAAAATTTCCACAAGGTTCGTAGAAGGATTCCAATTGATAGATAACCTTAGAAGCACGGAAATGCCCCAGGCGGTCCCGTTTCTTAGTAGAAACGTTTCGGAAACGCTTTTGAAACGTGCCAGACGTTTCCGGAAATTTCCCAGGCGTTTCTAGAAAGTCTAGCACGTTTCCGCTGGTTTTTAAAGTTTCAAGCATCAAAACTTTTTAAAAAATAAAAATAAAAGCATTTAATAAACCTAACCCTAATCTACCTACCTAGACTTGCTAAAGACACTTCCTAAAAGCTATATAATGACCTCTTGGGTCCATTCTAAATCACACTCTCATTTTCTCTCTTGCTAAATCTGGATGATATATTCTAGAATCTAGATTATTATCATGTATATGTGAATCATTGAAATTGTAACCATGTTGAATGATGAGTCATGACTCTTTAGAAGTTCAAATTTCAATGAATACAAAATATTTTGAGTGCTTTATCAATTATCTCTTATGGTCTACAATTATAAAATGAGTATTATGCATATATATAATATATTAATAATATATTGTACAAACATTTCGTGACGTTTCGTATTCGTTTCCATTTCTGTTTCCGGCAACGAAAGCGTATAACCAATCAGCAAAAATATTCCATAGAGACATAACGGAAGGGCACTCGAGAAAAAGGTGAATCAAAGTTTCATCTGCTTCTTTACATAAAGGACACCAGAAAGGTCCCATCATACCCACCTTAGGCCACAAAGCCGGCTGCCAAAGATCAACAAAAATATCCTTCCAAGGATGAGGCTGAATACCCGCCAAGTTGCTATATCCTTCAGCTACCGAATAACTCCCTTCCGAAGATTTTCCCCATGCAAGGGTATCAGGATTGGAAGAAAGAGGAAGGATTCGATTTTGAAAAATTGAATTTGGGCCATAGACAAATTGACCTGCCACAAAGAGGGAGGAATCCACTCAGTCCCCTGAGACGATGTTTGCAAATAATGGATAACCTTTTTCTTTCCTTTGCTATGAAGAGTATTCATAATATCTCTAAAATCCGGATACTGCTCAATCAATGGGTAAATCTAGAGTTTGTTTAATCTAAATATATTAGAGAATGTATAAGAGATTCATGAGACCACTAGTGTTTCTATGAAATATATATCATATTGAAGGGCTAGATCCTTGCTCCTCACAATCCTTCTAAAAATGGAATGGAGGGAGGTTTAATCAGAAGAGAGATCATTATTGTGTAATATGTATATATATCAAAGATCCTAGAGGAGACTAATGAGATCATCAACATTTTCTCTTGTTATTGTCTGCTCTAAGTTAGCTGTATTTGCAAGGTCAGGTTTTCCGTAAAGCTTGGTCATGAAGTTGAAGCCCAGAGATAAATATTTAAACAATATAGGTAAATGGACCTAATTCTCCTTATGGGCTTCCACAAGGGGGTTTGCATAAGCTAATCTGTATCTGACCTGGCTACTACCTAAAAACAATCTTTACCTTTACCTTTTATTTCCAAAAAATGCACAAAAAGTTTAAGTGCTAGATCCTTGCTTCTTACAATCTTTCTAACAAGTGGAAGGGGAAGTAAATTTTTTCAAATTGCTAATAAAATATGTCGGTGAAATGAATTCACAGTTGGCCCTGCCACAAGTTCACCAATTATTTGAAGGATTTACATGTGAATACATAAAAAGATACATGGAAGATAGATATGAGGGGAAACTTCCGAAAGACTAATAACAAATTAAGGAAGAGGGGTGACAAGAAAATAAGTTCTCCATTCAAAATATAATTCTATATTCAGTTCCATGGCCGAGAGGCCATGGGATGTACATTACAAACCATACAATTACACCCCCTTTCTTCACTCATTTATACATCAAGACAACCCATCAACTTCGTATGAATATTCATCTTCTTAAGACTGTTCAACTTCTACTTCCAATGTCTTTTCAACTTCCTATGACTATTCAACTTCCACATTTGACAATTCAACTTCTTTGGCACATATACAAAGATTTAATTCTTTATAGTTTACCGTTACATAATACATAGAGTCAAATTCAATTATTTAATTTGTACGCTACTAACAAAATAAGTATTATGGACGTCTTTGGTTGATTACACATTCACTTGTTTCTTCCATGGAGAGGTCTTCAGGGTTTATCATTCCTCATTCATCAACATTTTTGGCTGAAAACTATAGTATGTATATCAAAGGACAAACAAATGGAATTAAAACAAAGTGACAGGCCGCATGCAGAGAGACAATATATTCCATAGTACATTATAAGCCACAAAACATCTAACCTATTAGTGTCATGGGAGCATGCAACAGTTGTCTCTGCAGGTATGTCGGAGAATACACAGTGATGATCACCACTATATATTTTGAAATAAACTGAAGAAATAGGGAATTTTACAAGTAGCTGTGATTTGGCAAAAATATCCCCTAAAATATTTGAGCCGGTGTTGCAAATTCTCAGCTCCCAGTGCTACCCCTGGCAAAACTCTTCTTCCTACATGGCAGCTGCTCTCCATTCTGTGGATAAGATTATATGTACTGCAGTTTTGTAATTCAAAATGTTGGATGAAACCCTCTGAGGCACATAAAAGCAGCAGTTGCCCCCTTCATGGGACCCCCTACCTAACAGTGCCCATACCCTGATGGGACAAGCACAGATTCACACAACTAAATAGAGTGATTTCTCAGCATAAATGTTGCATATTACAATGGCTATTATATAGCCATGGAGGTAAGAAAACTACCTCGTACAAAATAGGAAACTAATAACCCGTTTATAATATTACAGGTAAAACAAACATAACAATAGACCCGTTTACAATAATACGGTGTAACCAAATAACCATGGAATATATTGTTATTATAACAATACTAGACTGCACGGAAACGCCATATAGGTCCTCGTACCAGCCTGGAAACGTACCAGGTACTGGTACGAGGACTGGTATACTGTGGGTACGTTCGGAAATGTACCCATAGATATAGGGTACGCAATGGGTACGGTTTTGCCCTACCCGTAACGCACTCTATGTCCTGTGGGTACGCGTTTCTAGATGTACCCATAAAAAAAAAAAAACTCGTCAAAACTTAAAAACTCGCCAAAGACAACATTTCTTTCCTTTTTTGGCAATTCTTTCCTTTTTTGGATTTTTGGTGAAGAAAATTTGTTTGCCATTTTTGGAAAGGGTTCGGGAAGATGTAGCAGCAAAAACTTGCATGTGCCATAACTTTCATTCTGTGGCTCGTTTTGTGCTGTTTTCTCTAAAAGTGTATATTTTCTCGAGCTCTACGCATTGACGGCAATATTTTTCTTTTTTTCATAAAATCCATTTTTGCACCTTTTTGGACCAAGCAACTTCTTGCAATCTTCTGAAAGAATCATGAGCTTTGATCACCTGTAGACAGATTAGTAATTAAAAATACTGGATAGCTTTCCAAAACTCGGCGAGTACTCGCCAAAACTCGGCGAGTATTCTCCCGTGCTCGGACTAATCGTCCCACCTGCCAGCTTGGATCCATATTTTTCCTGCTTAGTTATGATGTTTCGGGAAATATGCCAGACAATACTATCGTGCTGAGTGGATCAAGGAAGGTCACCATGAACAATCAAAACTCCTTGAATCTTATCACAGTCACTAAGATAAATAACTGTGATAGAGAAATATGAAGCAAATGGAGTTGCCATGTTCAACTCCTTCCTTTCAGATAATTTTTATTACCACACTTGTTTTCTTGATCATTTCCTTAGAATGTACAATCTAAATACTTATTTATTTTGAAAAGCAATGTATCAGTAATTTGATACTTTGTAAATTGATTTGTTATAGATGAGTGGTAAAAGACCTCTTCTGCTACTACATGATGTAATGTGAAAAGAAAGACTTCGCCAAATATAGGTGTAAATGCACCATGACTAAGTATTAAATTTCAATAAGTATGCAATGTATGAGAATTAAATTTCAATAAGTATGCAAATGCTTATTTATATATATATATAAAACGTACCCAAAAGCGTACTGTACCCGCGATTTTTAAAAATTTGCTGTTTCAGCATACGAAACCGCACTGTATCCGTACCCATATCCGTGCAGTCTAGTAACAACATATTCTACTAACAAATTAACTTACTGTAACACAAGTAATTTACCATACGGTAAATACCAAATACGAGAGCACCAACAAAGGATTTCCTAACATACCCTATCTGTAGCATGGTAGCTAAATCTCCAAACTGCCCAAACACCATCCAGGCATTTCTTAGGTGAGAAACTGTAATCCATGAGCTTTAGGGATCCAGATTCTTTTGAGATGGTTTAGTCCTAGGGCAAGGCCACATAAATGCCTTTTATAGTACTACAAAATAAAAATGCCTGCATAGTAATCTATTTTCATGAGATGATTTCTTTTATATATGCTTTTATGTTTGGTATGGTTATATCATTCTGTCTTCTAAGCTGAAGACAAATTTACTTTGTAATGTCTAGAACACTGGATTCTAGTAGCAAGCAGCAAAGATTCAGTGCCATCCCTATCTGGAATATGAGATCTGTCTCAGGTGATTTGAACTTCCTGGCTGATTACACATTTGTTTTGTGGCTATATAATTCTATCAGTAGTTGTACCAATTGTTGCAAAGAGTTCCAATAGACAATAAAAGTAGCATCAACAAACGTGTTTGTAAAAACGAGCCAAGTAAATTTTTAGACTAATGTAACCTCAATGTTATGTGGAGCTAATGTAATATTTTGTTGACTTGTGATTTGCAATCCGCAAAAATATTTGTGCAACTATTATTAATTACAAAAAATGTTTCTATCAATATTTTTGGCGGCTAGCTTGAAGGCATTGACTGCTAATTGAAGATGACGCTGGCTTGAAACTTGTTTTATATGAATAGGAGTAATTGGTGAAGAATTTTGAAAAATATACCAGTATTGGCCAAGGCAAAATACCAGGTTAAACTACCATCCAGATCTTATTAGATATTTGAATATCTCCTTTAGTTTTGATGTTTCCCTATTTGGCCTATGGAGATCTAGGTATTAGATATGTCCATCAAAATCTCTCAAAGACGACAAAATTACTTGTAAATCTTCTAAAAAATGTGCTACAAAAGATAATTCAGAAAGCTGGCTTACAATTTTGCACCGTCAACAATCCAACTTGAAAACGATAATCATGTAAATTTAATGTTTTTGATGAAGCAGTATAGGATGCCCGGTTTGCATAAAAACAAAGTCTATCTTCTTTCTCTCTCTATCCCATGCCTTCCTAGCGGTATAAATACAAATATATTTCTGAAAGCATTATTAATTCAAATCATAAAATAAATTAAATTCTAGTGAAATTGACATTTTTACCAAGAAAATAAATCTCAAAACTTTCACAAAAACAAAATCTCTACCATCTTCAATTTGGAGTATGTTCTTCATTGAGACATCGATAAAGAAATTTTACAACTCTGAACTTAATCTTATGTTACAAGGACTCCAGACAAATACAAGCCCTAAATTTCTATAGAAATAGAAGAACTTGTATTGATTGAAACTTGTCAGTGTTGTATCGATCAGTGCATTTTTGCCGACATACTCCAAACCTATGGCAAATTAAGAGTTGGGCATGGACATATGCCACTTTAAAGGTTGCAAAATTGCAGTTAGTTGAAGCATTAACTGTTTCACCAAATAAAATAGAAAATATAAAAGACAATAAAAAAATATTGAAGCCTCTACCAAAATTGTAACTTTGGAACATTCTAGGGGCATCCCCTGCTTTGATCCCTTAACAAACACACATTTACATCAGCCGGTTGATCCCTACACAAATGTGACACCGAGCTTATAAAGGAGAAATGAATATAGATTGTAGTTATGAAAGATACAAGCCTGACAGGTCTATTATGGTCTGTCAGAATTTGAAGTGCTCACATTTCTCCATTAATAAAACAAGAAAAGAGATATACTAAAAACACCATAAACAAAAAGTTTAATAACATCATTACCATCGCCTTCACTGCAAAAATGTAATATATACACTCTCCAACTTGGTTAATCCAATTTCATCATCATACTTCCAAAATATGCCAAGATAAAAGCTTTAAAATAGAGTAAGAGCTTTGAAACAGGATGTAACAGAAGGGTTATGTTTAGAATTCAATATGTCATTTTTTTAGTTTATGTGCCCTGGGAATGGATGTTTGATGCTGTGGATTGCACTTGACTGCCATGGCTCGTGTAGCTTGTAATACACAAGGCCTTGATTTCAATTTGTGAATCTTTTGAAAATCATCAGAAATTTCGAACAAATGCATGAACAAAAAATCAATATGAATGCCCTCAACAAAATAATGCCCACATTGCAGAATTCAATCGTTTTTCAACTCACTGATCACACTAATATCCACATTGCCAAACTCAATTAATTTATCTTCATATACACACTGTTATTCCATAATCTGAATAAAATCATGCCCACAAAGCTAAATTCAATATTTTTCTCAAAAAACTATACCTAGATTGTCGCAATCAATGTTTTTGTCGACAAACTCATATCCACACTCTCTAAACACCTCTATCTCACTTGCATCTCTCTCAATGCTCTCTTTCCATTTAGCCAGCATGGTAGATGTACTTCCAACAAGTATTGGAATCAGGCCCTGAAAATATAACATTATACATTGAAAAGAAATGTTCAATCAACTTTCATTATGATCTTGAATTCCTTTGCATATACTAGTGTATGTTCTACACCAGGTTTTGGGTTATTGGTGATAACGAAACAGACATGAATGAACAACTGGGCTGTTTGTGATTTTTCTCAAGTCACTAGATAATATATCAGAACTGCTTTGAAAGCAGAAAGACAAAAATACTCTATTATGAACCTGAAATATGATAACAAAGCACAGTATCCACAACCACTGACTTAAAATGAATATAACCAAATATAGGAAAGATAACAAAGCACAGTATCCACAACCACTGACTTAAAATGAATATAACCAAATATAGGAAAACAAGAGCAAACCTTCTAATTTTCAATATGAAAAGCAGGATTAATTATTCTCCTATGTTAAGCTCAATTTTCTCTTTCCAGACTGACAAGACCATCTCCATGGAGTTGCTTCATATGGTCACTCTTCTTATAGAGACCATATTTGTTGGATAAAACTTCCCAAAATGGGTCTAGGTAATCGCTGTTGCTGTATGACAATTTTAAAGAATTAAAAGAAATAATTGGGATCTATGATGTAAAAAAAAATAACAAAATATCATAACCATGAATCGATATTTGGAATATACACTTGGGTGCTCAAGCAATAGCCATTTGCCTGTTGCCTTATCGCTGAACAATCATAATGCAATCAATGGTAAATATCACTGCACTGTTATCATCTGTCTTTATTTACCACATTTAACTATTTCTTTATAAATTAATTATATCAATAATATCCGCAATATTTAAACTTTTATTAGAAAGTGGTTCTCATGGCACACATTTAACTATTTTTTATCAATTAATTATATTAATAATGTCTATCATATTTTAATCAAAAATGTATCATATGTGTCAAGTAAATGTTTGGGAAAAAAACCTGCCAAAAAACAATTTCATTATAAAAACTAGTATCGGAATAAAAATATTTGTTGACCATTTCAAACTATAACATATTTTGCATTTCAAACTATAACATATTTTGTATTCCAAACACTTGATGAGTATCACCAAAAATGTTTGAGTACACTTTCATATTCTAACTTTTTATGCTAAAAGTAAAAGTTTGAATGTCTCTAAATGTTAAATTTAACTTTTTGTTAAGTAATTCATTCAAGACATATATCAAAAGGGTTGTAGTCCAATTGGCACAAAGTGAGGCTTGTCATACCATTCAATATTCATTGAGGTACAAGGATGATGTTGGGATCACGCCGAAGCAAATTTGGCGGAACATACAAAGTATGTTTATCCTTCAATTGAAAAAATGAAAAGCTAATTCTAGGAGTTAAATTGTATTTCTTAGCATATATTGAACGAGTGCTAATGCTAAATGCGGAGTTAGCAACTAGTTTCCAGAGCATAGCAGACTCAAAGAAACCAAACATCTCTCACCAAACTTTAGTCTCATTTAATTTGATCTTTAAAGTCAGTTGACAATATTTCCTTGCTTTTGACATCTCCATGTCTAATTAGTTGGCTCTCTTTTCCTTACATTGTTTTCCATTAAGGCTATAACTTTTCACCATGTAGTTGCCCAATTGTTCACCTTGTTATTGTTCCACATAGTGATGACCTTACTTTCAAAATGACACAAAGATAAAGCCACTAAGATTTCATTAAAATGAACTCCGATAAAATGTTGTGTGGAATTTGCAGGAAACTTTATGATATGTTTGATATATGTTAATGACATTAATAGTTGCAGGTGGACAAAAACATTATTGTGGATGGAATTATTTATTCTTCTTGATTTAGTATCCCATGTTACAATATAAGTTGTAATTTTGAAAAAAGTTTATCCTAATCAGTTAACATGTCTCAAGTTTTTTCTTTGTTATTTGCCATAGATATCGAAGAAGCGCCATAGATCTACCTGGTTTGAAGAATGCACATGTGAATGATGTAAGACATGAATTGTTCCAAGACAAAACAATGCAAACATACAAGACTGCAAATTACAAAAATACAAGAGAGATAATCACAATAACACATAAATAGCTCCAACTCAATATAATCTATGCTCCATAGGATAGAATGATGCAAGTCATGTACATATATGAGGTGAATGTGCAACCTCCTAGATCAGTGAGGAATAACTCTCACTAACTAATACTAGAAGTAGAGTTGACTCATTGCACACAACTAGTAAGCTAACTTAATACAATTAATAAGCTAACTCAACACAATTGACACCTAAGCAAGCATATCCCATGAGTGCAGGAAAGTTCCAAGTAAATAAACAAATACAAGGAAAATGAATATCCTACACTAACACCCCCATAAACACAACTTAGGTGGGCATAGTGAAAAGGAAAGTGGGTCTCAACAACAAGGCTTGATGAGGTACCCACATATAAATGAAAATATCTCATAAAGTGGAGAAAAGGAGAAAACCCAGTGGGAAAAACTCCCCTCAAAAGAGAGAAATGAAGAAGTGAAGAAGGCTAGAAGCCCCCGAAGATGATGAAGTTGCTGATGTGGATAAAAGAATTGGGTCTTGACAACAAGGCCATGTTAGGTACCCAAGTACATAAAAAGATGAAATGGGAAGAAATAAGACAACCCGATAAGAATCCAAAATTTGATGAAGCACTGATAAAGAATCTCCAACAAGTAGAACTTGCTCCAAAGATTACCCTCCAATAAGTAGAACTTGCACGAACAAATATGTCCAATATTGTTTTAAAAACCATTAGTTGGCCAAGTGGGCACACAAAAAACAGAGGACAAAGTCGACACTACAGAGGAATGGAGAAGTTGTGTGAACATGCCATGCTCAAAGAGTACTACGAGAATTCACAATTGCTACAAGGAAGACACAAGTGATCCTCAATATGGGTTCCGACAATAGGCACCTTTTTAGATACCCATTTACAATGCATGTACAAAATTCTTCTCAAGAGAAACACATGCACTAAATGTGCTTATTGCAGAAAGAAGAAATGAAACAAACAAGTCATTGTGGTGGCGAAGAGGGCGGGGTAGGGTGGGGGTGTGGGGAAGGGAAGGGGTTTGGTCTCCTACCAAATCGGGCCCCACCCTCCGGTCTTCAAAATAGATTTTGGAAAATGAACCAAGTGATCATCATCTTCTTCATCATCCATTGCAAAAATCCTCCCAAAATGTGGCACTTTATAACTTAGTGTGTTTTACAATATAAATAGGACTAATGCGTGGGAAATTAAAAATATGAACTTTTGCAAAAGACGACACTCAATTCCGAGCTACCGATCAAAAGTTATTACAATAATGATTTCCCATAAATAAGGCCTATTTTAAATAATATTGCACTCAAGCATTAAAAAAATGCACTAGATGAGGGTGAACATAGCTTTCAACCACTCGTTAGAATTGACATAGAATTTAGATTACAATGGTTTAATTTTTGAAGGGAATTGGCCTCCTGCCAACCCGAGCCTCACACTTCGTCTTCGTCAGGCGAAGATACAAGCTTAATTAAACACTTAATTCCTTTCATGCAATTTTTTTCCAAATGACTTATTTTCCAAAAGGCATGAAAATGATAATTTTTGAATGCTAAAATCATACAAGTTGGAAAATAATGAAAATAAGGATTAATACTACCCTTTTGCCACTTGGACGTGGGCCCACCAAGGAAGAAGCGTTGGAGGAGTGGCTTTAGGGTTTGAAACCCCAATTTTTTTGATTTTCTTGTTTTGAGTTGTTATGGCGCCGCTTAATGACTGCAAATCAATGCAAAGGAGGTCGTTTTGGGCTTGGAGAGGCCAAATACAAGTTCCATAGCTTGATTTTCAACTTGTAGGTGTGTTTTTCGTAGGTCCGGGGTGTTTTTGCAAGTTTGAGGTGTTTTATTACATATTTCAACCAAAAAAAAGGCTCGCGGGCGAAAATGCCCTCCCTAGGGTTTTGTTCACCCTCCAACATTATTTTGATGGGCAAGGATGCAACCCAGGTTTGCAAATGAGCTAAAAATGTGGCTTTGATGATCAAAACAACAACCCAGATCTGAGGACGCCCTTGCTGATTTTTGAGTGAAACCAAATTAGAATCACATTAAAAATGCCTTTGGAAGATTCCTTGTAACAAGCAATGGCCCAAAAACATTTCCAGAAGCTTTGTCCTGTGTAGAAATGGCCGCCACAATAGAAAAACTACAAATATTTCTCCTTTACCAACAATAAAGTAATATTTTTTTTTTTTGCAAATAACAATCTCAATTGAAAAACTTGCAGGATAAAACTAGACACACTCAATACCAACTTGAATTTGATACCATATGCTCCATGAAATAGAATGATGAAAGAGATGTAGATATAGAAGGTGAATGTGCAACCTCCTAGATCAGTGGGGAATAACTCTCACTAACTAATACTATAAGTAGAGTTGACTCCACACAACTTAGTAAGTTAACTCAACAGAATTGGTAAACTAACTGAACATAACCGATAAACCTAAGCAAACATATCCCATGAGTGTAGGAAAGCTCCAAGTAAATAAACAAATATAAGGAAAATAAATATCCTACACTAACACCCCCATAAGCACAACTTAGGTGGGAAGTGAAAAAGGAAAGTGGGTCCCGACAACAAGGCTTGATGAGGTACCCACATACAATGCAAATCTCTCATAAAGTGGAGAAAATGAGAAAATCTAGTGGGAAAAAACTCTCCCCAAAAGAGAGAAACAAAGAAGTGAAGAAGGCGAAGAAGGCTAGAAGCCCCTCGAAGATGATGAAGTTGTTGATGTGGATAGAAGAATTGGGTCTTGGCAATAAGGCCATGTTAGGTACCCAAGTACATAAAAAGATGAAATGGGAAGAAATAAGACAACTTGATAAGAATCCAAAATTTGATGAAGCACTAATAAATAATCTCCAACAAGTAGAACTTGCTCCAAAGATTACCCTCCAATAAGTAGAACTTGCGAAAAAATATGTCCAATATTGTTTTAAAACCATTGGTTGGCCAAGCAGACACAAAAAAATAGAGGACAAAGTCGACATTTGCAGAGGAACGGAGAAGTCCAAATAAGCTTTAGGGACTACTTGGAAGATTCCATCATTTGACAAATTTTCTTCTCAAATAATTCAAAAATAGGACAAGTTGATCCAAATGGTTGCAATCAAGTCCAAGTCACATGCCCTAATAACAAGTAATGGTAAAGGAAAGGAGAAGAAACATGAGAAGAAATAAGAAAAAGGACCAACCTAAGAAGGAAGTGTTTTCAAAATAACCCTCCTAAGTTATTTTGACAACTCATAGATCCATTTTTGGACTTAGGAAATTTTTGCTCAGAGAAGCCATAGAAAACTGAATTTTAGTCTTCTACGGAATCAAGGAACTTAGTGTTCTGTGGGCTTTCCTAAATCGTAAAATTAAGGGGAGAAAAACAAGACTTAAGTAGAATTCGACTCAGAAACCCATAGTTTATTAGAACTTAGTGTTCCGTGGAATATATGAAAGCAAGATGTTCCATGGGTTCTTCTAACCCACAAAACAAAGGAATCAATATCTTGTAGGTTGAAGGAAATTCAGATTACTGGGTTTACGCACTAGCTAATGACATGATCCACAAAATTAAAAGATGGAATATAGCTTAGGATCTTCACGACATGTAAAGTGAGTTTTGTGCGGACTCGAGAGAAATTTATAACTCCATAGAATTGATAGAAATGACGTGCAACAAAAGATGGGTTATTCTCTTGAAAGGCCATGATACATAGGGGAGAAGTTTGAAGTGCTACAAAGAAAAAGAAATGTAAGTTTATAGATTGACTAATTTTGGAAGTTGTGGAACACTATCATAGTCTTTTGTGGGTTTCCCCAAAATGGTGTTCCAAAACTTGAAAAAATGTAGAACAAAGAGACATGGTCACAGTTGAGACTCAAACAACACGAAGAATAGATCTCTACGGAAAGTGGGAAAGAGAGTTATGTGGATGATTAATGACCATTGTCTCATGGGTTTCTCAATCCATGAGAATGTTCAAATTAAAATCCATGAAATGTTGTAGACGTTGTGGAACGAGGGAACATAGTCATGGGTAAAGTGTCATGCAGAAGAATGATAGACCGCCGCAACATAATGGGAGTGTAAAACAACTAAGCGTGGAAGTTTTCAAAGCTACGCAATAGGGAGTAGCCATAAAGGACATGCAAGAGGTCGTATAATATTAAAATACCGCAAAGTAAATAAAATACGTGGACGAAGGTGTAAAACCCACGGGAAACTATGAAAATCATCGAATTCCACGAATTACACACATGAACCGCATCTAATTCAAAATCAATCACTCAACCAATCTACCGACCGAATTTAATCAAGTATGGGCATTGTCTTCCTCAACCTATAAATATGATGGCATGCGATGCAGCCATGTCGCAGCACCCATACATATATGCAAGAATTTATGGAAATTGGTCCTTGGGGTTGAATTCTTCATCCCCATTTTCTAACAAGATGGAGCTTATCCTTTATAAAAAGGAGTTCCCTCTTTTCTTGTAACGACACCATACCAAAATGGTGGTTGACTTCCCATAAGTTCCAGACCTCGGTTTTGAACTCGTAATGTGTTTAAAGCCTTCGCCATGAATGTAATGGTTTGTGTATCTTGTAAGAAATTAAATCTTGTGTTTTTGGCTCTCCTTATGACATATACTTATGTTTTATCATGTTTTTACCTTGCATTCCTTCTTTGGTATGTTGTGTGCATTTTCTACTTGTAGGGTTCCATTTTATGTGTTGTAAATGTGTGGGAGGGGTTAGTTTGTGCGGTTTCATGTTTGTGGCATGTCTGTATACCCTTCCCTCCTGCATTTTCTTCCCTTTCTTCCCCTCGTGGAGAGTGATTGACCCTCTCTTTTGGTGCTATCACCGCCCCCTTTTAGCTTAGGTTTTTCTTTCTCTCTTTCTCTCTCTCCCTGGTCCCTTGGATGTGTTAGTGTAGGTTATCTTAGAGGTAGTGTTAGCATTAGCTCGGATATGTAGAGGAACTAACCTTCTATGGAGGTTTGTCTTAAGATTCAAGGTCCCACACTTGGAGAAAATCCCATGTTAGCCAAAATTATTGATCTTCCATGATCAAATCCTAGGGTGCTACTTTTGTGTGAATAGTTATGGTATGCCCAAAGTGGGGAAAAGTTTGAAGAGATTTACAATTTCATATCATAAAGTTTGATGTTTTATTGGTGATATTAAACACTTGGAGGCATTTCTCAACACATCTAGTGACTCTATTGGTCTAAAAATCCATTTTCTCAATCAACAAACCACCTTCCATCATTTTAGTCCTATTTTCCATGAATTTGTGCAATCATGACTTCATTTCCTCAAAGGAATCCTTAGTTTCAAAAACATTCCCATTCAAATCCACCTCTATGTTTCCCAAAATTATCTCTAGGTTATCAAAACATCCCTCCAAATCAGTTTTATGAGCAAAATCAACATGCATATTCTTATGATCCAAGCCCTACATATCAATATGGTTATTCAACTAACCATGGTGCTGTTTAAGAGAAAGAGTATGCAGTTTTTGGAGGCCATTTCACATTTTAATATGATCTTAAAGGGAGAATTCAACATATGGAGGAGAGCATGCAAGATGTCAAGGAGCAGTTCCAAATCATACTAGCTAAACAACTTGGTTTTAGGTAGCCTTGTCCATGGGAAGGTCATATAGCTAGTTCGTTTAGCCCTCAATAAAGGAAAGAGGTAATTATTGAATATTTTAATCAGATGGTTAAACTTAATGCATCATTACAAGCATTAGAGGTTAGCAAAAACAATGTTTTAAGAGCATTGTCAATGAGGTGTTCCTTCACAATCACCATGTGGATATTTGATTCCTCCTTGTCATCCTCAACCATCTTGGCCTAAGTTTTAATATCCTTACTTTATTAAAGAATCTCTCTTGCATCCCTTCTCCTCCACAAGAATACATTGCACCTCCCCCATCTTTTCAACCATTGCAAAATCATCTAGAAGCTCAATATACCCCTCCTCTCACATTCCCAAACCCATTTTGGGATGAAAATAATCAAAAAATAAGTCTAGGAGGGTAGCCAACTGAAGAACCAAGTAGGCAAGGTCTCATGAGAAATCGAAAGATTGGAGCTCAAAGTTTGACGCCAAACAAATCCCACATCCGGTTAATCCTGAAATAGAACATGAGATTGAAGAACATCAAACTCTAGAGTAAAAAAAAGAGCATCAACTACAAAGTTTCAAGAATTGGAGCCAAGCGTTTAAAGCCAAAGAGGTTCATCATCAAGAAGCTACCATCAACCTCTTATGGATGCATAAAAACCAATTGAGGTGAATTTCATTGTTGTTAATCATGATGTATCTATTGAGGAATGGACTGATTCTGATAACATAATTGAAGAATTGCCTCAAATGTTTGAAGAGCTTCCTACTATTTCCCTTGAACAACCTACAATAGAGGATACATTGGTGAGCATAAGATGGAAGATAAATCAAACACCGAGACTCGAATGGAGATGAGATCATTGAGAGATTCTTGCTCTCTTTTGATGATGAGTATGATGATCAATCATTTTCCTCATTTATAGAATTAGAAATTTATAAGTCATAAATCATCAAGGAGGATGATTTGTCTGAAGAATAAAAAAAAGACCAAATCAGATTTCAAACATGTTTCTAGATGAGGTGGATGGTGAGTTTGAACTTTCACACCCTTTGTTTAAAGAAGAAATCAAACTTGTTGTCCAAATCACTTTACATGAGGAGCTTGAGGGTGAGCTTGATCTTTCTAAATTCTTGCTTGAGGATGTGGAAAATAATGAAAAAACCATTTACAAATTAGAAATCATCATGGAGGAGACAAAGTTGTTTGTAGAAGAAAAAAAGGTTCAGAGAAGCTTGCAAACATCCATGGTGAAGAGGGAAGTGTCTCTAGCAAATCCATTTATGAAGTGGAATGAAAATAAGATGGGAAAATTCAAAGGATCAGTCCATCAACTTAGAAGATTGTGTGTCTAATCGATATCCGGCTAGTTTAGAGCCAAAATCAAAGTTGTCATCTGTCATGCTCACTCTAGAACACGAGGAAGAGATTCAAAGTGCCAAAGGTCAACTTCAACACCTCCAAAAATTAAATAGAAAGAAACTTGAGGAGGTATTCATTCTCTTTTCAACTAATAATTTGAGAAATGGGAAGGGAAATCAATTCCAAGACAATTTTCCACTCTCATTAAAGACCATGTTTGTTGCAAAATTGATCACATGGTCCAATTTTGTAAGGAACAATAACTATTTCTCCCAACCAACTGATGGATTTGTTTAGCTTCATTTGCATTTGGTTAGATTAGAAGTAGATTAGGTTTGTTTATTTTAAAAAAGTGCTTGTACACACTCTACATGTTTCTATTTGGGACACGTATGATTTTAGTGTTTGTACATAGTTTTTGGGCCTTTGATGATGTTGCACATTTCCATTCATAGAAAGTTTCATGGTGGAAACAAGGTGTTTTGAGGCAACCACAAGGTGCATTCATTCAACCCCAAGACCATATAAAAATTATAGTTCTCCATGCTCCTTCTATGGGAAAAAAATCAGAGTTTTGGGGCAGTTGACAAATTTCATTCATAAATCCCAAGAAATCAGCTTCCAAGAGCACTTAAAGTAGTTCCAGGTTAGCTCTAAGTCCATGCAGATCCAGGGGTAAGATTTTTAAGTTTAAAAGATCAAAATTTTAATTTTTTTCAGGCTTGACTCCTTGCCCAATGGATGATTCAAGGCCATTGATCTTATATCTATCGGTAGATATCCCCCTGGAGGTCACCAAATTGTTGTCCAAAATAACCCCTAGGCTATTTTTACAACTCACAGATCCATTTTTGGACTTAGGCACTTTTTGCTTAGAAAAGCCACGGAACATTGAATTTTAGTCTTCTGTGGAACCAAGGAACTTATTGTTCCACGTGTTCTCCTAACTCGTATAACAAAGGGAGAAACACAATACTTAGTCATAATTTGACTTAGGAAATCCACAAAATTACATTAGAACTTAGTGATCCACGAAATGTATGAAAGAAGTGTTCTACGAGTTCTTGTAACCCATAGAACAAATGAATCAATCTCTTGCGGGTCGAAGGCAATTCAGATCAGCTTCGGGGTTTACACACTCATGAAACGTTAGAAAATCAGCTAAGGACAAGATCCGTAGAGAAAAGAGAGGGAATGGAGCTTAGGACCTTTGCGACATGTAAAGTGAGTTTTGTGTGGACTTGGAGAAAGTTGGAACTCCGCATAATTGGTAGCAATGCCACACAACAAAACATGTGTTCTACTATTTAAAGGCCGTGGTACATAGGGGGAAGTTTGAAGCACCATAAAGAAAAATAAATGCAAGTTTGTAGAGTGATTAAGTCTGGAAGCCACAAAACACTACCATAGTCTTTAAGCAGTTTCCCCAAAGTAATGTTCCGCAAAATTTAAAATCCACAGAACAAAGAAACGTGGTCATAGGTTGAGATTTCGTACAACATGAATAATAGATCTCCATGACATGTGGAGAAGAGAGTTCCATGGATGATTAGAGGTTATTATCTTGTGGGTTTTGCAATCTGCAAGGACGTTCAAATTCAAAGCCATGGATTGTTGTCAGAGAGGCCGTGGAACGAAGGAACATAGTCGGAGGAAAAGTGTCGAGTAGTAGAAGAAGGATAAACCACTGTGGCATAATGGGAGCATCAAATGGCTAAGCATGGAAGTTTTTGAAGCTGTGCAATAGCGAGTATCTGCAGAGGACATGATAGAGGTCGTGGAATATAAAAATGTTGCAAAGAAAAGAAACTCCGAGGATGAAGGTGTAAAAGCCACGGGAAATCATGAAAATCATCCAAAGTTTGTGGATCGCACATGAAGCCTCACCTAATTTGAAATAAACTCAACCAATCCACCGATTCAAATTTAATGAAGTATGGGCGCCGTCTTCCTCGACCTATAAATATGATGGTATGTGATTTGAGCCATGTGGGCGCCTATACATATCTCTGGAAGAATTTATTGCAATTGGTCCTTACCGGTTGAATCTATCTCATGTTGGTGCCTCTATCTCCATCTCTCTTCTTCTTCTTCTTCCCCATTTTATATAAGTATGTAGCTTATCCTTTGTAAAAAAGGAGATCCCTCTTTTGTTGTAACGACACCATATCAAAAAGTTGCTGACTTCCTTTGAGTTCCAGGACACTCGGATTTGGACTCGCAATGTGTTTAACGCCTCCGCCATGAATTTAATGATATTTGAATCCTTTGAGTAATAAAATCTTGTTTTTTTGGCTCCCCTTATTCCCTATACTTGTGTTTTATCATATTCTTACCTTGCATTCCTTCTCCGGTATGCTATGTCATTTTCTAATTGCAATGTTCCTTTTGTGTGTTGTAAATGTGTGGGATGGGTTAATTTGTGTAGTTTTGGGTCTGTGGGACATTTTTCTGTCCTTCCCTCCTACATTTTCTCCCCTTTCTTCCCCTCATGAAGAGTGATCAAACCTCTCTTTTGGTGCTAGCATTGCCCCCTTTTAGCTTAGGTTTTACTTCCTCCCTCTCACTCTCTCCATGGTCCATTGGATGTGTTAGTGTAGGTTAGCTTAGAGGTAGTGTTAGTATTAGGTTAGATAGGTAGAGGAACTAGCCTTCTCTAGAGATTTGTCTCAAGATTCAAAGTCTCACACTTGGAGACAATCCCATGTTATCCAAAAGTATTGATCTTCCAAAAGTATTGATCTTCCATGATCAAATCCTAGGGTGCTACTTTTATGTAATAACATGAAACTAATTCCACCCAATCGAAATCCAACATGAGTATTTCTTCCTCTACTTTTGATTCTAAACCAAAGAAGGAGAAGTGTAAGTGTTCCTATTACAAGAAGTTAGGACATGAAGAGCATCAATGCATGAGAAAATAAATTGACCACCTTACTCATTTACTTGAGAAGAATAATGTAAGTGTTCCCGAATCTATCAAGTAAAATGATCCGAAACATGAGTCTCGTTAAGGCAAATGAAAACAAGGCCGAGAAGAAGAAAGGCAAATCCCTCGTAGCTAGAGCAGATCCTTCATCAACATGAGTCATATATTTTAGTGCCTTGTATGAAATGATCTCTTCACATGTTATGTTTTTCGACGTAGAACCTTATAACATGTCCAAAATCACGTTGGACGACGATACATCCATCATAGTAGAACTGGTAGTGGATTAGTGGAAGTTGATGGCGGAACCTTTAATGACATCCTTAGTGTTCCCAAATTTTCCACCAACCTATTATCAGTCTATCAAATCACCCATATTGGCCGAGGTATGCATGTGGAATTCAACCCTAATTTAGTGATCATTAGAGATTTACATAATGAGTCTATAGTGGTAGAGGGAAAGGTAAACCACAAGGACCGGTTGTACACCTTTTCCCACTTTACTCCCGAATCTTCTCCCATTGCCTTACCCGAATCACACAAATGATGCTAGTAAGATATGACATGAATGGTTTGGCCATTTAAACTACTATTACCTTGAGAAATTGAGCCAAAATGAGATGGTCAATTGATTGTTTCATGTCAATTTTTTGAAGGGTATTTATGAGGGTTGTGCCATTAGGAAGCACCCTGAAGAGAAATTTGGCAAGGAAAAATCATGGAGAGCTTCTCATACCCTTGATATTTTCCATAGTGACACTTGTAGCCTTTTTCCGTCTCCTTCATTCACTATATCTCAATACATACTTACCTTCATTTACAACTTTTCAAGTTATACATGGGTTTACTTTCTAAAACAAAAATATAAAGTTTTCGACCACTTTCAAAACTTCAAGGCTCTCATTGAGAAACAAGCCAAAAGGTCTATCAAGGTTCTTAGAACTGAAAATGGAGGTGAGTATGTGAGAAATAGGTGTCATGATTTTTACACCTATGAAGGAATTGCTTTGTAGTGTACAGTTACTTATAGTCCTTCAATAAATGGAGTTACAGAAAGAAAGAACAAAACTCTTAAGGAGATGGCCACCTGCATGATTCAATCCAAATCCCTTCCTCCACATTATTAAACTAAATCCATGAACCGTGTTTGATACATTTAGAACCGTATTCTCGCCTAAATCACTAAAAAGGATGACACCCTTTGAGTCTTGGAATGGACACAAAATTGATTTTGAGAACTTTCGTGTCTTTGGTTTAACTATCATGGCTGAAATATCCAAGACGAAACATAAGGCCTTGGAAACAAAATCCAAACCTTATATCATTTACGGGTATCCTAAAGGTGTGAAGGGTTATATAATTTTAAACCCCACCACTCATCAACTCTATATTGAGAGAAGTGTGAAATTCTAAGAGACATCTTCTACTTCCACTTCTCCACCCGTAGAGGTCACTCTGCCCCTCTTTGACCATGATTCAAACTCTTATGATGATCTTGTTGAGCCTCCCACTCTTGATCCTCCCACTCCTCCTTCTTTGCCATCTACTAATTCAGTAATAAAGAGGAAGACGAGGACTACGTCCCCTCTAACTCGAGTGACGATTCGACAAATTAAGAGCCCGAATCTCCTTCCGGTCCTGCTGGGCTAGGTAGACCTTGCATGACAAAGTCTTTGGTGATTAGATGGGGATCCTTTAGATGAGAAATGAACTTGTTCGGATTTCGCTGGGCCCCATGACTTATTCATCTACACTTCTGATTGTAGTATTTTTGGGAGGCTAATGGGATTCCTAAGTGGGATTATACTATGGAAGACCTGACTATTCCTCTCTCATGAAGAATCATACTTGGGATATCACCCTCTTTCAAAGGGAAAAATGGTTTGGTGTAGGTGGATATATCAAACCAAGTATGGTGCCGATGGGAACATTGAAAAGTATAAGGCATGACTCGTAGCTAAGGGTTTCTCCCATGTTCCCGGGTTGATTCTTCGAGACTTTTACTCTTGTTACCAAGATGAATTATATTCGAATGACCCTAGCCATAGTTGTCGCTAAAAAATGGGATGTCCAAAATGGACGTTAAAATTTCCTTCCTTCATGGTGACCTAGAGGAAGAAATCTATATGTAACAACCGCCAGGTTATGTCCAAGATTCCTCCCTTGTTTGCAGAATTAGGAAGTCTATTTATGACCTTAAGTCTATTTAGGAAGGTATGTGAAGATGGAATTATTTCTTCTCACTAGATGTCACTCTGACCCAAATGTTTACATTTTGTGGCAAGATGAGTCCATGCTTATCTTATTTCTGTATGTCGATGACTTGTTGATTATGGGAAACTCTTCCTCCATTGTTGATTCTATCAAGACTACCTTAGCCAACAAGTTCTCCATGATCAACTTGGGTTTTCTTCATTACTTCCTTGGGATTTAGATCACTCAGTCTGACTCGGGGATCATCATTGCTCAACCCAAGTATGCCCTTGATTTGCTTGTTAGGTTTAACATGGCTGATTGTAATCCATCTCCCACTCCCTTCCTTTCTAGAGTCAAGTTAGTATCTAATTTCTCCACTCCTTAGTTGATGGTACCCTTTATCGCCAATTGGTTGGGAGCTTGATCTACTTAACCCATACCAGACCAAATTTATCATTTGTTATTAGAATTGTGTCTAGATTTATGCAGGAACCTCATGAGCTACATTGGAAAACAAAAATCAGATCCTTCACTATGTTAGAGGGATCTACACCGATGACATTCACTACTAGGGAGGGAAAACGATTGATTTAGTTGGATAAAAAGATTATGATACAAATTTTCTCGTGGTTTGCATCCTGTCGGCTTGGTCAAGAAAGAAGCAAATGCAATTGTTATTTCTTCTATAAAAGAAAAATACATGGGAGAAGTCAATGCTTCCAAAAAATGATTTGGTTACAGGGGATTCTGACAGAGTTTGGTATTCAATTTTGACGTCTACCATCATCTATTGTGATAACCTTAACACTATATCCATTTGCAGAAATACGATTCAACATCAACGGATGAAGCACATTGAGATACATATGTACTTCATTTGGGAGTTGATTCATAGAGACATAATTGATTTGCAGATCTTGTTAGACATCTTTACCAAACCCTTCACTAAAGCCAAGTTTCTTCACTTGTAATATATTCTTTAGGTGAGGTCCACCGCACAAACACATCTCGCTTCGGGTTTTCTATCCCTCTTCCCTTCTCATCCTTCTAAAAATATTCCAGTTTGTACATGGGTACCTCATCAGGCCTTGTTATCGAGGACCCATATGACGCATCTTTCTTAGTGTGTTTAGGGAGTCCTCTTTCTCTTTCTGGCTTGCCATGCCTCTTCCTAATCTTTGATGAAGGTGGGTTTTGGTGTGAGGGGGTATTATTTACCTTTTTTTATTTATTAGGTTATTTACACCTCACACATCATGAGTCATCTCACTTAGGTGAGTCATAGGTATTTTAGAGAGTTATATGAAATATGATAGATTTTATCATAGAATCTATCCTACGTGTCATTTTCATATAAGAGTTACATGTTATTCTAGCTTTGTAACTCCTCTCTCCATTTTTGGAGTATGAAAAGTCCAAGCATGAGAGTTACACAACACTCCCCATATGTACTTCTTCATTTTTGATCTACGAGTATGAGTAGACCATTTTTCTTATGCACAAGTTCCTTGAGATTATTTTTCTTGCTAATTATTTGGAGTATTCATGCATTTTCATTTAGAGTGCAACTCCGTCAATGTTCAAACATTTTGAGATATCTTCTTGCCCCTGTTTCATCACCACAATTGAGATTTTTGAATCCTATGTTTTTGAGAAGAAATCAACAATTCTTTTTGGTGGAAAATTTACTTTGTTAGATTTTTGACCGAGTACATGGATGTTAACACCTTCTTAAGGACCATCATAAGTGAAAATCTACTATTTCTTTGCAATGGGAGACATCTTATACAAAATTTCCAAGTTCATCCACCATCTTTACTTTATAGTTGTGAGTTTATGACTATAGTAGTTTTCTTGCTTTCTTAGTTAGTTTCAAGAATTTTAGATTAGTTTTCCATGTTTTCTTAGATTAGTTTCCTACTTTCAATAAAACTGAAAAATAATTATGAGTTCAAGTTTCCCATGTGTAGATTACCACAAATTGGAGGCAATTGCAAAGGAAAATATCTCAAACAAAATGAATAATACAAAAAGTTGAAAGTTGTTTTGTTTTTCTTGGACTTTGGAGTAACTATGAAAATCTTTTTTATGATTAAATTTTGAATCTATTGATGCTATTACTAATGAAATATAAACTTTTCATACCTAGAGAGTCATAATGCACGTTCAATTTTTTTTTTTTTTTTTGGTAAAATGGATAAAAGAGTTGTCACTAACTTTTCTTGTCATGTTGTATCATCATTACGAAAGATCAAGCTGGTCGCAAACCCCCAAAACCGTGCTAAAACAACAAATTTAGAGAAAGGAGCTTGAAAATTTAAAATAGTAAACGAACTTCTCTTGGAATTTAAAAAAATCTTAAAAAATATTATTTTAAAAGGGTGATTTGAGCAATCGCCATTATGGCTATAGATGATTCATCGATAATGGAGCAAGGCTTGGAGTGGAGCAAAGAGTACCTCTTTCGAGACTATGTATGCCTGTCTAATAAAGCAACGCAATGCTTTAAAAATTTCATACGACGTAATTGCATGATTTGAAAAGTTTTGATTAGCTTAATTTGAAGGATGGATTAACCCACTGATCATGCACCAGGCTCTTGAAAGTATGTTTAACTAAGTAAATATGAAAGTGAGAAACAAAAATAGTTTTGAAAGTTTTTCATCTACAAATCATTTCTTCTCGTTACAAGATTTTCTTTCAAAGATTGAAAAAACCAAAGATTATGAATTTTAAACAATTTTTGAGTGTTTTCCCGTGATAATCGCCATTTGTTGTGACCAACACACCCCATCCCATTACATGAAATAGGACCCCTTTTTCACGTTAAACGGATAAACGAACTCACTATTGTCAAATCTTGAATCATTTAAACCTTATTACTTATCACCGCGCTGATCACCGCATTAGAAAGGTACCAAATATCGTTGCACCAAAAAAATAAAAATCATATGAACCCTAAGTCTTGAAAATTTTGTCATCTACTACTTATCACAAAATCCATTATAACACTCAAAATTTACACCCATCTACTACTTATCAAGATCTTTCCAACAATGCCATTTTTGCAAAATTCAAGTCTTGTAAAGGAAGTTATGCATATTTAAAGTTCACAAGTCAGATCCCTATAAAAATAAAAATATTATAAAAATAAAATATAAAAATTAAAAATTATAATAAAACACAAAGACTTTTACGTAGACTATAAGATTATTGAAACATGGCCAAGATTGTGCAAAGATTGGGGCTATAGGTTACGTGGCATTTGTTTTAACTTTTATTTTATATGCAAAATCACCAATGCTTGCCAAGTGTCAAAAGTTGGTGGAGTTGGAAATTCACAAAAGTGACGGGGATAAATTCGACGTCCAAATGAGTGTTGTGCAAATTGAAAGATTTTTCAAAAGCAAGCGTATAAGAGATGATTGATTTATTTTTAACTTGATTGTAAATTTATCTGGAACTCCATTTTTGATATCCATGCAGCCAAAAATAGAGATAAATCAGTTTTCAATTTTAAATATATGCAAAGATAATTCAGTTGTTTATCTTTGTTAGCTAGTTGTTTTCAAATTTAAATTTTCTATTTTGGAAGTTCCAAAAATATATATAGTGTGGAAAATCACATGTTCTATAAATTTATGTAAATTCATTGTAATATCATATGGGGAAGAATTTAATACAACTTGAGTAATTTTAGAGATTTATAGGTTTTGTGAATTTTGTAATTTATTTCTTAATTGTTGATTCATGTCTCCAAGACTTAGATAATACTGCCTTTTGGGTTATTGAGTAGATTTTGCAATTCACTTTTCAGTCAAGTTTGTTTTGTGGAATCTAATTATCTTGAACAAAGTTGTTAAGCTGATTAAGCTCGATATATGTTATGTAGATGAACTGTTGTTATTTACTTAGTTGATGTAGAATCACAGTTCCTCTAGTGTTACTTCCTTGGACTGATTTCTTGGAGCTTAAAAAGAATGGAGTTAATACTAATTCTAGTTTTATTTTCATGTATTTGACTGAGATAAATGTGTTTGCATTATTTATAAATTAAAAGAGAGTCTAGTACTCTTTTTGGCCCTACCCTTCTTTCCTTTTGAGTTTTTATGAAGTCTCGAATCATTTAGAATCATAGTAAATAACGATAGGTTGAGCCTCATTTTAAATCAATATTTTTCAGATCAAGAATATAATAAGTTGAATACCCATATAGATAAACAATATATAAAATTAGAATTATATTACCTAGTGGTTTTCCTAGACACACCGGTTCCTTCGCAACTTGGCACTAGGCTACATGTATCCCAACCGAAGTTAGACATCCTAGAGTAATTCACACTTTGAATCCACACGTCCTACTAGGGTTCTAAAACAAGTGGGAGAAAGAATTAAACCAATTTCTTCCTATTTGAGAAGTTGGTTATTAGTGTGTATAAAACACCGATAAACACAAACTAATCCAAGATTTTACTACCCCGCACAATTTGAAAGAATTCAAGAATTTTATTTTACTTTATAACTTCTACCGTAAGTTTATCCTCAATTTTTGTAGATATCACAACCTTTCAACCATATCATGTGCATCAAAGTAACCTTGAGTTAAAGTCCTAATAAATTTATTTCTTTCAAGGAACTCAAACAATACCTCTACATAACAGTTTTCAAGTACATATATTATTTAGTCATTTGATATTTAGATCAATGCATCGACTATGCACTCAATATAGTGCAACATAGACATTCAATCAAGTTTTAGTTTGAAACATTTGATGACATGGTGCATGCTACTTGAAAAATATTTGTATACTATTTTGCAAGTAGTCAAGCAATGACATCACTACATCTTGGGCGGGAAATGATAATTCATTCTAATCATAAGTTACTCCAATTCCTACATACACATAGTAAGTTACAAAACATGTGCCACATGAAATGGATGACCTAATTGATGTAGTTCCATCCGGTGATAACACACAATAAGAAAAAAATATAATAAAGAAATAGCTTACTTCAGTTAAAAATGTGTACACATGCTTATCCCAATACTAGACATGCATGGTCATGACTTCGTACATTGAGTATCACCCTAATCATCCGATAGGGGCATTGCATACACCTACATTGCTCTTGTAGGTAAATATGCTCTTAAATTCTACATATTCAACAATATTTTTGTTAAGAAAAAAATGTTAGTGTTCATATTATTATTGTATTGGTTATTATTGTTAGGTGAGTGAATATTGTAAAATGAATAATTACACGAGTAATTATTTATTAGTAATTAATTGTTACATGTGTTAGTTGCTAGAATATTACAAAACATAGTTTGTAATATAATGTGAGCGGATACTGAGTTGTTTCAACAAATAATTATCCTTTAAATGAGGATGAATGTTAACTCCTTGATTAAAGATGTAAATATGTATGTTTGTATTAAAGTAATGTGTGAGAAGAATATCAAATAATAGACGAAGTTTATTATGGTTTGAGCTATTCAAAAGTGAAGCAACTTAACACTTGGAATCAAAGAGAGTATGATTTTTTGAGAATTTGTAAGGGCTAGAGGCATAATGCTATTCAGTTGCCTCTGTGATGGAAAAATATTTCTGTAAGTTTACATATCTCTGTCTGTATAGAAGATGTTTACGGGGATTTGAAAGCGTGTCTATTTGTGTGGTGGAAGTATTCTAGGTTTATCAATTGATTCACAACAATGCAAGAGGAAGAGTGGAAGTTGTTCTTGAAAAGGGAAAACATCTTAACAGAAAGTGCAGATCTGTTCTAATTCTGTAATACTATGTGAGATGTGTAAAGCTCCTTCACATTTAGCATGGATTATTCATATTACTATAATTTTTGATTCCTCATATGTCCTGGTGGTTACAGATCCATCCAACTTGGATTATCAACGTAGAAATTTATTGCTTTATATTTATTTCATATACTCATAAACATCTATTCCCTATACGAAATTGAGATTGTCGTTATTTACATTGAGTATTACATGATGTTTCTCATGCATTAGCCATAAGTTTTGTATCTTGGACACCGTGAGTTTGATACACCCAGCTCGCTTAAAAACTACTCGCCTTACCACTCTAAGCACAACCACATCCACAATAATTTCATTTGTTGTTCATGATGTCCTAAGGATAAATATGTATAGAGGTATCTGGTTTGTAATATCATAGAATAGGGAGCTATCTGTGATGTGCAAGAACCACGCGTTTATGAACAATACACACTTCCCAAGCTTTACACATGGAATGTTTCATTTGTAGATCCGATCAGCCTCTGTCGCCTGGTATAAGAAGTCATTTTAATGTTTAGTCGTGTTTAGGATTTATTAACTAGCAATCGCATGTGTACAATGCAATGTGAATGCCGAAAGGTATAAGTTATTTGTTTTAGAGGGATAGTTATGATGTTTTTTAGTTGATGTTGATAAGGGGTATGATTGATTTTGGTTGTATAAAAATATAGATGAACCACTTCATTTAAATAGCGCAAACATGAGGTCTAACCTTTAGAACAATTCAATATGAAAAAAGTGATATAATTTACAAAGCTTTGGATGGATACAAGAGTGCTAGACAGATAATCCTAAGCCTAGCACATAGTCGTAAATTAGTCACAGCCCTTTGAATTCAAGTATAGCTTAAAATAAAAGGAAAACACCATACCCTCGTGAATCAATGTTTCTAAATAGCATTCAGACAAAACTAAGCCTATGATGTATCTAAACTCTTTTAATATTATAAAACCACATACTCGTCTACATTGATAAAGTGGAAAGTAGTGCCTAGGAGGTGTTGGCTATATAGTGACCTCAAGACTTACCTTATGTTGAAAGTGAAACACCTATCTAAACACCAAAAATTGCATCCATTAAAATAGACTTCCATGGAAAATAATGAAAGTCCTATAGAGATTGCAGTAGGTTTATGAACAAACTCTCAGCTATTAGACATATGATCAATTTGTTCACTACGTTGGTTTATACTTGTTTGTAAGCATACTAGTTTAGTCGTAAGAGTACTGGAGTCCGTATTCCTCCATTCAATCCCAAGCAGAAAGGAAAAGACAATCAAAACAAAAAAATCATTTCTTCATCTTCCTTCATATTTATCTTCACATCAGAATCATGTATTTATTCATAAAAAGTGTATTAATGCTTGCCATTGAAGTAGAGCATGCAATGGTATACTTTAGCCACGCGAGCACTCCAATGTCAAATCATTGATCGCAAATGATCACATTCATAGAAGTATGAGTTGCAAGAAGAGGCTATTGAAAGCATTCACAAAACTGTGACACCAATGGAAAAAAACCAAGTTCAAGCTTATCCAACCTCCCCCATACACATGGTCGAGATCAAGAAAAATTTATTGGCTTTGCTATCTGGTAAAAAATAACAAATTAAATTTAAAAATCACCTAAATTTACTATGATATTATTTTCCATTTTAATCTATAAGTGATTGGATATTTGGGCCAAATTTTGCATTTAGATGAGGCTTGGTCCCGGTTTCCAAGGTTCAGGCCACTAAGGTGGTGTTTGCTTCCCCAAAGGAAGTAGTGGTTCCTTCTGAGCCTGTTTAGGCAAGCACCAAGGCTTACAAGTCTTCCCATGTTGATAGGGTTCATATTATTACTATGAAGTAGGTAGCCAAGTCTCCCATGGAAAAGGGCCCTTAGCTCCACTCCTCCCATCCTCTGGAGAATTTTGTTGGGATATTTCTAGAGCTGCTAGTTTTAGAAAAGATGATTTGGCCCTTGAGTTATATGACCCCTATGCAATCTCCCTTAGAGGAGTTTGTTGGGGAGTCTTCAATTCTTGTGGAGGATTGAAGTCAAGAATAGAAAGGAGTCTGCAAAATTTCTCTCTTCTCAGCTGTAAGACTCTCGGATCGAGCAAAGATTTGGTTAATTACCTATTTGTTTTAGATCTAGAGTGGCTTGTTAATGGGCGCGGTTGGAGTCTTGCTCTTATGTTTGGTATTTCATTTTCATGTATTTCAGTTGGGAAAGCTCATCTTTTCTTCCTTCCAATGATCGGGCGAGGGCCCGAAGTGAACCCCTAGTTTTACCTATTAAAATAAAATCATGCAAAGAAATAAATAATACACAAAAAAGGGGAAAATTCAATGTCCGGAGTTAAAAATAAATGAAAATTTGATACATCTATCTTTCATAAAATATTTAGAGGCGTATGATCTCTTGAAGGACCTTGAGACTCTAAAATGACAATTAAACATCATCAAAGCCAAAATCAGTTACATGATCTAATTCATGACCATTAATACAACTTGTGCCAACATCCTGATCAATTGCATCTGTATCACTACTGAAATAATCTCATTTCTAAATCTATATGTTCAACATGATTGTGAAAGCATATAGGCTAGTGAGAGCTAGAAATAAGAGACATTAGGTGTGCAGACTAAAAAGTACAGTTTATGGGACAAACAAAAACATGGTTCAGCCTTCCAGACAGTTCAATGTTTGGAAAAATCCTTGAGGTTCAGTCAAACCATGTGCTCTGGAAGGGATAACATAGACAAGTCCAAGATGCTAGAAAGATGTGGCATCCAGACAACTTGATTTTCATAGCGGAGAAAAAATAAGTAAATGACTTTTTCAAGAACATCAAAGACCAATGTCTCTCAAATACAATCAATTCATGATTCATAATCAGCATGTACCACCCTGCTGTAAGGATTCATACGACAAATCACATTATAGCTTTGTTTGTAGGACTCGTGGTTTAAGATTTGAACCTCGTTTCTTATCAAAGAATTAGTTATATTGTTTGGACTTTGTGCCCTATCCCCCTTAACCTACAAATGTATGTTTTCTAATTCTACTAAGGGAAACAATATGCAACACCAAAACTATGATGACAAGTGAATATGAACTTGTCGCTTATTTGTTGCTCAACTCAACATTCCCAATAAGTTCCACAATGGCAATCCATCAATGAATGATGGAGCAGGTTATAGGGGTCTCCTCTTCCTCAACAATATTTAAAGCACTGCAATATCCATAATAAAGAGAATGGTATAGACCTATGCAGGAAATTATTACCATGCAAGATGGTCTTTGTTGCTTATTTAGGTAATAATCACTGGTAATCCAAAGAACACTGTCAATCAATAAAATGATTGAAATGATTTGCATCCCTGACAATAATTTCTCGCACAGTGAATTTGGAGATGAAGTGGGTGACCGAGTTTCAATCACCACACATGAATATTTCTTATAACCCAGAGCATGTGTTGAGTTAGCACAAGAGTGATGGCCAGCTTCTCACTGTGGCAAGACATAATTTAGGCATCCTCCACTTTTCCAAGATTGGGGTAAATAGTTTGTTTCAGAAACAATCGCTGATTTCCTGATCTACCCAGCTAAGCATCTAACACAACATATGTCTCGTCCATCTGTGGATGTGATTCTTCTCCCTGAACAAATGCGTACACTTTGTTCTTAACCTCAATCCAACTGCATCCTGGAGGTTTCTTCAATCCAGCCTCTTCCATCATTTTTCTTACCTTTGCTACATCGTTCCATCGGCCAACTGCTGCATACATGTTTGACATCAACACATAATTGGCAACATTTTCAGGTTCTAATTTAGAAAGCTGCTTTGCAACAGATTCTCCTGCTTGAATATTGGAATGCATCCTGCATGCACCAAGCAATGCCCCCTACAAACAAGCATTAGGTTGAAAAGGCATGCTTTCAATGATCTTCTGGGCCTCATCCAACCTTCCCGCATGGCCAAGAAGATCAACCATGCAGGCATATATCTCCATACTAGGCTTTATTTGAAGATCTCATGTCATGAAACTGAAGTATTGCAAACCTTCATCCAACAGGCTTGTATGACTGCTAGGCAGACATGATGCAAGTAAACGTGACGAGGTTTGGTTTCATGCCTGCTTGTTGCATTTGGTGAAAGAGTGAAACAACATCTTCACCCAAATGCATGCCGTAGCCTCCTATCATTACAGTCCAGGACACCACGTCTCTTTCAGATATGTTGTCAAAAACCAGACGTACATACCTTATACTCCCACATTTGGCATACATATCTATGAGAGAATTTTGCACAAGAACGCCATAGATAAAACCACTTCTAATCACATAAGCATGAACTTCCTTACCCTGTTTCAAGATCACCAATCCAGCACAAGCAGGGAGTATGCTTGCAATAGTGACCAAGTCAGGTTTCACACACCCCGTTTGCATATTTCTTAAAAGTTTCAATGCATGGTTACTGTGCCCATTTTGGCTATAACCTGCAATCATTGAATTCCACAAGACCAATTGTCTATCTCTTTCAGCTGTTTTGTCAAATACTCTGTGAGCATCTGCTATGCTCCCACAAGCACTATACATTGCTACAAGGGCGCTGCATACAGAAGAATGAAACTCAAAACTATTTCTGACTATGTAACCATGGATTTCTTTTCCGTTTTGCAGAGCTCCAACATGTGCACATGCAGAGAGCACATTAGAGATGGTGACCGAGTCAACCTTCATCCCTGCTTGTTGCATCTCATAGAAAAATTCCAAAGCCTTATCATGAAGCCCATTCTGGGAATACCCTGCAATCATGGCAGTCCATGAAATCACATTGGGTAACAACTCAGCTGTTGCATTTGATGAAAGAAACCCAATGCCTCATGGCACTGTCCACTCTGTGCATAGCTGGTGATCATAGTATTCCATGTGATCACATATGGTTCTACATCTTCTTCCTGCATTTTCCTGAAAGCCTTGGATGCAGCATCAATGTGCCCTTTATGTGTATACCCTGCAATCATGGTATTCCATGAAATTCGATTCTTGTACACAATTTTGTCAAACAGTTGGCGTGCATCTTCTAGAGTAGCACATTTTTATACATTTCCATGAGTGCATTTCCCACATAAGCATTGGACTCGTACCCAGTTTTAACTATAGAGGCATGGAGTTGTATGCCTTCTTACAGAGCCATTAATTAGGCACAGGCCTTGAGAACTTTTGGATAAACATGATGGTCAGCGTGCACTCTCTCCTCTTGCATTTGCATTTGATAGAAGAAATCAAGCGTCTCTTCATAATGACCGTGCTTCAAATGTCCTGCAATGATCTCAGTCCATGCAAACACATTTCTCTGCGACATTTTGTCAAACAGTTGGAGTGCAGTCTCAAAACATCCTTTGCTGAATACATGTTCATTAGTTTTGTCTGTAATACATTGCTGTCAATTCCATTCAAAATCACGCGGGCATGAAATAACTTGACTTCTGAGAGAGATTTTATGTGTTGGTGGTCAACCATTTCGTTGTTGCAATGGAATTTTGCACTAACAGTGGCGAAGGTGACCTTGTCGTATTGACGTTGATATTGTACGCACATTTTTTTCATGATCTGTGATAACATAATATGGAAAGTAAAGGAAAGAACTTATACAAACAATTGTCCATTTTGTTTACCTGTTTTTCCTGTAAGATAAAATTATATGGTTCGTCATGAATTCTGTACGATAAAATTCTATAGCTAGTAATGAATTCTGTACATTATGCTTTTCATTATTCTTTCCCTCTCTCTTACCCACCAAGCTTTGGCAAGTAAGACGAATTGAAATCTCATCGTAAATGTAAATTCAAGTGGTTTTATTCGGAAGCAGCGTAAAAATAATGCCGATAAGATCAAATTACCTGCCATCATTTTATCTGCAGGTTGCGAGGCTGAAGCAGGAGCTTAAAGATGTCAAAAAATACAGGGCAGAAGAGGAGGTTAAAATTGCATGCAAAAGTGAAAACGACGTGGAAACAACAGTCAAATTTAATCCCTTTGGAAAAACGTCTAAAAGGCCGTCAAATTTAGCATCGCTGTAGAAACGTCCGGAGGTCCTCTACCATAGGGGAACGCCTTTGGCGAAAAAGCTATAAATAAAATAAAATAATTAAAGATTATAAACTTATGTTCATAAGTCACGTGTCATTATAATTATAGTTTAAAAATTATTTTTCATCTATTCTCTAAGTGTCTTTATCTTCACTCTTAAAATTTTAAATAAATCTATTGTAAGTTGTTTTGTCATCAAAGTAAATATGTTAGTGGATTCTTTTGTCACTCCAATAACACATGTAAATTCATATTTACTTAGTGTATTAGCCATAGTTGTGTCATAAAGCCAAGTCTATCATTGTTGTTAAAGTTAAATAGGTGGTCTTAGGTTTTTGTTATTGTCTTGTTATGGTCCTATCGTGGTATCAAAAGTCTCAAAAGTGTCGATTTTTTTTTTTTTGCCTCATGGATACATTTTTGGTGTTACTCGATGTCTAAATTATGAAAGGATAAGATGAAAATAATTGTTGATATAACATAGAATTCAATTCAAATAGCCCAAGGCGAGTTGACACATCACTCATCTTGAACTGAGTGCTCACTCGAAGCGCACAAGGGTACCAGGTTCCTCTTTAGAGTTGCTTGTTCAAAATGTTAGCATGATTGCATATGTATATATCTAGATTTATAAAAGATAGTAACCAATCCATAAAGTGCATAAACCAGATCTAGATCTAAACCATATGAAAGATTGACTAAAAATGATTATAATGAGATTTACCATGCAAGAACCATATTCAGTCACATCTAACACCAATATCTAACCAATATGATCCATTATATTAAATATTGCAAAACACAAAATCTTTATACATCAAGATCCAGTTTCCATGGTCATGCGCACTAACAAATCCACAACATAACTCTACAATAATTGGTCTCTCTAAGCCGTGTAAATCAATACATATATATAGGGGTGGGGACTTGCCCTTCACCACCCATGCACCTTCCAAAATATACTACATGCTAAGAATAGTCATGCACCTTTACAAGAGAATACAAAAGCATGCAAGTGCTCTAATAATAGATTTCCTATAGTTAACTCTAAGTAGAAATCCTATTATTAAGCCAAAACTCGGATGGGGCTGGAACTACCGCAAATCATAAAATAGCCTTGCATGAATAGAAAGTCTTCATATCTTTGCGTGCTCTGCACTCCATGTCCAAAAATATCCTCATACCAAAAATGGCTAAGTCCTGATTTTGATTATTTCTAGGTGCGCTCATATTTTGCTATGATTCTGCAATTTCCTGCATGCCCTGTTCCTATGTGCCCAAACCTTCTGTGCTTTCATCCTTGAGCTATATTTCATCTACTCAACATTACCCCACACTAAATGCATTGCTGCCCTCGACAATGGGTAATATTAACTTATCTCTCCAAAGTAAAGAACAATGAATGAAATAATGAAGATGTGTTTAAACAAAAGAGATATCATTCAACACTCATCTCTTCAACAGACGGTATTAATTCTGGGTACTCATTCCTAATTTCTACCTCCAATGCTTGCCAATCGCTTAAGACCTCACCTATTTTGTCCGGGACATCTGTGACTATGGCATCTAGCTCATCTTGAGTCATGTTCTCTTTTTCATTCTGCAAGATTCTACAAATATTTTTGATACTAGAAATCATACCTTCCATATAGTCCATCTTCCTAACAATCTATTTGCCTATCTCCTTCAGCCTATTTTCATGTGGTTCTTGGGCACTTGTAAGTGCTTTGTGCTTCTCTTCCACCAAAGCAAGTCTCTCCACGCGCCCAAGTGTCTCATCCTTCATGGCTTTGAGGACTTCATTATCTTCTGCAATTGTCCTTGTCCTAACAATTGCATGTGGTGCCATGCACATGTTCAAGGATTGACCGCCTTCTTCAATTCATCTCTTAAGGCTTGTAGCAACGACTCATAACTTGGAATTTTTCTGGCAATGGTGGCTTTTACCCTTGCTGCTTCCTCTTCAAGGTCTTTTGGCATGGGCATATGCATGGGCCCTTCATTTATGACCAATTTTAAAAGTGTGCATATATAGTGCATTACAGAAGGAAATTTTTCTAGAACTTGAGATTCTAGATGTGGTCGTACCTTAAGAATATCATTCACCAATCTCCTTGGCCATACTCATCAAGGCTTCGTCTTTACCTTGACCCTTTCCTTTTTTGTTGTGAGGCACTTTTATTTCTCGCATCCCTATCCTTGTTGTCATCCATCGGGCGCCCTAATGGTTACCGCTTTGTCTATGCTCCTATGTGTAACCTCTGCAGATACCTTTACTAAGGCATTGCTCACTTGTTCGTCAACATAACATTTGACTCTACATTTACGTGTTAGATTTGGAGTTATTTCTTCATTTTGCATAAGACGTAAAATTCTTCGCACACGTCAAAATCAGGCTCATCCATATGAGTGTTAGTGTGAGTTATCCTATGTGTCCTCCTCTCATATTGGAGGGTCATCTCACATGGGTTAGGTTTAGGGTTAGGTTTAGGGTTTCATGTGTGTCATGCACTAGAGTTACTCAACACCCTATATGTACCCCTTTACTATTCATTTATGAGCATGCCAAGACACTCCATTGCCTTTCCTTTATGTGCAAGCTTTGTTTCTATTGAGCAAGTTCTTCCATTACTGATCAATTCTTTCTTGCAATTACGCTGAAGCTATTACGATTCCGTTGGAGTGCAACTACTTCGTGGTGCCTCATTTCCGATTCGATTCTCGCAAACTCTTTTCATGGTATCAGAGTGAGATTGGGTAAATGTGCGTCGTTATTTTTAGTTGTGATTACTCTTTCTTGGTTTCGTTCTTTTACTCTGCATGCAAGTTTTTCGATCACTATTTTCTGGAATTATTTTGCTAATCTCTCTAACAAGCTTTCTCGGAAAGTTGTGTCGGTTTTTGTGCATGTGCAGGTTTTCATCATACCTTGAGCAATCTGTGGATAATTTAGCAAGATCATCCAAAATAGACTATTTTCTAGTTTTTTTAATTTTTATTAAAACTAGAATTTTTTATCTCTGTTTTTTGGTTTTCTCTATGTTTTTTTGTAGATTTAGGTAAATTTTTTTGGGGTTTGGACTCTATCCTAAGCCTTCTCTCCTCTCTGGCCTGTGTTGGTGGATCTCTGGCTCACTGATCGGATTGTTGTACATGTTTTTTTTGGCATTTACCTGATCTTGTGGGCTTGTGCATTTTGTGAAACGTGGGTTCGAGCTGTTGTGTTTTTTGTGGCATAATTTTTGAGTGGAAGCTCGTTTTTTGTTGCTGGTCACAGTTTTTCGTTGCCACGGCTGCCCTCCCATGGCTGCCCCTCCCACGCCCCGCCACGGCCACGTTTCTCCTACCATGGCCACGTTTCATGGCTTTCATTTGTGACTATTTTTTTCCCTTTCCGTGGCCTGCAAACAAAAACCCGTAAGTGTTTTTTACCCAAAACACTGTGTTTTTACCAAAACTCGTGTTTTTAACTTGCGCGACTGTTCTCCCCTGCCACGGCCTCCATGGACACCCCCGCCCTCTCTCGCCGCGTGCCCTCGTGGCCTCCGCCCTGTCCCAATGTTCTTTCCCGATCCACGGCTCGCAAATAAAACATGTAAGTTTTTTTAAAAATGTTTTTGGTAAGTGTTTTAAATTTTAGTCGCCCTCTTTGGTAAGTTCGTTAAAATACATTCCTTTTTAATCTTTTAAAAATCATCAAACAACTTTTTAAAATTCGGCCCGTGTTTTTTGATAAGTTTTTAAAATACTTTCTAACTTTGTTAAAGTTTTTTTAGTTGGTTTTAAAAACAATAAAAAAACCACAAATCGGCTTCCTTCTAATTAAACTTAGAATCAAATTGGTTCTGCTCTTTTTAGTTGTTAACTTAGAATACTTTCTAATTCGGCTTCCTTCTAATTTATGATCTTTAAACAAAAAAAACACTATCTTTACTTTTTAAGATTAATAATTTTTTAGATCTTAATTAGTTTTTGTAATTAATTAGATTTAATTTGATTAAATCTATTTTTATTAATTACAAAATAACCTATCTCATTTATGATCTATAGTAAATTACAAATCATTCCTTCAATAACCCTCCTTGTCATTTTTTTAACTCCAATAGCTCTAAAAATAGTAAAATTGGGCGTTTCCAAACGGTAAAATTTAGGCGTTATTGTCGATTTTTTTTTCACTAATCGTGTGCTCAAGTGTGTAGCATCACTTTGAGCACCTTTTTTCCTTCCGAGCTCTTTTCTCGGTGTTCTAAAGATTCTCTGAACTCCTTGAGTTCATTTAAAACCTTGTCTTTCACCCTTATTATTGCTTGCGACTAGTGAGTGCGTCCACCACAGTCTGCAAAGCAAGGGGGTTTCCTTTTACGACGTGAGATGTTTTTTTCTCACCACCAGGGTTGGCTTTCACCTCCTTTCTTGTTTTTTTCTTGTGCTTGTTTACGGTGTCCTATTTGTTGTGCTCCACGAAACACTGTTGTGGTCTCCTCTCTTGCATGTTATTACGCTGATTGCAAGACGAGTTACCAAGTGTTTCAAACTGCACGCACGAACCCGATTGTAATCAACACACTAAACTATAAATCACCGAAAGCAGGGGGTTGTTATTATCCTGGGTGGTTATGTTTCTTTTCTACATTTCTTTCTCTCTCTCTCACTATGGATGCACTTTCAATTCCTTTTCTTACACTCTGTTCAACTTTTTCGAATGGAGATCAAAAATAATAATGAAACTAAGGGGTAAAGGGTTATTCCGCATCACCATGGGAACTGAGACTAAACCAAATGACGAACCTGAAAAATCTAAGTGGTTAAACTGTAGTGATGAAGCTTTAGGTCTTCTTTGCATGTCTGTTTCTCCTGACTTTCTCTTCCACATTGAGGCGTCTGAAACACCTAAATCTGCATGGAAAATGTTGGATGCAATGTTTGGACAACTAGATGACATGAGAGCGCATGAGTTGGAAAATGAACTACTAGGGTTAAATCCTAGTGACTTTGAAAACCTATAAGATTTCTTCTCAAAATTTGTCCACATTAGATTGTTGTTAAAAGGATGTCAAGTAGAGAAGAAAGATTCTCAACTGATCTTGTCGATTCTCTCTAAGCTAGGTCTCGAATATTCTATCTTCGTGTCAACTTTCTACGCTACAAAAGCTACTTTGGGCAATACTTGGACTATGCCCTCCTTTGACATTTTTCGTCCCAACTCATTCGAGAATAGGAAAAATCATTCAAATGGGGTCTCTCAAGTCCAAGTCACATGCCCTTGTAGCAAGTACTAGCAAGGAAAGAAGACTAAAAGAAGAAAGAAACAAATGATCAATCTAAGAAAGAAACCAAGACCAAACCTAAAAATGACACAAACACTTTGACTTCTAAGCCTAAGGCACAAAAAAACAAGTATTTGTATTCCTATTGCAAGAAGTTTGGTCATGATGAGCAACACTGTTTTCAGAAATAGATTGATCACTAATCTCATTTACTTGAGAAGAACAAAATAAGTGTTCATGAATCCATAAAACAAAGTGCTCCGAAGGCCGAGTCTTTTGCTGCAAAAGGTGCTAAAAATGATAAGAAGAAAGGAAAGGCCCTTGTAGCCAGAGTTTCTCCTTCATCGACATGGATTATAGATTCCGGTGCCTCGCACCACATGGGTTCTTCACATGTTGATTTTTCCAACATCGAACCTTGTGGAATGTCCCAAATCATGATTGGTAATGACACGACAATGTCGGTTTCGGTAGTGGATCGGTAGAGATGGATAGGGAACATTTAACCAAGTGTTGAGTGTTCCTAATCTCTCTACCAATCTCCTATCGGTTTACCAAATTACTCACCTTGGTGAAGAAATGTGAGTGGAATTTGGTCCTAACTCGGTGATTATTCGTGAGCTTAACAATGACACTACAGTGGCTGAGGGAAAGGCATATCACCATTCACGATTGTACACATTTTCCTACTTTACTTTTGATTCTACGCCCACTGCCTTGCTCACTCATGCAAATGAGGTTAGTAAGCTATGGCATGAGCATTTCAGACATCTAAATTATTGCTACCTTGAACAATTGAGCCAAAATGAAATGGTCAACGGGTTGCCTCGCGTCAAGTTTTCTAAGGGTCTTTGTGAGGGTTGTACCCTTGGAAAGCATCCTGAAAATAACTTTGACAAAGAAAAATCTTGGAGAGCCACTCATCCTTTGGATCTTGTTCATAATGATGTTTCTGGTCCATTTCCTTCTCCTTTATTTACTAGAGCTCTTTATGTGCTAACCTTCATTGATGACTATTCGTGATATACTTGGGTATATTTTCTTAAGCTTAAGTCTGAAGTCTTTGAACATTTTCAGGATTTTAAGGCTCTTGCTGAGAAATAGGTGGAACGGTTTATCAAGGTTCTTTGAACCAAAAATGGAGGTGAATATGTAAACAATACGTTCATGGATTTCGTATTTCAAGGGATCTCTTTGCAACATATAGTTACTTATAGCCCTTCCTGTAATGGAGTTGCAAAAAGAAATAATCATACTCTTAAGGAGGTGGCCACTTGTATGATTCACTCAAAGTCTCTTCCTCCACAATATTGGGACGAAGTAGTGAATTGTGTAAATTACATTCATAACCGTGTTCCACATAAGGCGATAAAGGGATGACACCCTTTGAAGCCTGGTTTGGACGCAAGCCCGATGTTGAGCACTTTCGAGTCTTCGATCCAAGGTGTGGCTCGATTTCTAAGTAGAAACGCAAGGCCTTGGAACCACAATCCAAACCTTGTATCTTTGTAGGGTATCCTGATGGCGTGAAGGGATATCGATTAATGAATCCTACTTCTCATGATCTTTATATTGAGAGAAGTGTTAAGTTCGACGAGTCTTCTTCGACTTCTACTTCTCCACCTATTGAGGTTCTTCACTCGCTTAACTTGGATTTTGACTCTTTAGATGATGATGCTATTGAGCATGCTTCTTTTCTGATCCTTTCAATCATCGGGCCTTTGAGTCTTCTGATTCTAATAGTAGTGATGACGAGGACTATGTCCCTTCTCACTCAAGTGAAGAATCTTCCGAATCTAAGCCTGATCCTCCTAGTCCCCTTTGGGCCAGGAAAACTTTGCAAAGTGCTGGAGATTTAGTTGGAGATACTTTGGATATGAGACGTACTCACTCAGATTTCATTGGACCCCACTCTTTCTTCACCTTTTGCTTTGATCCACAGTCTTTTCGAGAGGCTTCTGGTATTCCTGAGTGGGATTTTTCCATGGATGAGGAGTATTCCTCTCTTATGAAGAAGGATACTTGGGATCTCACCTTCTTCTTCGATAGGAAGAAAAATCGTTTCGTGTAAGTGGGTGTTCAACAAAGTATGGAGTATATGGAGATGTTGAAAAGTTTAAAGCATGATTAGTAGCTAAGGGTTTCTCCCAGATATCTGGGGTTGGATCATCTTGAAACCTTTGCTCTAGTTGTGAAGATGACTTCTATTCAACTGACCTTGGCCATTACCACAACAAACAGATGGAAAGTCCATCAAATGGATGTTAAGAGTGCCTTCCTTCATGGTGAACTAGAGGAAGAGATCTATATGGAACAACCTCTGGGTTATGTCCTGTCATCACCAATCCGGCACTATGATAATTCTTCACCGGGAACTCCTCGTGCTATGATTATTTACTAATGCACAACCTTTAGTTTGGTGGATGTAATCTGGAAACACAACAACAAACATAACACAAGAATACCATCGACTATGTGAAGAAGGAATGATAACAAATCTGAAATATCAAAGTAAATTATAATATTAACATGAAATTATTACAATCTCACCCATGAGGTACTTCAAGTGTTATTGACTTCACTTGCCTTCCACCAATACTATGGGAGAAACTTTACAATTACACCTCTAAATGGCTTCTTCAACACACCTTTAAACTGATGGCTTCCTTTACACACTTCATACAATATTTCTCACTACTTCCTTCTATGCTAAATGAGGGGAGTGGCCTCTTTATTTATAGAACTTCCAGGCTTATCCATCTTATCTCTAAGATAGGATAAGAAATCCCTCTGACGAATCATATTCCATACCTTAACTCTTATCTCGTACATGTAAGATTATCTTTTAAGATAAGATAAACCTTATCATTTCACATGGGTTCCACATTTTTAGACTTTTTACAAATAAAATACATAAAATATTTATGACCTCACTCCTTGTCCTTATTACCAATATAATATTTCTAATTCCTAATCATGTAGACCCTACTTCTACTTACCCCAACTTTGACATTTTAACATTCTTGGACCACTTACGACAACTATTTACTTTTTACCATAATATTCCTATTGTACTTTTGACTATTTCCGTACTATACATTATTGGCGGCGTCATACTGGCAGCGCCATTATCTTCTATCAGACGCTACTACTAATTATACTTAACAACATCCTATTCTTAATACATACATTAATGAAATAGAAATTACGGAGGAAAATTTTAGTGTCGACATCTTCCCCCTTCCTAGCTTCTACTCCGTCCTCGGAGTAGACTATTCTGGTGCTTGGAAAATCTTCAACTTGTCGTGGTTGACCCATTTCGTAATGGGAGTGCCATCCAATTCCTCCAGTCAGTACGTACCATTTTCATGCACAACTGCTATTTTGTAGGGCCCCATCCATTTTGGAAGAAATTTTCTCTGTCTTCTTTTTTTGTATCTGGAATCATATACTAGAACCAAGTCATTCACATGAAATGGAGACCAACGGATCTTTTGATCAAAGTATTCCTTCTGCTTCATTTTCTTCTTATGGCTTGTATCCTTTGCTATTTCCCTCATTTCCTCTAGCAAATGAAGATGTACCAACCTTTCTTTTACTGAATCACTTTCATCCATCCTTTCATTTTTCATAACTCTCACAGTGGGAATATCAAACTCAATAGGAAGAACTGGATCAATGCCATAGGCCAACTGAAATGGGGAGTATCTTGTTGCTGACTTTGATGTTGCCCTATATGCCCACAATGCTGCATGAATCCTTTTATCCCACTTATGTACCTACAAGGCTGCATCTTTTGCTAGAATTTGACACAACACAAAATTTGTTCATTCCACCTGTCCATTTGTGCTTGGCTTGTATGTTGTTGCCTTCCTGTGCTTAATAGAAAATTTATTGACTAGGGCTTCTACTACCTCATTAATGAAGTGGCTTCCTTGATCTGTTACAATTTCTAATAGACAACCAAATCTCGGTGGCAATGCGTTCATATATGAACCTTGCCACCTTATCCATGGAAGTTGTTTTTAATGGCCTAGCTTCAATCCACTTGGTTAAATAATCTGTGGCAACTACAATATACTTATTTTGGCGTGAGGTAGTTGGAAGTGGATTCCACAATGTCTATTCCCCACTTTTCAAAGGGACCAAGTGGAAGAATAGGACATAGTGGAGTGATGAAGTCTTACGGTTACCATGTGTTTGACAAATATCACATGTCTTACAATAATTATAACAATCTTTAAAAAGAGTGGGCAGTGATAACCTTGCATCCAAGATCCTTCTTGTTGTAAGTTGTCCAGAGAAGTGCCCTCCACATGTACCATTGTGGAATTCTTCTAGCAGTTCCTTCCTTGATAATGTCCAATCGCCTCTCAGATCGGCTCCATCGTGTCCTATTCAAAATAATACTCCATGCAAAATAGAATATGGACGATCGGCTTGAGTAATCTTTCTCTTAGTCTTTGCATTGGCACCATCAGGAAACTTGAATTCATTCAGATAATTCTAAATATCTATGTATTCACTAGGGATTGTGTCAAGGGATAACAATGCTACATCTGGGAAATCATCATCATCACAAGATGATCCTAAACCATCATAGGCTCGAGAGAGTACATCCGCATTGACATGCTTCTTTCCGGCCTATCTATAATATCAAATTCAAATTCTTGTAGTAAAATTGTCCATCTTGCTATCCTCCTTGATGGGTTAGGCTTATTGACAATATATTTTAGAGCCCGATGATCATTCACAACTATAAATTTATACCCTAGCAAGTAATTTCTAAGCTTCTTTACAAAAAAATGATAGCTAGAGCCTCTTTTTCGATTACGAGATAATTTACCTCAAGATCGCTCATTTGTCTCGCTCCCAAAGTAAATTAGATGTTCATTCCCATTTTCATCCTTTTGGCTCAAAGTACTTCCTAGTGCTGCATCCGAGGCATCAGTGTACATAATGAATGGCTTTTCTAATCTAGATTCTTTAAAATAGGTGAAGACACCGGGACTTCCTTCAGCTTGTCCAAAACTTCATGTGCCTTATTTCCCGGTTCATAAGTAACATCCTTCTTCAAGAATCAAGTTAGTGGTTTGTGTAATCTTTGAGAAATTCTTGATGAACCTTCTATAGTAACCCACACGGCCTAAAAATGATCTCAACTTACTTCTATTCATAGGAAATGGTAAATCTTTGATTTTTGAAACTTTATCAGGATCGCACCAATACCATCTCTGGATACAACATGCCCTAACAAAACACCTTTAGAACATCCAAAGACACACTTTGTAGGGTTTAGTGAGGCTTGTGCTTCATCTAACCTTTGAAATCTGTCTCCATCTCAAAGTGCAGTGGTCCAACTTGCTCCCATAGATGCAAAAATCATCCGTAAATACTCGATGAAGGTCCCAATGTAGGGTTCAAACACCCTATTCATCAAATCTTTGGAATTTTTTGGAGCATTACACAACCCAAAAGGCATAACTCTATAAGCAAACGCTTCCCAAGGAGTGGTGAACGTGGTCTTCAATCGATCTTTCTCCGCTTATACGGACTTGGTTGTATCCATTATATCCATCAACAAAACTATAACACTCTCGCCGCTACTTCGCCCAAGATCGATCGAGAATGGAAGAGGGTAATCATCCTTCTTTGTTGCCTTATTGAGCTTCCCGTAATCAACACAAATGCGTAGCTTCCCATTCTTTTTTATTGAGATCACAATGGGAGAAACCCATTCGAATTCTCTACGACAAATATGAATCCCGCATCAAGCAACTTATCAATTTCTTCTTTTACTAGTCTTGGAAAAATTAGGATTCATTCTATATGGCATTTGCTTTATAAGCCTAGCACCATCTACCAACTCAATAGAATGTTCTACCCAACTTACTTGACGAAGTTCCTTGTAATAAAAAGTGAATATGTGTATGTACCTTCGAAAGAGCCGGAGGTAGGATTCCTTCTCACTCTCCATCATCACAAAGATCACCAATCTTTATTTTGTTGGAGACGATCATCAACTTCTTCTTGAGATAATTTTATGGGGTCATAAGTCGGTGTGGACTGGAAGGATATCCATGACTGAAACATCAACCTCACTTTCTTCATCTTCAAAGTGTCCACTTCACTTTGGTACTAGAGTAATCGAGGAAGTCCAATCATCGGTTTCATCACTTGAATCCACAAGTTTCGCCTTATGATGTTGAGGGATCACATTTATCTTCACCCTCTCTCTACTACGTCCAAGTGTCATGAAGCCTTCATTCCGGTAGTTTCTTGCATGAACTCTCCTTAGTCATGGTCTTCCCCAAAGAACATTGGGTACGCAGTACCATTTTTCATCACCGAAAGTCTACCACACATACAACACCCATAACGAGAGATTGCCACATTTGAAACTATACCTTTCGGTTTAGTTTTCCCCTTATTTAATGACCTTAACATAAGTGTTGAAGGGCGATCAATTTTTAAACCCAACATATTCATTAGGACTCGGTCATTACATTAATGAAGCACCTTCATCAACTAAGACATCATGAATTGAAATACCATTACATAATACCTCACTTGTGGAGCATAGGGATCCGCCTCTCGCCTCCAAAACAGGGACCTCAACCTCCTTCCTTCGTCGAGCATTGAGTCCACTTCGCAACTCCCACATCTTCTCGAAGACATAGCCAAGAGTTGACCATATGTAATATTTGCGCAGCCTTTTGGACAGATCTTCCAAGATGGAGTATGGTCCTTGCCCCTCGTGAAATCGAGAAAATCCCGCACACCCAACTTTCTTCTCGTATGTTTCTTACTAGTTTCTCCTTTCATCTTCTTAGGATCATTTCCATCTTATTATCTTTTTCTTTCTTTCTTTTTGTTACAAACACATCTACTTCATTATTTCTGCTCTTATCTACTACATCAAAAGAATTCACAAGTGCTTTTCCTTTATCATTATCTCCTTTACGGATGTAGAAGCTCTATCGGACAATTATACTTATAATGACCCTTTTTATAACAACCGTAACATACAACTTTAGAAATATTTCTTTTTAGACCTCTATCTCCTCCCCGAGAACTAAATTCTTTTCCTCGAAGAAGATTAATAGTTAATCTGACCCATCTTTTGAGCGAGATCTTCATATTCGGTAGATGTACTAGGAGAAAGATTTGTGCTCACCGAGAGTGGTTGTGGATTCTAGAGCAAAGGTGCTGGTGTAGGCTCTACTTTAGCAACAATTTCTTTGGGCTCCTCTTCCATGTTTTCTTCTTGCCTTCTTGCAATCTCCTTTGCTTGTTCAATGGTAGCTGGGCGGTCATACTTCACTCGTTGTCGATCTCTCGGCTTTATCCCAAGAATGAAGTGCTTACATAGGAGATTATCCACGCCATTCATCAACCCATCCGCTAATCCTTCCTTCCGGATCGGGCGCCGAGCTTCCTCCTTAGCTCTAGAACACAAACATGATAATCCCTTATCTTCTCCTTCTCTCCTTGGGTTAGCTTTGTGATATCGATCATGAGATCTCGCATATCTCGTTGTTCACCAAATTCTTCAAGAAAACTTTCGTTAATAAATCCCATGAGTTTTTCACATTATCACCTAGTGTTTCAAACCACCTAAGGGCTGAACCATCCAAAAAGGTAGGAAAAAATTCAGTCCATTGTTCCCTTCTTATAAGGCCATTACAAATACAAGATTGTTTAAACTCTTGAATGAAAGAGGAAGCATCTTCATTAGATTGGGCTGAAAAACAGAATCTTCCCCATTTTCAAAAGTAACCACAGTGAAATACCAACCCAAAAGTACAATCAACAAGACTTATGTGCACCAATAATTAAAATCACTATAATAGAAAATAGAAATGACCACGGTAAACTATGGTAAAACTTGACTTATCGGTAAAACCGACTTTCTTGTGGTAAACACTATTCACAGTAAAAAGTGAAGTTACTGCGGTAAATACTATTCATGGTAAAAAGTGACTTTACTGTGGTAAATACTATTCACAGCAAAAATGACTTTACCATGGTAACTACTATTCACGGTAAAAATGACTTTACCATGGTAACTACTATGCACAGTAAAAACAAGGTTACCCTCCAATTGATTTTTGACTAAGTGGGAATATCTCTCCAGACAATCCACCACGAGGAATGGTCCCGACAACGGAACCAAAATGTCATCACCAATCCGGCACTATGATAATTCTTCACTAGGAACTCCTCGTGCTATGATTATTTACTAATGCACAACCTTTAGTTTGGTGGATGTAATCTGGAAACAAAACAACAACATAACACAAGAATACCATCGACTATGATAAGACAGAATGATGACAAATCTGAAATATCAAACTAAAGTATAATATTAACATGAAAGCTCATTACAATCTCACCCATGAGGTACTTCACGTGTTATTGACTTCACTTGCCTTTCACCAAGACTATGGAAGAAACTTTACAATTACACCTCTTAATGGCTTCTTCAACACACCTTTAAACCGATGGCTTCCTTTACACACTTCATACAATATTTCTCACTACTCCTTCTATGCTAAATGAGGGAGTGGCCTCTTATTTATAGAACTTCCAGCGTATCCATCTTATCTCTAAGATAGGATAAGAAATCCACTCTGACGAATCATATTCCATACCTTAACTCTTATCTGTATATGTAAGCTTATCTTTTAAGATAAGATAAACCTTATCATTTCACATGGGTTCCACATTTTTAGACTTTTTACAAATAAAATACACAAAATATTTATGACCTCACTCCTTGTCCTTATTACCAATATAATATTTCTAATTCCTAATCATGTAGACCCTACTTCTCTACTTACCCAACTTTGACATTTTAAAATTACCGGACCACTTACGACAAATATTTACTTTTTACCACAACATTCCTATTGTACTTTTGACTATTACCGTACTATACATTATTGGTGGCGTCAGATCGACAAATAGCAGTTATCTTCTATCGGACGCTACTACTAATTATACTTAACAACATCCTATTCCTATTACATACATTAATGAAATAGAAATTATGGAGGAAAATTTTAGTGTCGACAGTCCAAGATCCCTCCCTTATTTGTAAGTTAAAGAAGTCTCTTTATGGCCTTAAACAAGCCCCTCGGGCTTGATATGTCAAGATGGACTCCTTCTTACTTACATCGGGGTTTACTAGGTGTCACTCGATCCAAATTTTTATATTCTATGACAAGATGACTCCATACTCATTCTTATTCTCTATGTTGATGACTTGTTGATCATAAGCAGCTCTTCCTCTATTATTGATTATGTGAAGATCACCTTGGCCAACAAGTTTTCCATGACTGACTTAGGTCTGCTTCATTACTTCCTTGGGATCCAGATTTCACAATCTGACTCGGGAATCTTGATTTCGCAACCTAAGTATGCTCTTGATTTGTTAGCTCATTTTCAGATGTCGATTGCAAGTCTTCTCCTACTCCTTTTCTTTCCGGGGTTAAGTTGGTTTCAGATTGCTCTACTCCCTTGGTTGATGGTACTCTTTATTGACAATTGGTGGGGAGATTGATTTACTTGACTCACACTTGACCGGATTTATCGTATGTTGTTGGGATCATGTCTAGATTCATGCAGGAGCCACATGAGTTACATTGGAAAGTAGCTAAACGGATCCTTCATTATGTTCGTGGCACTTATGCTGATGGCATTCACTATCATGGAGGGGTAGATATTGACTTGATTGGGTTCATAGATTCTGATTGGGCCGGTGACTTAGATCATCAGAAATCTACTTCTGGCTACAGTTTCTCTCTTGGTTCGGGTCCTATTAGTTGGTCTAGCAAGAAGTAGAATGCAATTGCGATATCATCTACAAAGGCAGAATACAGAGGAGTAGTTAACACTGCCACATAAGCTATTTGGCTATAGGGTATTCTGATAGAGTTTGGCATCCACTTTCGGTAGCCTACCATTATCTACTATGATAACATGAGCACAATCTCTATTTACATAAATCCAGTTCAACATCAGCAGACGAAGCACATTGAGATCCATATGCACTTCATACAGAGCTTATTCATGATGGTATCATCGACATTTAGTACATTCGCATAACAAGATCGGATTACATGATTTATTCACCAAGCCCTTCACCGAGATGAAGTTTTTTCGCCATGCTCTCTTCTTGGGGTGTGGTCTTCTCAGACTTCTCATCTTCTTTAGGCTATGTAGACCTTCTTTTCTTATTCTTCTTCTAGAAAGATTGTGTTTGTATATGGGCACATTATCAGGCCTTTAGTTGCCGGGCCCCATTAACACATCTTTCTTAGTTGTTTAGGAGTGTCTTCTCTTTTTGTCTGACTCATCATAGCCACTACCCCAACTTTAATGAAGGGGGGGTGTTAGTGTGAGTTATTCTACGTGTTCTCCTCTCATATTGGAGGGTTATCTCACATGGGTTAGGTTTAGGGTTTCATGTGTGTCATGCACTAGGGTTACTCAACACCCTATATGTACCCCTTTACTATTCATTTATGAGCATGCCAAGACACTCTACTGTCTTTCCTCTATGTGCAAGCTTTATTTCTGTTGTGCAATTTCTTCCATTCTTCGATCAATTCTTTCTTGCAATTACGCTAGAGCTATCATGATTCCGTTGGAGTGTAACTACTTCGTGGTGCCTCGTTTCGATTCGATTCTCACAAACTCTTTTCATTGAGTGCATTGACCATGACAACTACTTCCGTGTGCACATGTTCACCATCTCTGTAACCATCAACTCCCAACCATACAAGTCCTTAGTTTCTACAATACTATGGAAGTGTTCGTGTATGACCTTGTTAGTATCATCAACATATCCAGTTGTGGTAGTCACATAGTATTCACCTTATTTGTCCCCCTTTGTTATTTTTCTCTTAGAAACTGGGCGGTAATTTGAATCTGAGAATTAGGCCTTCGCACTTTTCGATTCTATTTTTGTTCCCTTTAGCCCTTCCTCACCATCCTTCATTTCTTCATCACGAGGTTCCTCTGTACCCTTAGGCTGCACTAGAGTACCTGGAGCACTTTCTTCGGACTCATCCTCCTCTCCATCCTTAAGCTTTAGCTTGCACCTTCTCTTCTTCTCAGGCTCTACTTTTGCGGAAAATCGAGGTGACCTTCTTAATGGCTATGATGACCTTATGCCCTAAACCCTTGTCCTCTTGAACACTCTCTTGAATAGTGGTTCTTTGGCTATCTGCTCCACATTGATTTCCATTATGTTTGTCTTAAATGCTTCATCCTCTTGCTTCTGTGATGGGGGCATCATCTCACACTCTTTTCTTTCTCTATATGTAGGCTATCTTTTTCCCCTATGGTCCAACCCACCACTATCTTCATGAATTTCTTCTTCTTATTCTTCCTGAATGGGTGAAGTAGACTTTTCAGTTGCCAAAGTGCTAACTGTGTGCTTCCCTTTAGGCGGGCTTGGAATTTTGAGCTCATTCTCTACATACTTTCCATGCTCCAGCCTAGGCTTAAGCTAAAGGTATACCAATGTTTCCCCACTGTCGCCTATTGCCAAACTCATAGGTTTCATAGTTATATCATTTGAAATGTATCTTTCGATATAAGAAAACTAACCTGGATAGACGTAAGTCTTCCACAAAGTGTGGTAGTCATGGTCTACCTTATTAGCATTATAGATTAACCTGCACACATATGAGAGTCTATGAATAGATTCCTAGAAGAATTGCATGGTGAAAGCATAGGGTAGTTTTCACCAAGGACTCCATGTCCCATCCTTCATCGCAAAACATGTGATGCAAAAATGCTGATAGATTGCAAACTATGCCAACTTACCTACCACAAAGTGGATAACTCCTTAGGTATCCTCCACTCTTCCTTGAATGTGGCATGGAGTCGTGCATACCACATCTCTACCCTTGGTTTGAATGGGCCACTCATGGTCCCCTCACAAAGATAATTTTTGAATATCTCTGTGAGAGATTTCTTTTCGAAGGGTACTCCCAAATTTTGTTCTTTGGCCCATCGGGCACTCCAATATCCACAAACACAAGGGATAATAGAATAACGCCAAAGCTAATTTTCTCACCAGATGCGTCTCTTCAATGATTGTTTTAGCAATGTATCCAACCAAGTTGTAGGTCTCCCCTTGTGACATTTTCTTCGTAACATGTAGCCATAAAGTGTTCACCTGTGACCATCTCTCCTGGTTGTTCTATTTTGTCAATAAGTGTGAGGTTGCATGTATGGCTGAATACTTCCTCAACTTGTAAATATCCATGCTGCACCCACCTTTTGTATAACCCAACTCCTTGCTGGTTCTATAATTGTTGCTTTATTAGTTAGGTTTCTACTCACCTCTATGCCTATGCTTTTCAAACCCGTCAAAGTGCCAATCAAGGGCGTGGTGATCCTCATTCATTGCCCAAAAAAATAGAAAAAGTCCTCATGGTATCTACTCTTTAGCCATTGATATAAATTATCAAGCTTTGAATTTAAGGAAGTTTGTACGACTGTACAAACCCTACCTTTCTTAATATCTTCGCCCAACATCATCGTATACGGGCATATCATCTGCTATCCATTTGTTTTTCTTTTTTAAAACAATGCATCCAAATCCTCCTTGTTATTAGTTTTCCTATGGTTGTAATCACTAAATTTTCTTTGATAGACATGAGAATCCCAATCACGACCCATAATCACTTCCTTTGGGTATTGCATTTCAGAAAACCTACTTTCTGGGGGCATCCTCGATCTCAATCTCAACTTCCTTTTGTTTATTTCCCTTGTACCTTCCCCGGTGCTCTTTTTGGTGCCATTTCAATCAAAAATATGTGTTCTCTTACCTCCCTCGAGCTCTGTAACTCGGTTCCTTGTGCCCTAGCTCAAACTCAAACCCTAGCCATCAATCTCCTTTCCCACACACCTTCGCCTTACTCAAACACTTCAACAAATGGAGTGTAATAGTTCCTCGTGCGCATATCTGACCAACCCGGTGAGTTTTCAACTCTCTACTCTTCACAACCTGTCTTAGGTAGCTCACTCGTAAAGAACTCACATGAGAATTCATAATCACAAAGGTAAAAATGGCCTCACAACCCTTCCTTGTATAGATTTTTAAAATTTATCACATTTATTGCTCCTTCACCTACCACCGATCCCAACATTAATGCATTATTCATCAATGTTTCCATGCTTCTCATTTCCGCACCACAATCATAACTTTCTTGGCACACCTTCTACTTCTTGGCCACAAACCTCCTTCCGCATGCCCATATGCGCAAAGTACTTCACCATTTCACCTTATTCCAAGTATTTTCCACTACTGCAGCCTACATGGCCTTGTACTGTGCATCCATTTTTCCATCTTTGGTCTTCACTTAGGAGTAATTTCTTTCTATCTGCACCCTTCCAAAAAAAACCTGCACAAAAGTTTCCTTATGCATACCCATCTTCATATGATAATCAACTTTATTTAAATTGGTAATGAACCCTGTATATAAACCACCCCAAAATAAGGGTATGTGTGGTCCTCTGCACATGAAAACACTTAAATTGTAATCAGCTTCTGGTACACAAGTGCGCTTATTACACACAACACTGAACTAAATTGACAAAACATAGCAACGATGAAGGAAATAGATAAAATGGAAATGTAATAAGGGAAACCTAATATAAGTGGCAATCGCCTTATTATAAACACAAGAAGGTTTATTTATAGTAGGGCTTCAACCTACTCCCGTTGAAGTAACTAGAAAACCATGCTCCATCAACACCTTTAATCGGTAAGCGCCCTGAATCAAGTATATAAGTGATAACATATGGTCCCAACCAATGCACCTTAAGCTTTCTAGGGTGGCACAAAAACTTTGAATCATACAAAAGTACAATTTTCCCAACCTCAAGCTTCTTATCCTTGATGTGTTTGTCATGCCATGCCTTCCGCTCGGCTTTTTTTGCTTCTGACTCCATCTTGCTATGACACACCTCTCATCCATTTGCATTAATTTTTCAATACGTTCTTCCAATGCTTTCTCATCAATTAGACCTCCTACGTGCGCAATACACAAATAAGGTAACATGAATTCCATGGGAGATCTATCTCTACGTCGAACACCAACCTGAAAGGGTGTGGCCTTATTTAACTTCTGTAGATTGTCCCGTATGCCCAAAGTACATAAAAACTTGTCATCCCAATCTCTCCTTCCAACATCACAAATTTTGGTCAAGGTATGACTCAATATCTTGTTGAAGGTGTCAACAGTTCCATTTTATTGAGGGTGATAAGGGGTTTTCCTTTTGTGTGCAACTATAAATTCATCCAACAATATCTAAATAGTCTCATTAAGGAAATGAGTACCCCTATCACTTGTTAAAATTAAAGGGAAGCCATACCTGCTAATAATATTTTCCCACAGAAACCTTGCTGCTGTAGCTGCAGTGAAATCCTTTATAGGCACTACTTCTGCCCACCTTGTAAGATACTATGTACAAATTATAATATAGTGTGATCCTGTCATACGTGTGGATGGGGAAATAGGGCCCACAAAGTCAATTACTCACTTCTAAAGGTTTTGCACTAGTAATAGGCCTAAAAGGCATTTCATCTCCTTGCCTAGGATTTCCAAGGCATTGACAATGGTCACATGCATTACAATATACTTTACAATCCTTGTACAATGTTTCCAAGCATAGACCAGCTAGTAGAATCTTGCACATGGTGACATTCGATGCATAGTTTCCACCTACAATACCGCCATGAGCCTCTACCATAATTACTTCGCACTCATGCTCAAGCACACACTAGTGTAAAACTTTATCACGACCTAACTTGTATAAGTCTCCACTGATCAAAATGTAAGGCGCGACACAAATAGCAAGTTGTTTCTTTTTTAAAGATTTCATTCCTTTGGGTGCCACATCTCGTGTGTAAAAGCCAACAGGATCCTCCAAGTCTCGAGGGTGTGCGGTCTAAACTAAACAACTATACATATGACATTGTTTCCTTAATGCTCTATGCATCCTCTTTTGATTGAATCCTTGATAAATGGTTTGGACCAGAATTTCTCTTACCTAGCTTAACCACCATTGTAAAATTGAACTCCTGAAACAATAGTACCCAACGACATATGCGCCCATGTAAAATGAGCTTGTTTACCAATTACTTCAATGCCATGTGGTCTGTATAAAAGATGAAAGGTGTAGCCAAAAATAATGTCAAAAATTATGGAACATGTAGATCATAGACTAGGCCTCACGCTTTGTCTTTGTATAATTATGTTTAGCTGAGTCAACTTTTCGTTAGCAAAGAAAATAGGATGATCGACAATCCCTTATCCAGCCGAGATAATACGGTACCAATGACCATGCCGAGGCATCTACATGAACATGAAAATGCTTTTCCAATGAAGGAAAGTGCAAAATATGCGCTGCAAGAAGCCTTTCCGCAGTGTGTAAAATGCACACTATTGTGCCTCACCCCAAAAGAATTTTCCTTTTCCCTTGAGTAATTCTTGTAAGGGCACAATGATCTTGGCATATCCCTTGATAAATGTTATGTAATAACCCATGTGCCCTAAGAATCTCTCGCACCTCGCTCTACGGCTAGTAGGCTCTTCTAAGCCCAAAACAACAGCCTACCTTATGGGATCCACTAAAGCAGGCTTTATTTATAGATGATGTGCCCCAAAAATTCCAAAGGGTGTGGAAAATATACACTTATTAATGTTTAAGGAGATGCTCAACTGATGGCACCTCTCGAACATTATCCTTAGATTATCACAGTAATATTTCATGAGCTCATAGATTGTCTAATCATCTAGATACACTTGTAAGAACTTATGGATAAAATCTTGGAATGCTTGCACCACTATGCACAAAAATACCATAGGAGCATTATTTAATCCAAAGGGCATAACCGTGTATGTAAAAATTCCCCACTCGGTGGTGAAATTTGTCTTCTCTTGATCTTCTTTAGCTATCCTTACCTGATGATATCCAGAGAATCCATCAGTGAAGGAGTAGATTTTGCGCCCTATAACACCTTCCAAGATTTCCACAAGAAATGGTTTTGGAAAGAGATCAGTCACACATGCAACATTTAAATCCATGTAATTCACACAAATCATGATTCTGTCATCTTTCTTGATGCTGATAACCATAGGACTCACCCATTTTGACTCCTCAATCGACACAATAATTCCACAAATTAACATTTTTTCAATTTATTCCTTTACCTTGACGCACAAGTTTAGATTTATCCTCTGTAAAGTCTCTTTTGGATGGGCGCAAACCTTCCTTCAACTTTATCTTCATCTCTCCCAATGATTCATGTATGCCTTTCAAATCATGAGAGCCTCTAGGGAACAAGTCATGAAATTTGCGCAATAGCTCAATGATATTAGCAACTTCAGAGTCAAACCAATAATATCCAATAATGGCTTCCTTGGGTTCATCATCCATTCCAATGTTGAATTTATTAGTCTTCATAGGCTCATGGTAGGTGCACGCCTTTATATATGCACTATCCAAGACTTCATACATACCCTCTGTGTGCTCAATATCCAGGTTCTATAACTCTTCGTTATCAACCATGTAGATTATCTTACCATTTTCTCTTTCTAGGCGAGACGTGCCCAAGCTACTCGCATCTGTGTCTTCCTCTTCAAAGCATGCCACCAGGTATGATTCTCCTAACAACTCCTGAAGTAACTCTTCATCCTTTGCACTGTCTCCCATAGTTAAGCACTTCATAACCTGCAATGCCTCATTCACCAGAGGTTTAGAAGAAAAGTAATCAAATGTCTGAGTCATACCTTTAGTAAGTTCTTGCTAATTTCAGTCATCCTATTGAACTCTGTATAGACATACCATGTGTGCACGTAACCTCACAAGGTGAAATAAAATTTGTGCATCCATAAAGAAGGTGGTAAAACTTACATGTCCCGCCATCCACGAGATCTCACACTCTTGAACGTGGTCTTTGAACAAGATCATTACCATGAAAGGCACAAATTTGAGTAGGTGCATTACTTCTTAGAAACCGAGTAAATAAAACATTTCGACTTCTCTCCACTCCAAAATATTATCCATGTGAACAATCCACAGTGTGTTGTCATCCCACACAGAGTATATACTAACATGTTCCTTCTTTCCACTGAAATTCCCATTGAACTTACATAAAAAGAAAAATAATTCTAGATTCTCCTCACTGTGTACTTTGGTACTGATTGCTTCCTAAATGCTCGATATTGCGTGGCTTATTGACATGCGCAATTGTGCCCCATACTTTGTGCCCAACCATTTCATAAGTTCTATGTGCCTAATTTTCACATGCAACACTTGTAGTATTTCTAATTAAGCTGTGCATCATCCTACTAGAGAACTCCTTTTGATGGCTCAAGAACTTCCAGATCTTGAATGGTGCGCACATAAATTCTGTTCAAGTATTCTTTGCTTAAGGGCTCTACATAAGGTGTAGATTTCCCATCTGTCAAAGGTATGATGACACACTCTTCCTTGTTCTCAAAGCTGATATACCCCTTATTGAAATACAAATCAACATTGTTTGCATAGCACCATGGGTGCCCAAGTAATGTGGGAAAATTGTCTACTTCTGCAAGTGCTAAGACCTCAAAGTCCCTAGTGAACTTGGCCCCCTATATAGTAATGGATGCATCTTTTAAAAATCTAATGGGAATTTCCTTAGTCTTATTTTCCATGAATAGCACATTGGAAGATGACTGTAATGGAGGTATTCCCATCTGAACCCATGCATCCAAAGTAAGTACATTCACTTCTACACCTGTGTCAATCAAGATGTTACTCAAAAGCTAACCATCAACAACAACATTTAGAGTAATCTCCTTGTCATAATCCAAACTATTAGGAGGAATATTATCATGCAATTTTTTTCTAATGCTTAGTCCTAGTGCACGGAGTGTTTCCTTGAACTAGTTCCCTAAAAAGGAATTTTTTTCTCTGGTGTAACATCTTGCAAACCTATTTCAAATAATCAACCTTCGTCTGATGGAGATCAACCGCTTTCTTTTGTTCGATATTCTCGTGACTATTCCTTCAAACATTGTATCTCACCATGTAAATTCTGAATTACCTCCATGGTTTCTTGATAAACCTCCTTCGATGCATAGGGTCTGGATACTTGGCATGCAAGACTTCCTCCTTAGTAATGGTAGGCTTCTATTGCAGAGCTTCCCTGGTGTGCATAACTTCGATCGTGTGTAGTAATCTTTATAGGTACCAACTTAGTATCCAACACTAACTTTGGCATCCATTGGTCTTCCATGACATGTTGTACTCTAACCATTCCCACGCCCTTATTTTCCTGTTTATGTTTCTTTCTTAAGTGTTCATACAAGTTCGGGCATTCTTCATAACTATGATTCTTTCCAAAAAAAGAACACACAATATTTTTTGGAAATTTGCGCCTATAGTGATTAGGAGATCCACATGTATAACAAGTCCCATGAGGGAAATCACTCCTTCTGCCCCCACAACCTTGACCTTTGAATATTCCTATGTAACCTCGACCTTTGCCTCATCCGCCATCGAATGCCCCTCCTCACTGTGATCATAATCATGATGCTCACCCTTCTCCTTGGAATTATTTGCAACACTAGTCCGCCATATGCAAATATTAATGACATCATGGATCTAATCTATCAATAAGTAATCTTGATACCTCGCAAATTTTACAATAATTGGACACATTCTTTCTTATCATGCGCTGCAATAATGGGCACCGACTTGAACTATGGTCCAAGTGACATATCTCACAATCTAATAACAAGGAGCACACTAATTTTTGAGGGCAACTATCCTTAGTATGCCCCTCTACTTCATAATTTGTACACCAAATTCCACTATGCGTCTCATGTCGTTGAATTAATAGATAAATTCTCCAACTATTTCGCCATTGCTGCAATTTGAACTTCCAAGAATGGGATTACTCTTGTGTCCACACTTCTATCGCCTTAGGACAAGAGCTACTTCAAGTGCCTCATGTGGATTTGTATAAGTCTTGTGTGAAAGTGCCCTCCTAAAAGGTGTGATCAGTCCTCCAACAAACCACTGTGCATGCTGGCTTGCGTGGATGTCATAAGATAACTTAGACATGAGAGTCTTGAACTGTGCATCATATTCCTGAACACTTTTAGTAGTTCCTGCTTAATATCCTTGAGCGCGCTTATGATTTTCTACTCAAACTCAAGGATATAAAATTCCTTTAAGAAAGCATCTCGTAACACTGTATAATCCACACAAGTCTGATCAGGATCAAACTTCCTGTACTAGGTGTGCATGTGCCTCTACAACGTAATTACAAACTGACTTGCCTTGTGCTCGGAGATATAATCCCCTTTATGTGCCACAATATCTCACACATATGCATGTGCTTGGCTGCATCTTCAATGCCTCTATAATATGGAAGATGGAGATACATCTCCATATAAATTTACTGAGGTTGGTGTGAACCTTTCCCACCAGATCCAGAATCTCCTGTATTTCCACCACCTCTAGATCCACCAGATCTGCCAAGACCCGAGCTACTTGATTCTTTTGATCCACCCCTATAGTAGGTAATGGATTAGAACATGCACTACCTTGTGTTCCAAAGGTTGTGCTAAATTGAACAACCATAGTCTGTGAAGTTACACTACTTCCAGATGTGATGCTAAGGTTTTGTGCACCTACGTTTTGTGCTTGATGACGTTCTTGAAACGATACCTCCAACAGTTACTCCAAATAAATTAGATGACGATTGCACCATAGATGAATAAGCTCCCTGATTAACTCCTAAACTTGACTACAAATTAAATCTATCTACTACAACTCTATTGCTCACACTAGCTTGCTGATTACTGATTGTTGTAGAAATTGGAAAACCAAGCACAAGGGCTAGGTCACTAGGTAGATTTAGATGCATGCACGTCCAAATCAGATCTGCATCATACAAGGCCTAGAATTCTTCCGGGGTCCAAATAAGTGTGTGAAACCTCCAATTCCTCTTAGACACATATGCAACCGAGATACTCCTATAACTCTATAGGAAAGATAAAAATAATGTCTCATATAATACGTCATACAAATTCTACTCAACCCATGCATGTGCATTAAAATCAGGTCCACTACTAAATTTACAAGCGTACTCCTCTTGAAATCTACTAACCACTCCTCAATACTAGCCAAGGTCAATCAATATGTCTTCATCACAAAACATCTTGAAATATAGATGAGTAAGAGGTCCCAATAATGATTCAATGATGTAGACTAGAATTCACTAACCCAGGGTGTTTGACACATCACTCGGCTGAACCGAGCACTCACCCGAAGCATGTAAGGGTACCGGGTCCCTCTTTAGAGTAACTTGTTCAAAATGTTAACATGATTGCATACGCATATATCTAGATTTATAATAGATAATAACAAATCCAAAGTGCATAAACTCGATCTAGATCTAAATCATATGAAAGATAGAATAAACAATGATTATATTGAGATTTACCATGCAAGAACCATATTAAGTCACATCTAACACCAATATGATCCATTATATTAAATATTGAAAACACGAAGCTTCATACATCAAGATGTAGTTTCCATGGTCACACGCACTAACAAATCTGCAACATAACTATACAATAATTGGTATCTCTAAGCTTATGTAAATCAATACATATATATATATATATATATATATATAGGGGTGAGGAATTCCCTTCACCATCCGTGCACCTTCCAAAATAGACTACATGCTAAGAATATGCATGCACCTTTACAAAAGAATACAAAAGCATGCAAGTGCTTTAGTAATAGATTTTCCATAGCTAACTCTAAGTAGAAATCCTATTATTAAGCCAAAACTCTACATGGCACTCGAACTGCTGCAAATCCGAAATAACCTTACGCTATCTCGCAAGTCTTCATATATTTGCATGCTCCACACTCCATGTCCAAAAATAGCCTTATACCAAAAATGGATAAGTCCTGATTTTGACTATTTTTGGGCGCACTCATGTTCTGCTATGATTCGTGATTTCCCTCGTGCCCTATTACTGCGCGCCCAAACCTTCTGCACTTTCATCCTTGAGATATATTTCATTTGTTCAACAATTGTATTTTTGATAAAGTTTTTGAATTTTTAAAAAGGAAAATGTGCCGCACCTAGTGGCGGTGCAGCAGACCGCACAAAGGGCACTACCCTTGACCCGCTAGAGCTACCGCCCTAGAACCCCATTTTAAAAATTCAAATCCAAAGCAAAAATTGGTGGGGAATCTATGTTGATAATAATGGTGTAAATTTGAGCTTCAAATTCCATCTTATTGAGTAAGAAATACATAAACCGGAGGATGGAGGAACAGAAGATTGGAGGTCAATCAACAACCTCTCATTAGTCACCAATGATGGGGTTGAACAACAAATATGATATCAATTTATCTTAAGTGTTTCATTTTCAGTTTCGTGTTTACTTTCAGCTATTGTGTGTTCAAATTGGTAATAAGTGAGCAATGATTCCTATGTACTTCCCTAATGTAATAACATAGTGAAAACATGAAAGTAAAAAAATAAAAGTAACATCATAATACTTGTAGAGGTTAAATAATTAGATGTGTTCCTATTCATACCTAGGTTTGTGGTAAATATTTGTAAAATGATTTAAGGGTCAGAATGTCCTTGCTTGAGTTCCCACATTGAATAGGTCGATGCATTCCCTAATGAATAGTTGATAAGTAGATGGTTCATGTACGTATTCCCAAAATAGTTTGGTCATATGTGTTCTTGATAGTGCATTGTTGATAATAAATTGATGTGTATTAAATTAATCCATGTCCTCACAATATTTATTATTTAATTATCCTAATTAAGATAATTCCCACACCACCACCTCACCTATACACCTCACCTAGCCACCTCACCCTAAGTCTATTCTTAGTATGTTGCCATAACTAACTAAGACCAACTAAACCCTAAAATCAAAGCCTACATTCCCTCTAACCACATTCCCACCCATTAGAAAAGAAGCTTCCATTCTAATCCATGAAAAAAGAAACTAATTGGATCCAAGAAATCAAGCAGATCTGCCCATTTTAGTAAACCTAGGAAATCCCACCCTAACGACGCGGTCACCCCTAAACCGATGCGGTCAACCCAGAACCATCATCGGTTACCTTTTATTCCCTTTGGTAACCTTATTTTGAGGTTGGCACATTTTTGAGAGAGAAAGAGAGAATAATCACATCTGCATGTAAATCAGAGTGAGCATCCATTCACACCCAGACATCCACAACCATCAAGCCAAGATTTGATTCAACCAAGCAAGGAGGAAAGCCTAGGTAAGCTCAAGCAAGAGTCTCCTATCAACCGGTGGCCCTTCACAAGAAGAAATATCTCACCCATCTCCACTCTTCACCCACAGTCGACTGGTAGCAAATTCCAAGTAAGTATACTTCTCTATTCAGTCCATTTTTGTTTGAATACTTTTAGTATTTAGATTCTTCTATGTGTTATTGCTTTCCTAGCCACTCACATGCTTCTCTCTGTAACTATCCCCCTATACCTCTTCCAAAACCCCTCAAAACCCTATCCTAGCAATCCAACACTCCATTCCGACCTACCCAACCCTTTGTGCAATCACAAAGAAGATCCAAAATCCATTCTGCAACATCTCCCATTTTCCCATAGTCACTAGCGTTGGTCTCCCTAAACCACCATCGGTCGAGCCTATACCGCATCGGTTTACCTACCCGATACTTCCCTTTACTACCATTCACCAACTAACCCATAACTCCTCCCAACTTCACCAAAACCCCACCAGACCTGCCCATTGACCTGCATCCCTACCCACACCTAGACACCTCACCCAGTTCCCCATCAACCTGGAAAATAGACCAGACCCCTATTCTTGACCCCTATCATCATTTCTTTCAGATGACATCACATTGGTCACAATTAGCTAATCGCATCGGTCAAGACTAGACCACATCGGTCTCTATGTCTATCAACATAGTATAGACCAAAGCAACCTACCTACTTACTCCCAAGTTACCTATAATCACATGTGACCTTCATCAGATCTCTGTCAGACCTGTAGAAACCCAGAACCATTTACCCGACCTCGGATCTGATCCTAACCTAGCCTGTTAGATTAGATTTTCTTATTGTGTTTATATGAGATGCCTAAATCATATTGACTATAGTAGGACAATATTTACCTTATTTCTCACATTAATTTGTTTACAACAATGGATTGACAACCTTCTAGGGAGTATCACACTTCCCGGATCTAGCATATGCTAGGTAGTCCACTGCATATACTATTTAACTTCATTTGGTGGTCTTGTTGTTTATTTTAGGTAGTTCCTCCTAGCCAAAAGGAAGCTCTCATGATCAGTTGTGGATCAAGAAGTCATACGTGTGCAACAACCTTCAACCAGCTTCAACAGGTATTCCTCCTAGCCCTTTTACCCTTATCTGTTTTTCATCACATTCCAAGAAACGTTCTAAGAATCAGGTGAAACATTTTGGCATGCCCGGTGGGACCCATTCGGGGTTCCTTGCATTTCTTCATTCCTAGGTAAAATTTACATGTTTGTTTCCTTTCAAAAGGTTCTCACATTAAATTTCTCCCCTGGAATCTTCTCTTCTTTCTATTGTCTCAAAGCAATCATGTTTTGGTGCTATAAAAAGAACTCTTCTTCTCTTTCATTTGTATTGCATTAGTGAAAGATCATATTCTCTCTGTTCATCTTTTTGTGTCATCGAATTTAATATTTTGATTTGGGCTTAAAATTAACTGGCATTTCATTCTTGTATGCTGCATTAGTGCACATTAAATGAGGGCAACCTATATATTGGAAGTCATGCCCAACTGATGGTTGAAAAAAGAATCATAGAAAAGCACTTTCTTTCTCTCTCTCTCTCTCTCTCTGAGTCTTACCAAACATCACACAAATTCAAATTAACACATCTTTCTTAAACAACATCTACCGGGAAGAATCATAGGTGATCACATGATCGATGGTGGTACTCCCCCCTGCTCATTGCTTCTGTGAGTCATTATCTCAGAGGATGGCCCGCCCCCACCATAACATACCTGAAACCTCTCCTTTTAGATATCCTTCTTCGTAGGAAGCCTTCCTCACCAAAAAAATTCTATTCTAAAGTTCATGAGTCAGTCTTCTAAATAGCATAAGCTGAACAAACATAATAGAAAAAGCACTTTTAGGATCATATTTTTCTTAGTGTTTCTGCTTGGCTTGTGTTTTGAGGTGAGAGGACACGTTCTTCATCTTTTTATTTCTCCTTGCATGCTCCTCATCATAGTTGGTGTATTCCAACTTCATCTGAGTGTGCCTGGACCCCATTTTTATCATTCTCAGAGTTTGGGTTTGATTCCACACTTGATTTTAAATCACAACCACCTTTTTCTTCATCTCTGTTTCAATTTCATAGTACCGGTGTCGGTCCAGTATCATCATTGGTTACCCTCGACCTCACATCGGTTTTATCCAACCAGTGTCGGTTTATTATTCTTTTGGTTAACCTACCCAAAAGGACACTGCTTCATCTTCTTTGTTGTTCAGAGTCTCTGTAACTCTCAGTATCTTCTCTCTATTTGATAAAATCCATCCTACGACTTATCTACCTAGTAGATTATCAGTCTTTTTCCTTGTTTGGAAAACTATTATTTTTTTTCAGTGACTGACCACGGTTACCTCTGACCGACATCGGTTTACCCTAACCGGCATCGGTTAGCTTGTGTTTTTCAGCTGACATTTTAACCCAATCCACCTACCATTACCTGTTTTTCCTATTTTTTGTATTTTTGTGTCATTTATAGAAAGTAGTCCTACCAAATCAGCACTTGTTCACATGGTGTTGACTCGTAGCCAAGAAAATGCCCTCATATTCCATGCTAGTTGTCAACCACTCCCACCTAGTCCTTCACCACCTTCCATTCTATCACCCATGGATCCTACCCAACCTATCACCATCGCCACAGGTGATGAGGAGTTTCACACGACTCCTTGATCAAAACCCTGCTTGCCTTATAGTTCTATCTTTCCCACTCATCCACTCGAGATGCCTCGGGTTAGTTGATATATGACATGCCCATATCTATCCCCCCGACACTCATTCCTACTTCTACATCAACCCCTTCTAGCTCCTGCTACCACACTGCCTTTACCCCCTAGTCATTTTGTAGCTAGGCCCTATACCTGCTATGACCGCCACATCTACCACATCTATTGCACCCACAACATCCACTATACCTTCATCAACCACCTCAGAACATAACCTCATCCATGCCTATTGTCTCACATATACCCATAGCAACACAACCACCCCTAGTGTCGATGACCCCTACCCCATTTCAAAACATTGTCCTTTCTATTCCATAGTCCTTAGCCCCCATCACTACTAGAGTCACCTCGACCCTTCCACCTTCATATATGTACTATCAAGTAACCTCCCATTTCATCTATCATTCATTTTGGGTACGTGCCCCCTATCTCACTCCCTCATTCTCAACCTACCTATTTGGCATCACCATATACTGGAATGCCACCTCCATCATATGTCCAACACCAACCCTCTTATGCTACAAGAGGTACCCATCCATCACCACCTACCAATGACCTCATCAAGTTAATGATGGACAAGATAGACACTGGAGGCATCGGTTTCTGGCTCACACAATTCTCTCACCTATGATGAAATTTGTAATGAGCCCATACACCCATCCATTCCTATTCATCCATATCCCATACATTGGGAGATGCCTAAATTTAACCACTTCAACAACAAAGAGGACCCACAACAACATTTGTGGTCTTTCAAACATGGGTGTTATCTGATCACCCATGATGACTTTGCTTTTGAGGACCTTTCCCATGTCTCGATAGGCCCACATTAGACTGGTATAGTGGATTACCTAGACATTCTATCTACTCATTTAATTAGGTAGCCCAAGCCTTCTTGGATCACTTCTCCATCAATGTTGTTAAGAAGGTTACCATGACTGACCTCTACTCTACGCATCAATATGATGATGAGTCTATCACAGATTTTGTCACTCGTTGGCGTAGCTTGATCAATCAACTCACATTCCAATTACCACAAACCAAACTCATAGAGCTCTTCATCATGGGCTTGTGCTAGACATATTTCACCAACCCTGCAGGTGTAGACTTTCGAACCTTCGATGAGGCATTCACCATGGCACAAAACTAGAGATTCGGGCCATCGAAGAAAAAGAAAAGAAAATCCAACTACAAAATAAGAACATGACATTTAAGTCAAATGATACCTCTTCTTCTTCTTGAAACCACAGAATAATTATTCAAAATCCAAGGGAACCGCTAATGCGGTGGTACTCAAGGCTAGCCCAACTCATCCATCAAATCAAGGCTAAGCCCTCATCTAATCTTTCCCCTGTCCAGACTTTTCAATTTAGATGAGAACAATGGAAATACACCCCAATTGGGGAGCCTTATTCTTTTATTTTAGAAAATCTCATTAAAGTTGGGGCCATCACCCTTCCTCCTATAAAACCACACACTGGTTTTGATCCTGCTCACCCCACACACTGTGGTACAAAGAGCATGACTTCTACATAACTATCATCGGGTAAAAGGTCATAATGATGGAAATTGCATCACTTTCAAGAACATTGTCTAGGAAATGCTCGAGAATGGTGAGTTAGTCTTGGATAATCCAAATGCACCTACCAACCAAAACCTGCACATTTTCAAGAAACCATTTCCTAATCATGCCCCTTCTTCTGACCAAACTAGGGAGACCTCAACTAATGATAGCAATACCCGTGAGGTCCATGCTATTTTTAGTGATGCACCAGTTGCTTCCCAATTGCCTCATATTCCTTCCATAGAGGAAATCCTAGCCCGAAGTCCTCCACCTACACATGAACCCACTTCACCTATTCCTCCACCCACAGAGGAACACCCTTCATCTCCTCCCTCACCTGTGAAGGAGCCTTCTATTAACATCGAGACCACTTCACCTTTGGCTTCTCCACCTAGAGAGCCATCACCAGCAGTACCTCTCTCGACCCATGGGAGACACTTGTTCATCTCCTCCACCCATAGAGGAGCACCCATCATCTCCTCCACCTATCAAAGATCTAGTAGAAATGTCGTTACCTCTAGGTGACCATTCTCCATCAACCACCCAAGATCCTGTTGACTTACTTTTGGCTCTCTTACCCACAGAGGCTGAAGCTAGTGATTTCCTATTTCTAAAACACATTTTATGGGAATCACCATTGGATCCACATCGACCTCACCCTATACAGTGTCATTCTCATGCTTAGCTGATCACCTAGATTATGTTGATAGAGCCTTACTTTGGGGGCATCTTCTACTTCTGTCTCAACACAAATGCAGATGTCACTCGCTGACACCTCCACTATCTATCCAAAAGTGTTTCAATTGACCAAACCAAACAACCACAACTATCACAAATTCTCCCATGACACCACTCATGGCTCAACTCACATCTCTACCCATAACCCAACATGCATCTACATCCAAACCCACACCTACATCATCTTCCTTGCCTAAACCTATTACTACTTTAGGGGTCATACCAATGGCTAGCCTTACTCATCCACCCATCAAATTAGATTTAGCTACGTCTTCCAAAACTAACACCAAATTTAACCCGACCCCTAAACAGAAGAACCAATCTCCTAGATCTCATACCCCAACCTCGCCAACCACACCCTTATCACCTTCACCCCTTCCATCCATCCTAGGACCTCACCCCTCGACCCTAGCTAAGAAACCCCCATCCACCTGGTAAACCAAGAATGCAACAACCCATTTCCCCATCATAGACCTCTAATATACCCAAGCACCCCACACAACCTCCACCCACACCTGTAACCTTTTTACCACCCATACCTCCAATACCATCAATAACTTCTTCACTACCCATGACACTTCCTTCCCTTTCCCTCACACCTCCTACCCAACCTACATGCCACCTACCTCCACAACACCTCGGTTACCCCCATGGGTAACCCACCCTCTTCCACCATCCACTTTTCCCTCTACATCTCATGTGCCCATATCACCTTTACCCAAGAAGGTGTAACCTAAAGGAAAAAATCTGCTACCCTCCAATAAGGTAGTTAAACCAACCACACACTCTATTTCCAGTTCATCTACCATGCCCCTACCCAAGAGACATGACCAACACCTAAGACCACACCACACACCAAGTTAGTAGCCCAACCCACTCCCCCTCTTGCAAAGACTCTTCCTATATAATCAGCCACACCTACACCCAAACCCACATTCACCTCCCATTGTGATCCACTAGTAGGGATCCTATGCCAAAATCTTAACCAATCTCCTCGAAACTTTGTCATCACATTACCACCTCTTAGACCTTATGACCCACTCAAACCCAAACCAAAAGGGTTTGATGAAACCAAAATTTTACCTACCATCGTGTGTAGGACATGATGTAGAGAACTGTAAGGCTTTGAAAGCCACTCTTGTCTAGTTGTGTCCTCCTGAAGAAAACTTTGATGATGATGATCTTCTTGATGAGGACCCCATTTTTCACCAACACCAATTTCCATAGTTCTTCCCTCATTTCCTACTCAAGTGACACCAAAATATCCACCCCCACAACTCTTAGATCCATCCCCGAGATTTGAAATTAACATGGTTGTATCAGAGAACTCACCAAACCTCCACCCAAATGTCGGTGTGCCCAACTCATTTCACAAGGTTCCTTCCCACCTCTTGGCTTCTTCCCTTCCTGTCATTACACCTTTCATGGCTCACCTACTTCATCTACCTCCCCACCTCAAATCAACATGATCCATTTGCTACCCGCGCTCGAAGGAAAAAGGAAAGGAAAAGGCAACCGACCCACCAACCAACCCTATACCCAACATACCATCTACACCCACACCTAAAGTCACTATCATGGCCCCACATATCCTATTTCTAATGGGGTTACACATCGCATGATGCTCAAACAATTACACCAATCCTCCCTCAAAATGTCCCTATATGACCTCATCCAAACCTCTGAATCCCATCACCAAGCTCTCATGGAGGTTCTTCAGTCTATTGAGGTTTTACCCAATGACCCTACACCCGTAGCCTCCATTATTACACCTCATCATGTAGCCTCTCTCACCAAATTACCACCTTCTTCTACACCTCCACCTACTCACCAAGTAGCCACCCTCAAGCTTCTTAGATGAAGAGATCGCACCACACCAAACTGATGACCCTGATCCAAGCCCTTTTCATCTCCATCCATATTGATAATATACATGTATGATGTGTTATGATCGATGGGGGCACTAGCATTAACATCATCTCCTCCCATGCATTGACCAAATGTGCATACCTAAAAATTACATGCATAAACATCCCATCATGTTATGTTCATTTAATGATGCTATCACTTCTACACTTGGCACCATCATCCTCCATGTTCGTGTGGGCCCCCGTACTATTCAGAGTTATTTTACATGTCTGGGGGGAATTTCAATATAACCTGTTGCTTGGTAGACCTTGGATTCATGTCATGGGTTGTGTTCCTTCCACTTTGCATCGTTGTGTAAAGTTTGAGCATGAAGGACACACCTATACCATTCTGGCTGACCCATCACCTTTCAAAACCTGCAACATGCTTTACCAACCCAATGATGTGCTTATACCCATTAAGGCATCTACCTCCATGACCACTTCCTCTTCACCCACACCTCCACTCACCAAGTGCCAGCCACTACCTCAACCGCACCTAAATCCTCCATTCCTACCACTACCACAACCTCCACGGCCTGACCCGTCAAGCCTCCCAATCAGCTAGCTCCACCTCGATCCAACCTCTAACACATCATCTATCCCAACTACCCACATATCGACCACCGATCCCTTGGAAGGTGTTTTTCAATGCCTCACTGGGGAGTATCACCTATATAATGTCAACACATTCCTTACTCCACAAGAGTATGGAAGCCTTCACCAACACCCTCACTATGATCACCACATAGGAGAGCATCTCCTTTATGGTCCTCCCCACCTTCGCACCAATCTCACCTATGGGGGACTTGATACTTCCACTTATACACCTGAACCACCATCACAAACCCCCCTTTTTCTAGCCGACCTCCAGTCACTCACCAATCACCACTTCACCCACACCTTCCTACACCGATGTGTGGAAAGGTTTTGGTTTTGGATTTTATGAGAAAGGTCATCACATTATTATTCCATGTACTACCCACAAACATAATGACTGTAGTGGTATCGGCTTTGTTGAACTACCTACCAAGAAGGCCCGCATTGAACTCATTGAGGATATCGACCCTTCTCCACCTTCTTCACCTACTCCACCTTCTTCACCACCTTCACCGACAGAGTCGATGGATCAGAATCCATTCCTCCTAACTTTTTTTTTTCATAAACACCATTTCCTTGGGGCCTCTGACTTATCAATGTGAGGGCGAGGCTCCCTCTTCTCTTCCCTTCTTGTATCCTGAAATGATCGATGATGATACACCTTCTATTAATGTCATTCAATGTCAGGATGATGAATCTATACTCACCTATCTTGGTGTAGAAGACTCTTATATTCACTCAGTTCATTACCATCTGAGATGCAAACCATGTTGAATGAATCGACTATCAAAATCAACATCCATACTCAAGGATGACCCACACATTCTAAAGATCGGCCAATCTTTAGATACTTGTTGAACAGAAGCCATCACTTCTTTTCTCAAAAATCATAACCATGATTTTTTCACTTGGTCTTACTGTTGACATGCCAGTATTGACCCCACCATAGTGGTCCACAATATCGTAACCATTCCCGATGCCAAACCCATAAAACAAAAGCTGAGGAAAATGCACCCTCGCATTGCTCTTCTGGTCAAAGAAGAACTTCAATGCCTTCTTTCCATTTCCTTCATCTTACCCATTGATTATCCCCGATGGATTTCTAACATTGTCCCTATCACTAAGGTGAGGGGACTTCACATTTGCACAGATTTCCATGACCTCAACCTAGCTTTCCCCAAAAGATGACTTTCCTCTACGGTATTGACCAGTTGGTTGACCTTACTACTGGTCATGAGATGCTATCACTCATGGATGGTTTCTTCGGGTTATAACCAAATCTTGCTTGCCCCAGAGGATCAACACAAAACCACATTCATCACCCCTTGGGGACCTTCTACTATCGAGTCATGCCTTTTGGCCTTAAAAATGTTGGTGCCACATATCAGTGGGCTATGACTTACATCTTCCATGACATCATGCACCATATATTGGAAGATTACGTAGATGATCTCCTTGCCAAATCTAAATGCCACTCCGAGCACCTCGCCATCCTAAAGACCATCTTTGACCACCTCATTAAGTATTGTGTTCACCTTCAGCCCAAGAAGTGTGTCTTCGTGGTTCTCTCAGAAAGCTCCTAGATTTATCATTTCCTTACATGGTATAGAGGTTGACCCTACTAAAGTCAAGGCCATTCTGAAATGCCTCCACCCACTAACCTATGGAAACTCCGTAGCCTACAAGGTAAGTTGTAGTCTATTCACCATTTCATTTCACAACTTTCGATCGATGTCAGCCATTTCATCATCTTCTCAAAAAGGATGTCTCCTTTAAATGGGATGATGACTACCACAAAGCTTTTGAGGCCTTAAAACAATACCTTCTCCAACCACCCATACTCATTCCACCTAAAGATGATCAACCCTTCTACCTATACATCTCTGCTACCGATCACTCCTTAGGGGCCATGCTTGCTCATCATGATGAACAACATAGGGAGCAGGTGGTTTATTACATAAGCCATACTCTTCTGGACTATGAAACCCGATACACCCATGCCAAAAAAATTTTTTTCTTAGCCTTAGTTTTTTTTGCCACCAAACTCCGCCATTACCTACTCAACCACAAAACCTATGTTGTGACCAACACCGACCCCTTACACTTCATGTATGCCAAACCTTATCAAAATCAATGTGCACATTGGCTTATGCTTCTTTTGGCTGACCTCGACCTCAAATTCATCCATCAAAATTCCATCAAGGGCCAAAGCTATCACCGACCAATTGGTTGACACACCTATTTTGAGGATCAACCCTCTAACTTTGACTTTAGATGAGTCTATTGCTACCCTTTCCTGGATGAACCCACTTACCAAATGACACTCTTCTTCGATGGTTCCAAGTGTCAGTGTGGGGGTGGGGCTGGTGTTATCCTCATTCCACTTGATGGTGAACCCATGCCTTTGTCTTTCAAACTTGATTTTGATTGTACAAACAATATTGTTGAATATGAAGCACTCGTATTGGGTCTCTAGGCTGCTTATGCCTTAGATGTTAAGTCCATCAACATCTTTGGTGATTCTCAATTGGTCATAAACCAAGTCAATGGTATATACCAGTGTCGTAATGAGATACTTCAAAAGTATAAGCATCATGTGGACATACTTTTGACCACCTTTGACCATTACGCCCTTCAAACCACCCCACGTTCTACCAACAAATTTGTAGATACCATGGCCTGCTTGGCTTCTCAGATACCCGCTTCACCCGCTGACTCTAAAATATTTGTCACCATACAAAGACTCCAATCACCCTCTTATTTACCTCATGAAGTTTACTCTATCGGAACCACTGCTCCCGACCCGAGTGACCTTTGGTATAAACAATACTCAGACTATCTTTCCCTCTCCATCTTACCTCCCGACCTCACTCATAATGGACAACGTGCCTTTCTCAAAAGGGCCTCTCATTACATCATCATGGGTGGCCTCCTCTATAAGCATGGCTTTGATGGTATTCTCTTACGGTGCCTTACGAGTTCTAAAATTCCCTATACCATTAAGGAAGTTCATGATGGCATATGTGGAGGTCACTTCAGTGGTCTCGTGGTTGCTAAGCGTATTCTTCACCTAGGCTATTATTGGCCGAACCTTAACCATGATTGTTGTGACTACGTTAAGCATTGTGTAAAATTCCAACAACATGCCAATCTTCATCATACACCTAGTCATGCCTTACAGGTCACCCGTGACCTTTGGCCCTTCTCTCAATGGGGTTTGGATCTTGTCGGAGAGATCAATCCCCATTCTTCCCTAGAGACATCAATGGATCATCACCACTACCGAATATTACACCAAATGGGTTGAAGCCATACCTCTCATCTCCACAAAAGTTGAGAAAATATGTGAGTTCATCAATCATCACATTATCTGTCGCTTTGGCATTCCACATCGCCTCATCACTGATAATGGAAAACAATTCAAAAATAAAACCTTGAAAACTTTGTGATGCCTTCGTATTCAACTAAGTTTCTCATCACCATATTACCCACAAACCAATGGCCAAGCCAAATCCACTAATAAAACCCTAAACAAAATTCTCATGAAAGTGGTTAATGATACTGGGAAGGACTGGCATACACATTCCTTTTTTTCACCCTGTGGGTGTACCATACTAGTATTCACACTTCCACTGTTGCCACTCCTTTTTCTCTGGTCTATGGTACAAGAGGTTGTTCTACCTCTCAAAGTCTAGATTCCATCTCTTCGTATTTCTCTCCATGACATGCTCAATGATGATGAATTTTCACCAAGGACCATTTAGCACAACTTGAGTTATTAGATGAACGTTCATCTTAATGCTCTTGACCATCTCCAAGTTTACCAAAAATGTATCAAATGTGCCTATGAAAAATGTGTTCATGAATGAACCTTCCAAGTTGGTGATCTCATCCTGAAGGAAAATCAACATGTAACCAAAGTAAAAAAAAAAGTAAATGGGGAAAATTTTCTCCTAATTGGCTTGGACCATACATCATGTGACTCATGCTATGGATCAGGTGCTTATCATTTATCTTCACTCGATGGTAAACCCGAACCTGAGCCCCTTAATGCCTTGCATCTTGACCATTCTACTATTGACTTTCAGTCCTACCTCACCTTCTGCCTCTTTTCATGCTCATCCCTTGAGCCATTCACTTCCCTCCTTTCACTATGCCATCCCCAATGATTAAACAAGAATCATGTGCATACCCATCACTCTTTTACCCTCTCTTAAATATGTGTACCATGGCTCTACACATGGCATGATTCTCATGGATACTTTTCATCTTCTTTTAGATGAGATCCCATGGTCATTTCACCTTGCTTTTTGAACAAGAATCTGATTCTTCACCTTAGTCTTGTCCATGACTTAAAATCCCTCACATAATTTCCACATGGGATCCAACTCCTTGAGTCAAACTTCCAATAAAAAGATGACTCCCTCAAAAAGGACATCTTTCTCTCTACATCGCTGCTATAAATAGACTGCTCCCTCGAAGGACAACTATGTAAAGCCTCTTTAAAAAAAAAAATCAAAGCTTCCCGCATCGATCAGCTTCATGAAGACCTCAAGGAGATAATTTCCTCATCCCATATAGACTTCCCACATCGATCAGTCTATCTCAAATACAAGTCAAAAAAAAAATTTTTTTTCATCATGGACTTGCTCATTGTGATCTTGGATCTCTTGCCAAAAGGCATGCTACCTCATACCATATAACCTAACCATTTTTCACCTTCTCACCCTTTGCACCTTCATTTCCTACCACCTCAAGGGACCTACTAAAACTATGACATTTGGTGATCATGTGACTATTCTTCACCTTTAGAATAATCAATCATGTAATGTCTTTAGGGTCTTATGTTCACCAACCTATCTAAGGTATGGTCCACCCATTATGATCCTCACCAATCAGGTGGCTCTCTTACCTCCTCTTATCTTTTAACTTCTTCATTACGTATTGATCATCCTATATAGGACTAGACCCTCGATGCTTATCTCTAGGAAATTTTCCTCTTTCACCACAATCAACTTAAAATCACCCATACCTATTTTCCCACAATTCAACCATACCTAAAAGACCTCGACTCAATCATGCCTATAACCTACCAACCCATTCTCATACCTCCTCACATTTTCCCTAGCTTATGGGAGAACTACATCGGCCTGAGGTCCCCTTTTTCCGGGACTATGTAGGCAAGCACTTCGAGGGCATGGGGCCCTTGAAGGTTAGCTCGGCCACTCTCTACCCTTACCAATTTTCCCCTATTTTCCTATTCACATTATACCTAATTTTTTCTTTTTGTATATCAACAACTGGAAGTAAGATCTCAACACACAATAACTAATACACATATCTACCATCCATGTTTCAAACATCATCATAACATTCACCAATTCATCATTTTCATTTCCACACACAAAAAATTTGGAAAAATCTACATCATCACGTATATGTACATTATCATTTGTTATATGTATTACCAATTACATGTAATCTAAACCAAAACTGACTCATCCACCTCCACTCAATCCATGCTGACTCATCCATGCCTAAAACCTAACTCCATCCATGCCTAAACTAACTAACTCAATCCATGCCTAAACCTGACTGACTCATCCATCCATGACTAAATCCATGACCTTGACTCCATCCATGCCTAAACCCAACCATCCTATGACTCCATCCATGCCTAAACAAAAACCTGACTCAATCCAAACCTAACATGCCAATCCATGCCTATGACTGATCCATGCCCAAACCAAAACTCATCCATCCATCACCACTATCCATGCCTACATGACATCCATGCCTATGACTGGCTCTATCATGCCTACACTACTTGGTTTCCATCACATATACAAATCATAATAATAAGTTACACACAACCATATATACATCATGCCATAATCACCATCATCTCTATATAAATAAATCATCCAAACATGTGTATCCATATACATGACTCTCAAATATCTTTGACACATGCAGTAGTATATATATAAAAAAAATCTCAAAACTCTCATGCACATCCTCACTATCTTGGCATGCATGGCAGATATATATGTCAAAAATATGATGTCAAAAATATAATAATCATACATGGAGCTCAATCATCTCCCCATCTGATATCCAAGCCTGTCTCATCTCTCCTCCTCGCTCCTCTAGCCCGCATGTCAGACTGACCTCTCCACCTCACCTAGTTTCGGCCTCCGATGGTCCTACCCTAGAGCTAGCCTCCATGCACTAGTGGCCTCACCCTGACCCGACCCCTGGGCTCACTGGCCCCCTGTACTCTCCACTATGTGTGTGGGATCTTCTCCTCTCACTCGAGGCTTATTGTGCTTTGTGCTCGGCATATGATAAGACATATATCCCCTGCTGCCATCAAGTGATCCTGGTAGTATCTCACCTCACCCATGGCATCTCTCAATCTAGCTACAGTAGGTACTATCTGTGGTGGTGCCATCAGCCTCTAACCCTACCCTACTCTACCTGAATAATGGGACCCTGTCCTGCCCCTGTGGTGGTGCCATGGCCCCTGGAAACTACACTACACTGTACTGGGCTCGAAGGGCCATGCTATCTATGCTGTGCTTGTGCAAGTGGAGCTGGCCCTAAAACCTATAACTTGTCCCTACGCCATGGCCAACTAGCCCTGTAAACCTATCACCTACACTTGTAGGGTGGCTACCTACACCCCATCTCCATCTCCACCCTCTCCCTCTCTCCCCGAGTGTGGGTACTGGTCCCTGTACTCCCTATGCATGAAAAGTAGCCACATGTGCCTATAGAGTCACAACTGTGCCTCGCCCCTGTCAGATGTCCCTATACTATGCCCAACTGGGTCACCAGGGTAGCCACCTACCCCTGTAGGGTGTCTCTCTGAACCATGATGGTGGCTAAATCTGCTGCCCCGACCTCGGGTACTTTGCTCTGTAGTTGCCCACCACCCACCACTATCTATACCTATCTATCACCCCACATCATCTATCTGTCGATCGATCGGCTCCTCCTCCTACCCGAGATCGGCATTGTAGGTCATGGTGGAGACATAGGCCTCTCCACATCATCTCTCCTATACTGTGGGAAGGGTGGGGGTATATCCTGTGGCAACCCAAAAACTCCACCTCGACCCGGTCTGGGTATCATCTCATGCTCCCCTGCCACCACCCCTCTATCCACCTATAGATATGTAACCCATCTAGCTCCACCACCATCTACCTATATGAAGGGAAGCCCACATATGGCCTCAAATGATGTCCATGCTGAGAAAACCCCTCTAGTAATCACCTGTAATAGGCTACATCATGTGTAGCTCTCACCGCTCGGTGCTCTCCAATAACCGACACCCATCACCTATAGCCCACTCAAACAAAACCTGGCTCGAATGCATCAGCCAGGGCATACCAACTGGGCACACACACACAATGTGCTCATAGGCCCAATAATGTAATAGGAATGTGCAACACAAGTTGAATCACCATAGTCACCCATAAGCCCACAACTCCCTGTATAGTTGTACCAAGAACAAGAATGCAGGTGCCCATGCAAAACCGAGTCCTGCTCTCCACCATGTCATGTAGAACCCCCATCAGTGACCATGGGAATCTCTCCCACCCTCTCATACATCGGGTAAAGTGTAAAAACAATAGACTACTACCTCCATCAGAAGCACTACCAGCCTCATCTCCTGGGGTAGGCTCGGTACATCACCCGTAGCTCATACTAGCACTGTGGAATCCTAACAATGCCATCCCCTCTCCAAACACTGGTAATAATAACTCCGGATGCCTCTGAGGAGATCGAGTAAACTGTGTACCTACTATAGGTAGTCGTAGGATCTGTAAACATCCTCTAGGGTGATCGTGATCTCACCCATCATCGGTAAATGGAATGTATTGGTCACCGAATCCCATCTATCGATGAGGGAAACCATCAAACTCACCTCCCAAACTATGTGTCGGTAGCGTCTGACCCCAATCAGGCCCACATCTACAACATGGCTCCACTCCTCATCATGTGTGTACTCCCCCCATATCTCCACGAGCAAGGGAGGTACCCTATCCCTCATCCATAGCTGGTCCTAGCCTGCATACAACCAATCATATTATTAAAACTTGACCATACCTGCATGCAACCTTGCCACCCCCACTATACCGCTTACCCTAACTAAATCAACCTTTCACCTATATCTATTCCCTAAATCAACACTACCTATCTACCCATGCCTCGGACCCTCACCTATTTTCATTTTACCTATCTACCCATGCCTCGGACCCTCACCTATTTTCATTTTACCTATCTACCCATGCCTCGGACCCTCACCTATTTTCATTTTCCCCCTCTCACCACCGATCTTCCTTATTCACCCACCTACCCATACCCATAACTCCCCCCCCTACCTAACTCTCCCTACCCCTACCTATCTGTCCATAACCCATCTATTTTAGCTCCTTGTGGGCCTGCCTCTCTAGCCTCTGCACCTGACCATCATCGGGTCATCATGATCGACCATGGTCCAACAATAACGACATCGGTCACCACATCTGTGACCCGATACATGGTCCCTCACCCACCCACATTCGGCTAAGAATGGACCGACGTCGGTCACTGTCGTGGTGACAAACCCATGATGCCCTACCCTATTTCTACCTACACTTCTCCTTTCTACCCATTTCCCCACCAATGCCTACCCAATACCTATTCCCACCCCTCATTTACCTAAATCTACCCTCCCTTGTTCCCCTTTTCTCATTAAATTCCCCACATTCAAATTTTAATATTTTCCCCAAAACCCACTTTCCTCCTACCCGATTTCTATCCTCCACCTACTCAAAAAAAAAAACAATAGGAATGGACTCTTACCTCATCATGCTACCATCTACGTGGTGGCACCTCGGGCCACTACACAGGTCCACCCGATCCCTCTCCTACCTCTGCCATCACCGATTTCCCGCTGGCTCTCCACCCAATCAAATCAATCACACCGCAGCTCGTAGACCCACCTATCGACCAATGATCACTCACTCTGTGGCTCGCCAACTCACTCTCTCCATGTCACTTGGTCACTTTCCACCTCTTTCTCTCTCTCTTCTTGTCATTTTCTCCTATGTGGAAAATGACAAATGATTTTCAAAAAAAATGTGGAACTTTTTCTTTTTATAACCTTCCCGACTTGACCGGTGATGGTTTTCACCTCGACCGACATCGGTCCTGTGTGCCCTAGCATACCGTGGTGGTTCATGGTGACCGACATCGGTTAATTATGACCATTTTCGGTTATCTGCTTAGTCTTATTACTACCCATTACCCCTAATTTTTGTCCTGAATCCTTTCTACCTCACCCACACCTGACTTGGACACTTCACTTTACCCTCTTGACCTCATCATTTACCACCTAACCTCTTCATCATTTGGGACTCGTTTATTTTACCCATACCTCGGCCCTACCCATGCCGTGACCTAGCTACTTGGACTGGAACATTGCTAGTGACTGTGACCTCATGTGCTCACTATACCTTGTGACATTATTACCCATGTTGTTTGACCTAATGACCTTACCTTGCCTCTTTTCATGACCATTTATCCTGACCCAACCTTTGGTGTATCGGAACATACCTAAACATTCCTGCACCTGACCTACGTTGTGTTTCCTGACCATATCCTATACCTTGGATACAGAATCACCTCAACCTTGTTTGGATAAACCTATCGACCTTAGACAATGTAGATTTTGCATGCTCTTCAACTAGTACCGTGTTGCAGTTTATATGTGTGTGTGTGTTTGACTATTACTACCTTTGACCCTGACCCATTACCTAGATTACCTGATTGGACCTTTACCCCTTTACCCCCATTGTCCACCTTCCTCTTCATCACATTCACCTTTTATCAAACCACTCACCGATTCTTTCTTCTACCTCATCAGTTCCTGGTTTGAGGGGATCACCTTCACCCACACATGGGGCAACCACATCTTATTTTTTTCAAGCGTCGCTTACCAATACAAGCTATGCAAAAAAGGGGAAAAATGTAGACACCAAAATTGGGTCACACTCCCCTCGGTCCCTCGTCAAATAACCAACTTGAACACACTCACCTAACCATGGCCCCTTACACCCCACACTAATATTAATTTAATTAATTTAATTAAATTAATCCATGTCCTCACAATATTTATTATTTAATTATCCTAATTAAGATAATTCCCACACCACCACCTCACCCTAAGATCTATTCTTAGTATGTTGCCATAACTAACTAAGACCTAACTAAACCCTAAAAATCAAAGCCTACATTCCCTCTAACCACATTCCCACCCATTAGAAAAGAAGCTTCCATTCTAATAATGTGAAAAAGAAACTAACTGGATCCAAGAAATCAAGCAGATCTACCCATTTTAGTAAACCTAGGAAATCCCACCCTAACCGACGCCGGTCACCCCTAAACCGATGTCGGTCAACCCGAACCATCATCGGTTACCTTTTATTCCCTTTGGTAACCTTATTTTGAGGTTGGCACATTTCTGAGAGCAAGAGAGAATAATCACATCTGCATGCAATCAGAGTGAGCATCCATTCACACCTAGACATCCACAACCATCCAAGCCAAGATTTGATTCAGCCAAGCAAGGAGGAAAGCCTAGGAAGCTCAAGCAAGAGTCTCCTATCAACTGGTGGCCCTTCAGAAGAAATATCTCACCACCATCTCCACTCTTCACCCATAGTCGACTGGTAGAAAATTCCAAGTAAGTATATTACTCTATTCAGTCTAGTTTTGTTTGAATACTTTCAAGTATTTAGATTCTTCTGTGTGTTATTGCTTTCCTAGCCACTCACTAAGTTCTCTCTTGATAACTATCCCCCTATACTTCTTCCAAAACCCCTCAAAACCCCATCCTAGCAATCCAACACTCCATTCCGACCTACCCAACCCTTTGTGCAATCACAAAGAAGATCCAAAATCCATTTTACAACATCTCCATTTTCCCACACCATCGGCATGTTGGTCTCCCTAAACCACTCATGGTCGAGCCTATATACATTGGTTTACCTACCCGATATACTTCCTTTACTACCATTCACCAACTTAACCCATAACTCCTCCCCACTTCACCAAAACCCCACTAGACCTGCCCACTTGACCCTGCATCCCTACCACACCTCCTAGACACCTCACCTAGTTCCCCATCAACCTGGAAAATAGACCTAGACCCCTGTTCTTGACCCCTGTCATTTCTTCAAGACATCGACATGGTCACAATTAACGGCATCGGTCGGACTAGGACTAGACTAGACGGCATCGGTCGTGTCTCATCAACATAGTATAAACCAACAACCTACCTACTTACTCCCAAGTTACCTATAATCACCTGTGACCTTCATCAGATCTCTGTTAGACTTGTAGAAACCTAGAACCATTTACCCGACCTCGGATCTGATCCTAACCTAGCCTGTTAGATTAGATTTTTCTTATTGTGTTTATATGAGATGCCTAAATCATATTGACTACAATAGGACAATATTTACACAAGTGGATTGACAACCTTCTAGGGAGTATCATACTTCTCGGATCTAGCATACGTTAGGCAATCCATTACATATATGTTATTTAACTTCATTTGGTGGTCTTGTTGTTTATTTTAGGTAGTTCCTCCTAGCCAAAAGGAATCTCTCACGATCATCATCGTGGATCAAGAAGTCATACGTGCACAACAACCTTCAACCAGCTTCAAATATGTATTCCTCCTAGCCCTTTTACCCTTATCTTTTTCGTCACATTCCAAGAAATGTTCTAAGAATAGTCCTACATTCCTCATTACATTGTAAAGCCCACAAATAGGAAGTTGGTACTTTTCATTCCTTTTTGGTTCCATCTAGACCATGGGAATCCAACCACATAAAATTCATGATTAAACTACTTATGATGAAGCAAAGTATAATGATTGTTTATTTTCATATTGGGAAAATTTTCAAAGATTTTCATCTTGATCACTTGCAAGAAAAACATCAATATGAAAGAAATCAAATGCCCAATCTTTAGAAAATTTTGGGTATATTTTGGAATCCTAAAATCCATTGTGTATGATACAAATATGTGCTTTGTATGATTTTTTTGGAAGGTATTGTGGGAATTGACGGGATAAAAATGCAATGACTAAATTTTCAATCTTAGATAGATGGACAAAAGAAAGTTTCCAACTACACACTTTTCCATCTTCTATGTATATACAATAGTGTACATCTACATACTTGGGATGATAATCTCCTATACATACAAAACGTCTACAACAAAGCTCTTCATAGGTTTACAAGGCATAATCCATTCTATAAATATATTTGGTTCCAACCTAAGACACCTCTATCCATCTATTATCACATAACATATGACATGATTAGTCTTGCACATAAGAATGGGAAGTGGAGAAAATATGAGTTTCGACAACATATATAATATGTTCATCAATAGGTTAAATAGATCCTCTCACATCAATAACAAAAAAAAAGAGTGTCATGATACACATTATACACCTTATGAATTAAAGGTCAAAAATAAACCTTGGCTACATATTTATAAGGAATCTTCAAGGGTCTACCCCAGAAGATATATCCTATGCATTATGGTCCTTATGCCATTCTAGCATAGCGGTGAGAATTCCTCTGTTATTGATCTACCACCATAATTTGATCTTCATCCAATAGTAAATGTTTATATTTTTATGCCTTATTTCCCTAGACTAGTTGAGCCAATAATGTCTCAACATCCTTTTGATTTGGATGATATATAAATACAACTTGTGTCTAAGGATCTAACCATTGAGTGATTAACATTCACGTCCACCAAGGAAAAAATCAATTCTTTTGAGTGGTCAATACATTGATCAAGTTAAGTGGTACACCAACAAATTTAGGTTCAATTCACACAATCAACCAGATATGCAATGAGGATGACTCTTCCTTAAGAAAGGGAAAATTTTCTATGCCATACTAACATCCTATCTTGTAGCACCTCGTAGTCTATCAAGCCTCCTCAATAATTAAGAATTTTTGCTATTAAGGCTCGTGATATGTCACGTCATGCACATGAACTAGTGGTACCTACAACACTAACACATCTCCTCGCAACATATTATGAAACTCCATAATGTCACACATCATGCTCATATTTACACCATTTGAAAGGTATTTTAATATCTTGGTGCATTCCTCTTCATAGTCCCCTACATGTCACTCACTTCAAAATTCTTACAACTTCTCATAGTACCTTTGAACATATTGTAACATCCAAAAACTTTAGCAATGCCACACATTATCATTTAGTATTCATGGATTCTCACAAATTTTGTATATTCTTGCATATTACACAAAACATCGTGAGTATACACATGTTTTTTCAGTGGTTTATAAAGTCTAATAAGCCTCACAAAACTTTGGAACAATGACACCTTATTTTACAACACATTACATACCTCCACATTCATGCTCACAATCTTCACATTTCACAACCATATGTTATCATACAAGTTCAAGGACCCAAGAGAGCCTCGAACCTTTCTAAGTAAACTTGTAGTTTGGGTCATATAGCTTATATCAATCCTATCTACTACCACATGACATGATAGGTGAAAAAGTCCATTCCTATTACATATTAGAGCATCAATTAGCATACCTCACATTGGAATACCAACTGTCACACAACAAGGAATAATTTTTTTTTGTATAACCCTCTCTACTTCTAATGGTTATCAATTATAACTACCTCCTTTTTAATAATATATGTATATACATATGTACATGTAATACACACACCATAAATAACACACATGGAAGAACAACCACACATATAAATTGTTTTTAATACTTGCATGATCAATACATATTATAGTTCTCATATTCTTATGAGAGCTCATTCCAAGATAGGAAAATTAATAAAAAAATATTTCCCCATAGTTGAAACTAGGGATTCTAACCCTAGCCTTACCGAACTATTTTAAACCTCTATATTATTCTAATACTCTTTCATATTGAATAGAATTCACATTCTTGTAAGAAATATTTCACATTTTCAAATGAGGTTGGTTGGTTAAATATGTCTAAATCCTCCTACATATCCTATAAGCCTCATAACCTATCTCTCGATTACGGGGTTGTCTTCCTATCATGTAAATATGCCCCACATTTGGGATGTAACATGATAAGATATCATCATGAGAGCATGCATGTAACAAGAAAATTGCTTCATGTGGGTATGTGATACAAAATATATAAGAACAAGTGTAATAATGCCCTTATAAGAAACATATATGTTATGTAATCATAGGAGTATCATTGTCCCATATGGGTAGGGTGTAAGAAATGCGAGGATAAAGGTAATATACCCTAAGTAGATGAATATAAACAATGTAAACATGAGTCATGCCCCATATGGGAAAGGTGTAGGAGATATAAAACAAAGAGTGGTATACTCTAAGTGGGTGAATACCATCAATCTATTAATATAAACAATTATCCAAATTTTTGAAACATATAATTAGTGCAAGAAGAAAAAGGTAAGACACCCCAAGTAGGTGAATAAGAAATGTTAACATAGGAATAAGTTTCCATCATATGGGAAATGTACAAACAATAGAATTATATTGTATCAATCCCTAAGTAGGTGAATGTAATAAAAAAATAGTAATAATTAGTTTTATACTCCATGATCCGAGTAACTTGTTGTTTGGTTTGTAGGTTACTTATACCATATGGAACTACCTTGTACTCCCGAATGCGGGAGGCACATAGCTATGATTTGATTACAAGATGTACATACCCTATCTACAACATGATTCAAACTTAAAACATATACTTTAAGACAATATGTTCTTAACCATTAGGTCAATGAAGTCTCTAAGAATGTTGGTGAAATAATTTGTTACAATGTATATTATTGGTTTTTATCAAAACTAATGGGGATAATCCCCTCCTTATTGGGTATGGGGAGGCTCCCATAATTGAAAATAAACTAACTAAAACTGCGGGGTGGCTGTTAGGTTGGGGATCACACAAGAACACTCCACTAAACCTGTGGAAAAGTGTGTGTACAATGTATAAGGGAGGAATTAGTTTGGAGATAGGTAAAGGGGAGTAGGAGAAATAGAGAGATGGAGTTAATGTTGTGAGTATACTTACACATTTCACACACATTATCTAGATTATGTCCACATTTAATTAGAAGAACACAACAATAGAAGAAACAACAAGACTAATAAATAAGAGATATAAAGTTTCTATAGATCCATTAATCAAGGACACAAATTTCCTTCTTGGTTGTACAAGATTACAATACTTACAAAGTTATAAAGTAGAGGGAATGGAGGAAAATAAACAAGGAGATAGAATGAATGTATCTTTTATTGCTTGCAGTAGTAGTGAAATCCAACAAATTATAACAATCAACAATTGCTAACCCTTTAAAATGGAGAATCCATTCCAATTTATAGCATTATAAAATGTATTTTCATCTCCGCCACATGAATTTTCACTTTTCCTCATCACTTGTGAACTTTCATATTCCTGGGAGTAAAAGTTATCCTTTTTCTTATTAATTAAAAAGGACTCTTACAATGTTAAGTTGAAGGTCACTTAAGTGAATAAGATAAAATAGTGAAAAATTACATTCTTAATGAATAATTAGAATATGGAGAGAGAAGAAAGAGGAGAGAGAAATGAGGAGGGTTGATCAATCTAATGAAGAAGAAGCATATGCCGATAAAGAAATGGTCCTTCGTGAGTTTTGAGGAAACACTCTTGGAATGAGCTCATCACCTTTGAATTATTTACTGAATCAAAGCACTGCAGTGCCACCTTTTCTGCCTTTGGAATAAAAACGTAGCTCAACACTTTGATCCATGTCTCGGGAACATCATTGATAGTCTTACACTAATTAAAACAAACCTTATGATCTCCCACAATGTTAGAGATTGAGCCTTTGATGTTTGCAAGGGTCTCTAAAGTATCCTCGTTGAAGGAGAAAGGATCACTTGCCTCTTTCTTGACCAACTCTTGGAAATAACTAATGAGTCCTTCCAAAGATGAATTCTTAGTGAGGGGAAGTGATCCAATATTCTGAAAAATTAATGACATCATCAAAAATATTAAAGGCATGTTGCCAACTATATTAAAGTTCAGAGATAACATCGTTTATTATGTCATATTTAGAACTCAGTGTGTGGGTCCAAACTGGGGACAAGTTCACAACAGCATATGAAAAAAAATTACCACTTATGAGAGTGTGGGTATTGAGGCAACTCATTTTAGACATAAGTGGGAACACATTATCCCAATGAGTTTTATCTTTTTAAATTTATTCCCTTGTTGTCTTTAGTTTTGAAACACTGGAAAGAACATACTTGATTAAGGAGAGAATCTTTGGTAGAAATGTCTTTCCTTTCTCGATAATCTTTACAATGCACTTATCATTTACTTTCCCTTGCATGGTATAGCCTTGAGATCTCTTTGTAACCTAAGGGTCAAAGATATTGGCGAGAGGGATGAACTCTACAAGTGGAAGACATACCACATTAGGATCTAGGAAGGATTGTACATGAGTAGTGAGACTTATCACATGCTCTCCTAATTTCTCCAAAGTTTGTTTATACTCCTTGTTTCTAATAAGAAAGCAGTCATATAATCCTTGAAAAGGTTTGCATATCCTTTGTGTATGGCTTACCCCAATGAGTTTTGGGTAAACTCATAATCATCTTGATTCATCTATTTCATAGATTATGTAAAATTAGGCCAAGATACCTCTACATACTGGGATCCAGAGGCCCTAAAGAAGAAACATGAGGCTACTTCTACTTTCTTTCCCCACTTGGTCTTCATTAATTTTGATATGTCCTCAAAATTAGGTGTTTCATCGTATTTCACCATCCTTGAATCACTCCCAAGTAGCTCCTAAATCCATGGGAAATTTTCCACTAGAGTAGACACAATATCAGGCATGAGGGCACTTTCAGGTGCTTGGTAAGGGATCATATTTTATTCATGATGGGATGATTCTACCACTGAGAAGGATACACTTGGATGTTAGTGAAGAATAAGAGACTATGAAGGATCAATTTCACCTAGCTCGAGAGGCTCAATGGGGTCTTAAATGATCTTAGCTTTCTTATGAAGCTTCTTAAGATGGGAAAATTATATGTGATTTTATTCTACCATATTTTTCTTTAAGGAATATTTTGAGTGAGTGAAACTGTGGATTTTTCAGATGCCCTTAGAGAGGAAGTGTTAAAAACATGTCTAGATAGAGTCAGGAGACCACTAGAATCAATGAAATAAAATCTCTTCCTTTTGAACCATTCACTTGATCTTTGGATTACTGCTGTAATCCTCTCCTTAATGTCACCTGATTCCATGATATTCCATAGAGTCATAGGAAGGGGTGAAGATTGAATTACTTGGTACTTGGGATCAAACAAGTCTAAACCATCATCTTTTATCTCTTTAATAAACCAATTGACTTAAAAATGTCTCATCTGTTCTTTAGTCATTTATATAAAGTCCATTTTATGAACCTCAAAATCATCCATGGAATTGGCCCAAAGTAGTCTTTGATTTGGGGTGTATGGTGCAAATCTAGAGTGTTGAAGGCATCTAGATTTCTCTTGATATCGAAGTCAAACCTATATGTGTAGTAGTAGAGACCGAGGTCGGTGAAGGAAGATTCAATTTTTATTACATCTGTGATGTTCTTGCATGAATATAATCCCAAGGAGATGGGAAATTACACACCTTTCATTTTGACATTCTTGCACTTGGCATTTACATGAGACAATTATTTGGATAACTTAGAAATTATGATTTTGTCACCTAGGTACTTGGATAGCTTGCGAGGAGTAAGATCATAGTTTGTGATTCTAATGTAGGTGAAGGCAAGGAACTGGATGAAAAAAATCTTATACTTTTTGATTAGTGAAACTTCTTAGGAAGAGATTATTCATTCTGGATTGCCTTTAAGGATTCTGATGATGAACATGGTGAATGCATCATTTACCTTAGCATAGTGGAAATTTCTCTCCTTATGAGTCATCTGTAGATATTATTCATATGTAGGTGATTTTTAGGCACATGGGGAGCATTAGACAATCCTATGAAGGTTATTGTGAATTTGCATGGACATACACAAGGTAAGAAGTCGTGGTGAACTTCTAAGTGGAAGATAACTTCACCGGTTGCTAATGGATGTTTTCACTGATGATCTACCTCCAATCCACCATCTGGTTTACTTATGTTGTCACTAGGATTAGTTGATCCATACAATCCTAAAAGTATTTTATGATTTCTTACCCCATTACTCCGCAAAAGTAGAATAATGGCATAAAAATAGGGATCATGTGATTAATTAAAATTAACAAAAATGGGGAAATTTAATAATAGTTAATCTAATCTAGCAGGACATAAATGCCGTAAATGAATGCAATAAAGTAATATGAAGTGACTAAAATGATTAAAATGATTGAACTAGTAGAAAAAACCCTAATATACCAAAAGAAGGTAAGGAATGAACTCAGCCGATTGTGGATGACTATTACAGAGTGTCACAGGTCTGATAGGAAAATACAGAAGCTAGAAAGATTGCACAAAGGTCCCAAAAAGAGTAGATATGGATGATCTGAATAGACTGGAGTGCCTAGGAGGTTATTGGGGCACCTTGGGGCATATGGTATGGTAGAATAGGCGTCTTGATATCTGAAAATTATTGGAACCTCATTATTTATATGTCGAAAAATGCTCTGCAATATTCACTTCCTATCACACTGGATTCAATGAACTATATTGAATGTGATGAATATAGAAAGATGAAGTTGAAGACCTACAAGAAACATGAGAAGTATCAAAACCTAAAAAATAAAAGATGCAAATGAAAGGGTCGGATTGACCTTAGCTGCAACAATAGTAGGCTTAATAAAATGATCATTGCACTACATTTCGGACCCAAATGTAGTTCGTGTGTGTGTGTGTGTGTGTGTGCGCGTGCGCGTGTGCGCTCATGCCTTAGGTGATCCCTGTACAGTCATACTTTGTGAAGTAGCAAGCAATAACTAAATGTAGAAAATGTAATAGTATGTGTGCATGGAATAGAATAAAATCCCTCCCCTATGAAGTGTGTGTTGATGCATCTCTCCTAGCCTTGATGCATGGAACTCGTGGATGCAAGTGATGCAATGGATGTAACTCTAGATGGAGTGATAGTAGTAAGTGATGCTAGGACCCTCATTATGGTCTCATAACTTTATATTTATAGGGATATCTTGCTCTAATTTTGTAATTAATCCCGACATGTCCGACTAGAAACAAGATAAGGATGAAAAATGGATAGAAAGAGCTCAAAATGAGGCGGGAAATTAAAACAAGGATCGAGGCACCCTAGGTGGGACCAAGCCACCCTAGGGCACCCTAGTACAATCCTGGGCACCCTAGTTTAGGTTAAAATGATGAGAAAGTGCCAAAACAACTGGGCATATATGTAAACAATGTGCGGGAATGATAAAATAAAAAGTAAAACAAGATGGCCAAAATTTGGGATTAATTAGTACTTTCTTCACTTAAGAACCTTCTAAATAGTAACATGAGATTGGGATAAATAATGTCTAAAGTGCATAATTTTGTGACTACATTTTCCCCAACATTATGTTGGTGAGGGGAAAGATCGGTAACACAAAGTAGATAGATATGTGTTCTCGATGTCCATATAGAGTGTAGTAGAAAATGTGCCTAGAAGGACTAGAAAAAACATGGAATGATAAAAAGATGGAGGAACATGGAAACTATAGATGAAAATTGTGTATAGAAAAAGTGATGAGGGTGAACCTAGAGCGAGAATGCATGTGTAAGCTGCTATGGTGTATAGTGTACATGCATAGTTAGTAAGGCATGTTCATGTCGTGGAATTTTTTTGTCGTCATCATTGTTGCTCCCAATTTTATTGCTTTTTTCTCATAACGTCAGACATGCAAGGAGAAAATGATCAAGTATTCAATATGTATGTATGTAGAAATTCTATATAAAATATGCATGTGTATAGAAATGTGTAAAATATGCAAATGTAAAATACGTGAAAAGGAAAGTGTAAATGGAACACACGGGGATTCACTTAGTAAAAGTATGGTATAGCACTGCGTTCAAAGGGTATTAAAGAATACCCTTAATTATAGTTTCTACCTCTAATTATTCAATTGATAATACCCCCTCTGTTATATTATTAGAATGAAAATACCCCTATTTTTTCCATGTACCTTACTTACCCATTTTCCAATTACAATTTTATTTACCCTTTTTATTTCTACCCCAATATATTAGACAAAAATATATTATATTTCTCACTCAATTTTTTTAATATGCATTTCCTTTGAAAGATAGTTGAAGCCATTGAATACATATTACAAGTCACCTTATATATGTTAAGCTTTATGCATTTATCAATAGTTCTTCAAATAATTAAGATGGTGAAATAATATCATTTGTGTTGAAAAGCATACTCAATTCTAGTTTTCTACCATCTTATTATTTCTTGGTTAAGAATCTAGATTTATTTATTAAAAAGAGATTATAATTTAATTTATGACCACACTCCTTTTGCAATTTTAAGGTATTTACGTTTAAAAACTAGGGTTCAAACGTTTTAGTTTTATATTAAAAGTAAACCTCTATTTCCTTTGGCCCATCTCTCTAACCTACCCCCAATACCTGATTCAAAACATTAATAAATTAAACCCTTTCACCCCCTCATGTCTACCGGTATATTGAGTTTAATTTTATTAATTTTAATTACCTCAATATGAACCCACGTGCTAGGATATTGCCTAGCTAATGAACCCCGTGATGGAACATGTACACTGATCCATGTCGCGACAAATGGTGTAGAAGGATATCCTATACTACTGTGATTTTTTGGGTGATCTCACACCACCCTGGATGAAGAAGTGTAGGGAGGAAATGCTCTATGTCCTCTAACCTTTGACCACTTCTACTAAAATGTGTATGAAGATATCACGTACTCTCCTATTTTTTTGGGTGATCGACACTATTAGCCGAAGTAGTGTATAGAGGCACACCCACCGTAACATCCAAGCATGTAAGCTCGCTTCCTAGAAATGCAAAGGAATCCATGTCCTATAAAAGCCACTTTGTGGTTCGTAGACTAGTATGAACCCACTTGTTGTATGTAAACCCACAATTCCAAGGGCGAATGTGCACCTTTGTGTTGTACCAAAGTGTAAATATGTATCTGTGTTAGTATGTAAAACCTCAATGATGCCCCCTCTTTGGTGGTGCATGTGATGTCGTCGATAGGAGAATGTGGCCCCAAAAAGGACTTACCACAATTTGAATGTTGTAACTCTTCCCTACATGGGAAAATGGGGTACGCTTGGTAGAAACCAAGGTGCACACAAACAAGGATGGCTAAAAACACAAGTGTTAGTCCAAAAACACATGCATGCAATAAGACAAGTGTAAAAGACACAGACAATGTAAGAACTACCAAACACAATAGTGTAAACATGCAAGAAAAAGATAAGTTGTAGAAAGTGGGTGGTAAACATGGTACATCACTCATGATGTCATAAGACAAGCAAGGCCATCATGGCTGCAAACAAGAAACAAGTGTGCACATAGACATAGGGCGAAGCTCGCATACAATGACAAACAATAACATACAAGTAAAGACAAAAAACAAGTAGTCATGGAAACATATAATCCTACAAAACAAGTACTACACATGGAACAAGCTGCTAACATGTTAGAGAAATAAATAATATGTAAAAGAGTATATGATAAAATAATGTAAGATGCTAAGTACAAAATGAAACAATAACACCTATATGAGATGAATGTGGATGCCCCCAATGACTAGTATAGGAAGGGTAGAAGGAGAACATCTGGGCTATATGTAAGATTCCTATATTTGCGATCACACTAAACAAAGGCATGATCGCACATTTTTATATGATATAGATAATGACATATAAGAAATCAATCTAACATGTGTAGTAAAGTGATCATGAAAAATAGTAGTAAACTAGAGTAAATGTCCCTAAGACTATGCAACATGTTGTGGATGGATGGAATGGAATGCAAGATGGAAAAATATGAGCAATTTTTCCCATGAGTGTATGGAAGTGTATGAAATGAGGTTCATTTTTTCCCCCTAGTAGTCTAGAATGTACCATAAATGAGAGTGCATCAACAGGAAATGGTCGAGTAGTGTTTTTGTGTCTAGTGCAATGTGATGAGTGTGTATATGTAAAGGCAATGAGATGCAACATGTAAAACAAATGTGCATGAACCCTATAGCCGAAGCATATATAATGAGTTATTGAATGGATGAGTGATGATTTAGCCTAAACGTATATCACTATATGATGAAAGGATTAGGATGAGTGATGATTTAGCAATAAACGTATATCACTATATGATAAAAGGAGGGAGTGGTGATGTAACCTAAGGTGTATATCACTACAAGATGATAGAATATGTGACGATTTAGCTTAAAGTGTATGTCACTACAAGATGAAAGGAGGGAGCGGTGATGTAACCTAATGTGTATACCACTACAATATGATAGAATAGGTGATGATTTATCCTAAAGCGTATGTCACTAGGTTAGTAATGTTGCATGGTGAGTGTAAGTTCCATTTGATTGGTAAACCCTCGGTAGTCGAGTATGGACCAAGGAACTAAAGTGCATCATAAGGTGGTGAGTGCAATGCATAGAAGACAATGTAACATGTATGATGAAAGTAGATGACCATGTGATGAGTAGGATTTGTAAATGCGTGGTATGTAAAATACGATTCTAAAAGGTGTAGGATGTATAATGCGTAATGTGTAAAATGCAATAATAGGTGTAGATAGAAATGGAATATGTAATGATAAAATGTAAAGCTAGACTCATATAGAATGTAACCTAGCGTAGTATGTAGAATATGTGTATAAACAAGAATGTATGATGTGATGATGTATAGGTTATGCGTGGATAGCCTAATAATGTATGTAATGTATAGAATGAATAGGATATATGGTATGTAGAATGACCTAGGCATGATGTAAGATGCATGTAGAAGAATGGTAGAATGTAGACTAAGTGTAGTATGTATTGGTGTATAGCGTGTGATGAAATGCAATGTGTAATTCCTATAGTGTAGTGTGTGGGGTTTAGTGTAATGGTAATCCCTCAATAGTCAAGTGTGAACCAAAGCACAAGAGTGTGTCATCGGGTAATGATGGTGCTATGACATGTGATATGATATGCCTATAGGAAAGGATAATAAATGAGAACTACGAAAGATGTGATGTAAGAATTATGTAACTATGTGAAAATATGAGGGGGAGTGTGTAATGTGCTATGCCCCCAAGTAGGTGAACTAACCAATGAGAGTGAAAGGTGAAGGTCCTCCATCAGATGTCTGTGAGGAGGAATATGGAGAGCCATAATCTAAAAGCAGTGGTATGGTAGATAAATGTGAAGCTGATGAATGAAATCTATATGCATTTGAAGGATGAGTGTAAGATGAAGAATGTGGTGTAGTGACATGTGGTGGTGATGAGGTGGGTGGGGGTGGTTACGGTGATATGTTTGATGATTTGGAAAAGGATCTTCGGGATAATTTTGGAGAGGGGTGAAGAGATGCCGACTGTTTGTAGAAGAGCGTTGCTTAGGAGGTGGTTGAGAAACACTATTTGGATATATATGAGAGATATGCACCGATGCGTGTGATTATTAGTATTACGGGGTTCTCAGTAGCAAATGAAATAAGACCGAGACGTTCAAGATTTTTAATTATTCGTGACAAAGTGTGGCAAGCCTTAACATGATGTCCATATATTTGATGATAGTGGCAATATGGATGGCCGCGATATTGTGCTAGTCGGGAAGGATGATAAGGAGGAGTAGGCGGTAAAGTGATCAATTGATGCTTAAGAAGTTGAATAAGAATGTCATAGGCTGGAGTATTATGTTCAAATATGAGAGGCTCAGGTGATGGTATGCCTTGAGTTTCGGTTAAGTGGCAAGTATCAGTCATAGAGCGCATATGAGATGTAGAACTAACACAAACATGCGATTGAAAAACATCCTTAAGTTGTTGAATTTCAGCGGTAAGAGAGGAAATCATAGATTCCATAGCGTGAAACTGCTCTTGGAATAAGGTATGTAAAGCAAGAATTGAGTCGATGGAGATGCATTAGTTGGGTGATTATGAGGTCCGAGCTTTCAACTAAATGGGTAAATATTGGACCTATTTGGTGCGAAGTGGCGGAGTGTCATCAATGAAGAAAGGAAATGGATAAACTAAATTATCTAAAAGATCATTTGTATCATTGTCAAAGTCATATTGAATGGCGTGGGAGACCTAATAAGAAAAGATGTGAGGTTGGTCATCCAAATAACCATGAATGCGTAATACATACATTGCCATGGTGTATTATTCATCAATAAAGGGAGGTAATGGAAATCCATGAGCATACCACATAGTGAAGTTGGGTGAATAAAAGAAAGGAACTGTTACAAATGTGCACAATACCAAAGGGCATGGGAAATGCTATATCAATGTGAGCGGATCGAGTGTGCCTCCAATATAATCTAACCAAGACTAGCCAAGAGTAAGCAGAGAGAGAGAGAGAGTAGGGTAACGTGCAAGGTGGACAACGAGATGAAAAACACAAAGCCCATATGCAACGGTGAGAATAATAGATCCATGATATAAATGTGGATCATATAAAGGTGAATGGAGGTCCTCAAATGCAAAACCAAGTCGAAGGAGACCATCATGTGAACATACAGTGGCCTTGTAGGAGATATCAAGTGGTATATGCTCCCAATAAGAATTATTCATGAAGAGAGTATAAGTGAATGGTGGGCATACTGAAGGGCATGAGAGAGTGATGTCTATGGACTGGAGAGGCCCCTGATATGGAATGATAGCAGTAGTAGTAACAGGTGGTGGGGAAGGAACTACATCTATCATGCGAATGTCATCTTCAATTGATTTCTCATTGACAAGTGGAGGTGGTGAAGGAATAGGTAAAGCAAGAGAATATTATGGAGTAGACCCTATATAAAGTATCATGGCGTTGATGAAATCAAGAGTTAATGACAAATCACAGGGGACCACACCAACCATAAAAATAGCAGGGACCAAGTCATGCAGAGCTTCAAAAGATTTTCGTCCAAAAGTAGAAGATGGAGAGGTAGGGACAATTATTGTATTAGGAGAATCAACAAGTGAAGGAAAATCATTATGTGGTTTAATTATAGTAGAATCTGTAATGATGGGATCAAGGAGAGGGGCTTGAGCCTCTTTAATGATTTTTGCTAAGATGACATGGTCAATAGTACATAGATAAGCAACAACTAGTGTCATCTATAGCTTTAGGGTCCATATTAGAAGATGGTAGCTGAATAAACGAAGGACAAGGTCTATACCCAGAAGGATCAGTAGGAGTATCAACAAAGGCATGACCAAAGCTATCAAATTGGAGAATGAGTGGAGATTTAGAAGGATTATGCTTAGCCATGATAAGAAGTGGGTTCACCAAAATGATTAACTAAAATTAACTAAAATGGGGGAAATGTAATAATAGTTAATCTAATCTAGGAGGACATAAATGCTGTAAATAAATGCACTAAAGTAATATGAAGTGACTAAAATGATTAAAATGATTGAACTAGTAGAAATAAAACCCTAATAAACAACATGAAGGTAAGGAATGAACTCAGCTAATTGTGAATGGTTGTAGTAGGGTGTCACAGGTTTGATAGGAAAACATAGAAGCTAGAATGACTACCAAGAGGTCCCGAAAAGAGTAGATCTGGACAATCTGAACAGATTGAAGCACCTAGGAGGGTACTGGGGTGCCTTGGTATGGTAGAATATGCACCCTGGTCTCGAAAAATATGGGAACATGGTTATGTTTTGGGTTAGAAGATGCTCTATAACCTTCACTTCCTGTCGCACTAGATTCATTAAACTACATTGAATGTGCCAAATATAACAAGATGAAGTTAAAGACTTGTAAGAGACAAGAGAAGTATCAAAACCCTAAAAAAATAAAAGATGTAAATGAATGGGTCGGAATGACCTCAAATGCCACAATAGTGGGCTTACTAAAATGAGCATTGCACTACATTTCAGACCCAAATTTAGTTCTAGTGGGTGTGTGTGTGTGTGTGTGTGTGTGTGTGTGTGTGTGTGTGTGTGTGTGTGTGTGTGTGTGTGCATGTCATGCCCTAGGTGCTCTTGTGCCAGTCATACTTTGTGAAGTAGTGAGCAATAAATAAATGTAGAAAATGTAATAATATGTGTGCATGGAATAGAATAGAATCCCTCCCCCTATGAAGTGTGTGTTGATGTAGATCTCCTAGCCTTGATGCATGGAACTATGTGGATGCAAGTGATGCAATGGATGCAACTCTAGATGGAGTGATAGTAGTAAATGATGCTAGGACCCTCATTATGGTCTCATAACTTTATATTTATAGGGTTATCTTTCTCTAATTTCATAATTAATCCGACATGGCCGACTAGGAAAAAGATAAGGATGAAAAATGGATAGAAAGAGCCCAAAAAGAGGCAGGAAAGTAAAACAAGGATCGGGGTGCCCCAGGTGGGACCAAGGCACCCTAGGGCACCCGGTTTAAGCTAAAATGATGGGAAAGTGCTGAAACAACTGGGCATGTATGTAAACAATGTGCGGGAATGATGAAATAAAAAGTAAAACAAGATGGCCAAAAGTTGGGATTAATTAGTACTTTTTCACTTAAGAACCTTCTAAATAGTAGTGTGAGACATGGCTAAATAATGTCTAAATGCATGAATTTGTGACTACATCATGAAATTTACTCCTTGATAGGTTTGTGTTAATATGTGAAGGATTTCTTCCTTGTTTAAGCCATGAACTGAGTGTTATACCTTGTAGATATGAATAAGTATTTTCCCACTCCTGTAAAGAAAATTCCTTAGTTATGATGACCATGTGCTTGTTAGTGGGAATGTATAAGCACCGAGAAATTCCTTTGTAGTTAGGATAGTGAGGATTGAATTATCATCTGCCATGATTGTTATGGTTTTATTATCATAATGAGGCAACATTTCAAGACAAGATCAATGCTTTGAGATGATAGTGGGTGACCTCCTACCTTGAATAGACCATTCGAGAAGATTTAATCCTCCACTAGTTCACAAGGTCTTTCAAAGATTTTATTTTTAAGTCTTCTAGGTCCATATGAGTGACATCATTGTCTCCTACACCAAAGTGTATTAAGTGATCATAATGGAGAATTCAGACTTGAATACTTGAAATTCATGATGTCAAAAATTAGTGAGATATGAGGAATGTGAGTTACCAAAAGTGATTTTAGTTTAATTACAAGGCTTACTATTTTTAATGTGTCATACCTAGGACAACTATTTTTAGTAAGTTTTCAAAATTTTCACCTTTTAATAGTTTTTATTATTTCGAGTATCACGAGTGCTGAGAATTTTCTATTTTCAGAAAATTACTATATTTGGACATGTGGATCCTTACACACTTACTATATATGGATGAAGTTCTTCTGGACATTGGATTACAATGAAATTGCTCTCAAAATTTTGGGTTTTCCTTTAGGACCTTCTGCTCTAGGTTTTGAAGGTTTTCTTCGCTAGAACTCCGTAAGTCCGAAAAGGAAAATTCCTAGGCTACATTTTACAAATAGATGCTGAAAATTACACGAGAGAATAAAAGGAAATGCTCTTTTAATCAGCTTGAGGGAATATTTGAGAGGAATACATTGGCGAGTTTGATGGAAATCGGGTGCATGTTTTGTGAGTTATGAACAATTCTCAATTTTGGGAGCTTGATGTTTTAGGATAATTTTGTAAACATGCCTTGTGAAAATCGAGGTTTTTTTATGGAAAAGAATAAAAATTTGAATGATTAAAAATGATTAATTATGAAAGGTGAGGAGAATTAGTCATTTTGTTTACAAACTTTAACTCATATTTGACACGAAAACTTAAGCTGGAGTTGGTGGATGGTTAAAGTGGAGTTGCACTAGTGTAAGAGGGAAAAGGGGATAACAGGGTCACCCATGTGTTCTTTACACCACCGGTGGTGATAAGTGGCATATTGTTTTTAGTGAGAATGAGATGCACGGGATGAAAAATAGCTTTCAAGGGATTAACAATGGATTTTGATATGACCCTGAGCTGTGTGGCTGAGTAGTTGGATGGGGGGTGTAATTTTGAGTACCCCTTGTCCCCTTCACACCAGTACAATCCAAGGGGACAAAAAGGGTGAAAAAGTGTGTCATGGGTCTAATTACATGAGAGGGGGAGTCGAAATGAATTTTTTTGGAATGCCTAGGTGTAGAGGAGGCAAGCTTAAGTTTGTGAGAAGTTGGATAGGATGGGGGGGCATAGTTTTGTGTTCTCTTTGTACCCTTTTCAACTCAAAGTGACAAGAAAAGGGGACATATCATGCTGAAAATTACATGCAGGGGTTAGGTTTACATTAAAAGTGGGGTTTTGAAACTTATGTCATTCACACACCCTTCCTAACACCTCAAGTCAAGTTTTCAAGTGAAACAAGTGAATTTTGGTGTCCCATATGTCCCCTTTACACCCGTGAAAAATCCAAGCAGAAAAATCATGCTCAAAACCTGACCATTCCATTTTAGGATGATGATGTCACCTGCCAAGTCCAAATCGGAACATCGGGAGTGATTTTTCTATCCCGAGATCATGGAAGGGTGTTTTTGGGTCAAATATTATATGATTTTGACTCTAAATAACATGTTAAGATAATTAAAACCATTATTAGGAGATAATTCTTCCTGAAATTTTGTTTTTAACATCTATTCCATTCTTGAATCAAAGGGAAAATGTGGTGTTCTAAATTTTCAAAGTGGAGAATTTTAGATCTTGGAGTAAAATGGATATATCCATTCTATATAGAGTTCCAAGAAATTTCTAATGATTAATTTTTTTCCTCGTAACTCTTCCTAGAACTCCCGAAATCATTTAGAAAAATTAGCTTTCACTTGTATCCTTCATACCTTGTGCCCAAAATTACATGATCTTGCTAGCTTGATTTCCAACATAAATTTATTCCACCAATTTTCCTAAAATTCCTTGGATGACTTCATTTATGATGCATAACTTGATACAACATAGTCATATGACAACACTAGTGAGATCAAATTCCAAAAATCAATATCTTATAAGTCAAGAAACTCACTTAGTCAAGATTAGAATCCTTCTTCCTTAGTCAAATCTGTCTTCAAAATGAAAATATATACTTCTAACCATATATCACCCTATTTTTGGACTTCAACCAATGTTTATTCAAACCATGAAATGTATTTAGAGAAAAATTAATTAATCAATTAGTTCAATTTGTCAAAAGCTGTCTTAAGAGCTTCTTGAGGGAATGACCTTGGCGATTTCATAGCTAAGAGTATCCAGACCACCCCAAAACCAATTGAAATTAAAATCAAACTCCTTTTACCTATCTAAAAGTGTGTTCTAAATTTCAAGTCTTCAAACTCAATACTTCTCCTCAAATCACTTTTTACTTCCTTAGTCTTTTCTAATTCTTCCAAATTTCAACATTAAGAGGTTTCCAACCTTATCTTGTATTCTAGAGGTCAAATTAACAATATATTGACACTTATAGATACTTATTTAGTATTTACATTTGTATGCCAAGTATCAAGATATGTTCTTAAAAAAACTTCCTCCAAAACTCACTATTCCCTTTCACTATTAGGTCTGCTATGTAAATTTACGCTTTACTTTCCTAAATGTCATCAATATCTTGAATTACACCCAATGAAAATTTAATTTTCCTTCATAATATGTTACTAGGGGACTTTACCTTAATTTTTTCTTTAAAATTTCAATCTCATCTACCTTGAACTAGGATTTCTTCTTGTAAGCCCTAGCTTTGATTTATCAAGTATAATTTGCTACAGGTGCTCCATATAACTGTCATGCACACTTTATTCTTGGTGATAGATCTATACTAAATTTATTTTTATTCTCCATTAGCAAACTTTATATATGTTTTCTAAAAAATCTTAGCTTTTGAGATGGAGTGGAAGACCCTTATCATCCCTTGTAATTAAAACCCCGAGTTCTCAAGTTGTTGTTATAGGCCTTCTAATGGAATTGTCAAGAATATATTTTCTTAGCCTGAAGGAATTTATCTTATTTCTTCTAAAAATTCTCCTTGAACCTATGAAAATGATCACTAAAAACTTGTAAGGAAGTTGGAGGGCTCGTTATCAAGATAAACGTGTTTCCCTCTTAAAGCCCTACTAAGGGTTTCTTGGAGTCCAGTGTAATCCCGAGGATGAAGATTTGAAAACAAAAATATCTAGAATCAATGTCAATGCCTAATATTTCTTTCTCATAACTATTTGAACCTTGTAGTGTATATAACCTTACCAAGATTTACGACTACTCATTCATTCTTTCACCTACATGTATCAAGTTTGTACATACTCTTCCTCCTCTTGCAAATGTTTTTAGAACAAGTCATAATGAAACATCTTTTCTCACAAATCCTTAAAGGAAAAATGAAGTCCGTACCTTTGTGAAATAACTCTTCTACTCACATGTATTCATTCTTTTGAATCAAACCTTCCATCAACAATCACAATCCACCATGGTTCACACTCTTATAGTGACTATACAAACTTATCAATTCATTTAAGTATCAATAACACAAAAACAAATGAATTCAACCTTTATAAACTTCAAAGCTATATACATCACTACGTTCTTCATCTCTACACATACATTACAAATTATCAAATATCAACCATAGTAAATGTTCATGCACAATTTTGTAGTAAACCAAAATTTTCACATAAATCTCCTTCAATCCTTATATTCTTGGGCTCTCATTCGAATGGAATGAGGTTAAACTAGTCACAAAAGGGACTATATACCTTCATAGGTCCATTTTTTTAATGAATCTTGATTCATTAAGTCCCTTGGTCTTATGAATATTTGTTAGGACAGTTCCATGACTCAAAGTAAGCACTCAAATACCTTCATTCCTTTCATATACACGCTAAGACCTATAAGCATTAAATCATGCACCATTAGACATTAATAGGTATTATTACATGCTTACACATTTCTAAATAATTACAAGACACCCTAGACAATCGACTCATGCCAAAATTTCCTTAAAATTCAAATTCATAGTTTTGGAGGGAAAATGTAGAATTTTAATTTATAAAGGACTATACCAACACAAACCATATTAGGTGATTTATAGGACCTTCTATACCTAGTAACAAGTTATAAAACAAAAATTGAGGTCATCATGCCATATATACATCATCATGTAGGATGCTCTTGCATCACACTCCCGGGGAAGAAAGAGTTTTCCCATAATTTTTTTTTTTTGAAAAAATATTATCTTTTTTCCTTCGTTTCTAGCTAATGATGAAATTCTGGACATGGAACTCAATTTCATACCATTCTTCCCACATTTGTGTCAGTTACTTCATGCTTCTCATATGCTTGTTAATCATATTCTTGAGATAAAGAATGGTTCTAGGACTGGGTTTGTTATTCTCCATCTTGTGTTTGAAAGAATGCATATGTTCCATCCTTACATGACATGAATCTCCATCATATATGACTAGTGAACTATTTCCATCATATTCTCTTGGTCCTTTCTGAATCATGTTACTCTCAAGATTGAGATACACTAGTTTTTGCTTGCAAAAATTATCTTCTCCTGACTTTTCCACCTCTATATTGATTACTAACTCAGTATACCACTCATTTAATGAAAGATCAAACTGAAAACATTTATTCTCATCAATCTTCTTGTCCACTATTTCTATTTCATGTTTGTTTTCTTCTTGACTTTGCATTGGCTTGTCTTCTTGATCTGTTTTGGAACTCCCTTTAAGACTATTTCCCTCTTGTTCAAGGACTGATTTCTTCATGGCTATCCTCAAATGATTCATATTTTCATCCACTTCATTAGTACCTACACATTCAAAACTTGAAAAAAAGTTAGAATAAAAAATTAGAGGCTTGAATTCCTCTTCTATCTTCATTATATCTTCCCGCTTCTCAACTCCATACATGACTTCCTCATTCATCATCTTCACTATACTTGTCTCCATCTCACTCTTTTCTTCATATTTTTCCTTCTCATTCACTGGTTCATCATTCACTTTTTCTTCTTTTGGTTTCTCAAGCACTTCACTATGTGCTTCTCTTCTCACTCTTTCACTTTTCTCTTTCTTCCCTATATCATCTTCTTTAGTTCTCTCTTTATTCGACCTTTGATTGCTTCTTTGTCCACTACAACATGCTTATCATCACTAGAATACAAAAACAACTACAAGGCCTCTTATAATCTCTTTTGATTCCCTTCATACCTATGCTTTGTCTCTTTCTACAACTTCTCTCTTTTTCCCTTCATTAATCTCACAAAAATCTTTCTCTTCAAGCTTTCTTATCCTATCAAAAATAGATTTTTTTTTCTTGCTTCATACTTGTAAAATAATTTGTTTACTCATTTGTATAAGGCTTAATAACCCTCCTAATGGTATCCTTACATGCTTATTTTTTTTTATTAAATATCTCTTTTCTGATAGCATCATCACTAACCCTGCTTGTGGTTCTTGTTCTCCTTTGATAGGTAAAAGTGTATGGCTAACCCTTGTTGGTGCTACAATAGTGTAGGTGTTCTTATTTCCATCATGCACTACTTTCTTATCATACTACCATGGTCTTCCCAACAACACATGAAAAACATCCATTGGAACCAAATCACACAACACCTTGTCTTTATATCTCCTAATCTGAAACTCTACCTGACACTGTTCCCTAACCAGAATATGGTGTCCTTTCGCATCCATGAGACTTGATATGGATTGGGGTGCATGGTAGTTTTTAATCTAAGCTTCTCTACCATTTCAAAAGACACAATATTCTGTGCTTCCACTGTCAATGAAAACATTACAACATTTTCCTTTTTCCTTACAAACAGTTCTAAACAAGCATATTCTCTGAGTGACCTCATTCACAACTTTACTTGGTTTTAAAATTACTCTTATGCATAAAAATGACTTACCTTTATCTTGAGATACCTGATCAAAAACTCCATCATCCTCTCTCACCTTTGTATTCAACTCTTTTCATTCATATGCTCTGTGTCCTGCATACTTTTGGCACTTGTAGCATTTACCCATAAATTTAACTCACTTATTTTCTTCCTTCCTCCTCATATAGTTCAAATCAGTCCTCATCTCGTATCTGATTATCATCTATATTAGTCAAAATTTTCATCAAAACTTTTATCATCTGATCCATATTCTCTTCCAAAGATGGTCTTCCTTGTGCTCTTACTTGCACCATCTTCTTCTTCTTCCTCTAATCACTTCTCAAGACAATATTTTACTTTTCCAAGAATAAATTTCACTCTCTAACACTAAATGATGCAGAGCTTTATACAACTTAGTCAAAGGACAACACTAGTTAGATAAACTTCCAAAATCAAGTATCTTACAAGTCAAGAAACTCACTTAGTCAAGATTATAATCCTTCTTCCTTGGTCAAATCTTTCTTCAAAATGAAAATATATACTTCTACCATCTATCACCCTAATTATGGACTTCAACCAATGTTTATTCAAACCATCAAATGGATTTAGAGAAAAATTAATTAATTAATTAGTTCAATTTGTCAAAATTGTCTTAAGAGCTTCTTGAGGAATGACCTTGAGGATTTCATAGCTAAGAGTATCCAGACCACCCCAAAACCAATTGAAAGTAAAATCAAACTCCTTTTATCTACCTAAAAGTGTGTTCCAAATTTCAAGCATTCAAACTAAATACTTCTCCTCAAATCACTTTTTGCTTCCTTAGTTTCTTCTAGTTCTTCTAGCCCAACATTAGGAGGTTTCCAACCTTATCTTGTATTCTAGAGGAAAAATCAGCAATATATTGACACTTATAGATACCAATTTTAGATTTACATATGTATTCCAAGTATCAAGATAGGTCCTTAAAATAAACTTCCTCCAAAATCACTATTCCCTTTCACTATTAGGTTTCTTTATGTAAATTTACAGTCTACTTTCCTAAATGTCATCGATATCTTGAATTACACCCAATGAAAATTTAATTTTCCTTCATAATATGTTAGGGGACTTTACCTTAATTGTTTCTTTCAAATTTCAAGCTCATCCACCTTGATTTAGGATTTCTTCTCATAAGCCCTAGATTTTTGATTGCAAGTATAATTTACTACATGTGCTCCATATAAATGTCATGCACACTTTCTTCTTCATGATAGATCTATATTGAATTTATTTTGATTCTACCTTAGACAACTTTTGAGATGTTTTCTCAAAATTCTTAGCTCTTGAAATGGAGTGGAAGACCTTTATCATCCCTTGTAACCAAAACCCCGAGTTCTCAACTTACTATTATAGGACTTCTAATGGAACTCATCAAGAATATATTTTCTTATCTTGAAGGAATCGATCTTATTTATTCTAAAACATATCCTTGAACCTATAAAAGAGATCACTACAAACTTGTAAGGAGGTTAGAGGGTTCTTTATCAAGATAAATGGGGTTCCCTCTTCAAAACCCTAACTAAGGGTTTTCTTGGGTCTCTGCAATGTGACCCAAGGCTGAATATTTAACAACAAATATCACTAGAATCAATGGAAATGCCTAATATTTATTTATCAGAACTATTTCAACCTCCTAGTGCATATAACCTTACCAAGATATGATCCCTCATTCCTTCTTTCACCTACATGTATAAGGTTTTTACGTGCTTTGCCTCATCTTGCAAATGTTTTCACAACAAGTCATAATCAAACATTTTTTCTCACAAAGTATTTTAAAGGAAAAATGAAGTCTCAGTAACTTTGTGAAATATATATTCTACTCATATGAATTCATTATTTTGAATCAAACCTTCCATCAAAAATTACAATCCACCATGCTTCACACTCTTATAGTGACTATACAGACTTATCAATTCATTTAAGTATCAATAACACAATAATGAAAAAATTCAACCTATATAAACCTCAAAAATATCTCGCATCACTAGGTTCTTTATCTCTGCACATACATTACAAAGTCTCAAATATCAACCTTAGTAAATGTTCATGCATAGTTTGTTTGCAAACCAGAATTTTCACATAAATCTCCTTCAATCCTTGTACTCTGTATTCTCATTCAAACGAAATGATGTTTAATTAGTTACAAAAGGGATTATATACCTTCATAGGTCCTTTTTTAACTAAATCTTGATTCATTAAGTCCCTTGGTATTATGAATAGTTCCGAGGACAACTCCATGACTCAAACTAAGGACTCAAGGACTTTCATTCCTTTCACATACACATTAAGACCTATAAGAATTAAATCATGCATCCTTAGACTTTAATAAATCTTATTACATGCTTACAAATCCCCAAAGACTTACAAGCCACCCCAAACACCTAACTCTTGCCAAAATTTCCTTAAAATTACAATTCATAGTTTTTGGAGGGAAAATGTAGAATTTGAATTTATAAAGGAATACACCCACACAAACCATATTACGTGACTCCTAGGACATCCTATACCTAGAAACAAGTTATAAAACTAAAATTGAGGTTATCATTCCATATATACATCATTAGGGAGTATGCTCTTGCATCAAATTATCTCTAACATAACTCTTAGATGATTTGGATATTCCCTGCAAGCTTTTGGAGGATGTTTATCAATTGCAAAATGGTCAAAATGGCCCTTTTTAGGACTCTAGGATATTTTTTTCTTTGAATCTTAATGAATTCATTAATCACCTTGGGAATATATCCCTACACATTTAATCAAACTTGAAAATATTGTTAGCATGTTCCTCTAAGCTAGAATGAGGGTGAAATTGAGGATAGGATGGCTAGAGGAAGGGTTTACAGTGACCAAGAGAGGAAATTTTCAAGTGTGGGCTTAGTTTTCATGGCCAAATTTTTCAATTTTGCATGCTATACATTTAACATGACAAAAATGGATCTAACTTGGGGAAATTAGACTATAAGGGGTAATGAAGAACCTCATAACTCTCTTGGTAAATAAACCACTACTTTGATGATTGGGAAATAAATTCATTCCTTCACCAACTAATACAAGCAACAAACACACATAAGGGAAAAACAAAACACACACGACATGAAAGGGAAGCACACAAAAATGGAAAGGAATAACACAACAGAAAGGGAAAATATGGTACATGTGGGGGAATAATATACACACACCCAACAATGGGATGAGAAAAGTAGGTACCATCATGGAATAGTGGACTGAATTCATACCACTTCCGAAGCTCAATAACAACCAATTGGTTATACCACACTCTCATGATGGATTTACATGGTTTTAAAAGAAGAATGGAAACTAATTTTGATCCTCAAACTGATATTGCGTAGAAAACATATTTTCATCTAATGACCACTTCATTATTTGCTTGAGGTTTTCTCTCTATGTTCTCCGTCTAATAGCTTTCAGAATCGTGAGAAGCCAAAAATAAAAGATTTGTTTTCAATATCAAGGAAATTACCATCATTATGTGAAAACTACAACATATATTCATTTCAAGAGTTATTGGGGAATTTAGGAGTGATGAGAACAAGTTGATTCTCTCCACACCGACATGTTTCTCTCACTTCTCATTCATTTTTGTCCTAAATGATTTCTTTCTATGCATACCAGTTCACTTTTGACATGGAAAGATTCACATGATGCATTTTCCTCATAGAAAGGGAAATAACATAATGTCAGAGTTACAACATGGGAATAGTCATTTATTCCATCTTGAACATCTCCTAGAGAGTCCTCTTCTTTGTAGGGAAAATAAAAGACCCCATAATCACAATTATGATTGCTATCACACTCTCTTGGTGATGATAGGAAAATGACTCATATGAGAGTTATTGCATTCTTTACTCATTAACAAATGTTTTAAGAGGGAAATTGAACTATTCTATTTTCTCTATATCATTATTGAGAATTTGTGCATCAAATGAACAACCAAAATTGGAAAGGAAATAATAGTTAATTAACTCAAAATCATTCTCCTAAAGAACCTATGGAGGAGAAGGGGATTAATCTCTTAAATATCTTCACGGTCACTAGAAATTGCAGCAAACATTGAATCATTCTTGATGAGACAAGAATTTTTATCTCCCTTGCACATTGCTTCCAAGATATTACACTTTAGGCCAAAGTGTAGCTGTGGATGGAGACTCAACTTTTATACTTTCTTCATTTTATATCAAGGTGCTGAGTTAAATTCCATTGGAATTCTCAAGAAGATGAAAATCATGAGAGGAACTGAATATTCTTCATGGAATTTTTTTTTTGTAGTGCGAGAGAATCATCATAATCCACCTTTGGAAAGTAGTTCTTCTCCTCCTCACTATAGAGTGCTTCAAGCTTCTCATACGTTTCTTACATAGTCACAATATAGTTTAGAATTTCAATATTGGTTTGAGGGTCAAAAATTCCATCTGTAACTCTCGAAATTATTTACACATATTAATTTTTCAAGGAGGCCACTTCTTCATCTCCATAAGAAATAAAATCATCTAAAGGAAGAGAAACAAAAGAAAATGTTTTGAATTTTTAGTGGCGAGTGTATAAATCAAAACATTACCTTCAGGAGATTCCTCTTTGCTTACTTCATCTAGAGATTCATCCTCATGTTCATAAAAAATTTCATATATTTTCTACATTCTTATCACCAAACACTTAGAATATCACTCATAAATAGGTGCAATTCCCATTTTATTTCCTCTAGCAACACTCCATTTGAATTAAATCCATAAGGATTTGATAGTAGGATCTTCAGATGCAACAATTTTATCCATTCTAGATATCCTTTATATAACTTGTGTAGAAATGTCATCAAACTTCTTTCCTTTTTCTGATTACTGACTTGTTAGTTAAAGTGAGAGATCGCTTCACCTTTGTGTGAGAATCCATACTTTTATAATAGCTGGTCTTGAATGATGGTTGGTCTGAAATATAGACATTTTGATGGTAATCTTCTTCTTCATTTTTTTTGTCACTTATTGGTGTTGAATACTAATCACTAAACTTAATCATTGCAATCTAGGAAATGAACGTGACATGGATTCATTACTTAATAGAGTTGTATTTAGATTTTTTTAGATTTTTTTATATATATATATATATATATATGTGTGTGTGTATGTATTTTAGAGATATTTAGAGGGCACATAAGGGAAGATCTTCCCCAACAGATTTGCCAAAAACTATTGGTGAAATAATTTTTCATAGTGTAGATTATTAGTTGTCACCAATGGTCACAACGCTAAACCCTTCCTTCTTGGGTATAGGGAGGCTCCTATTTTTGAATGTAAAATAATTAAAAATGTGGGGTGGCCATTAGGTTAGGGATCACATAGGAATACTCCACTAAACCTGTGGAAAAATTCTTGTACAATGTACAAGGGAGGAATTAGTTTGGAAAGAGGTAAAGGGGAGTAGGAGAAATAAAGAGAGGGGGTTAATGTTGTGAGTAGACTTACATATTTCATACACATTAACCAAAGTAGGTCTAAATTCAATTAGAAGAACACAACAATGTAATAAAAAACAAGACTAATAAATTAGAGACACAAAGTTCTATAGATCCATTAATCAAGGACACAAAGTTCCTTCTTGGTTGTACAAGATTACAATGCTTGAAAAGTTGGAAAGTAGAGGGAATGGAGGAACATAGAAAAGGAGATAGAAGAAATGTAGCTTTATTACTTGTAGTAGTAGTGAAATCCAATAACTTACAACAATCAACAATTGCCAACCCTTTGGAATGGAGAATCCATTCCAATTTATAACATTACAACATGTATTTTCATCTCCCCCACATGAATTTTCACCTTTCCTCATCACTTGTGACCTTTCATATTCCTAGGGAATAAAAGTGATCCTTTTTCTTATTAATGAAAAAGGACTCTTACAATGTTAAGTTGAAGGTCACTTAAGTGAATAAGACAAAATAGTGAAAAAGTACATTCTTAATGAATAATTAGAATATAGAGAGAGAAGAAAAAGAAGAGAGAAAGGAGGAGGGTTGATTAATTTAATGAATAATAAGCCTTTGCCAATGAAGAAATGACCCTTGGTGAATTATGAGGAAACACTCTGGAATGAGTTCCTCACCTTTGAATTATTTATCAAAACAGCCGCCACAAGCACCACCTTTTCTACCTATGGAATATGAACGTATCTCAACATTATGATCCATGTCTCAAGAATATCATTGATACTCTTACACTGATTAAAAAACACCATTTGATCTCCCAAAATGTTATAGATTAAGCCTATGATGTTTGCAAGGGTCTCTAAAGTATTCTCATTGAAGGAGAAAGGACCACTTGCCTCTTTCTTGACCAACTCTTGGAAATAACTATTGAGTCATTCGAAGATGAATTATTAGTGAGGGGAAGTGATCCAAGCTTCTAAAAAAATTACTGACATCATCTAAAATCTTGAAGGCATGTTTCCCACTAGATTCAAGTTCAAAGATAACATTGTTTTTCATGTCATATATGGCATTCAGTGTGCGATTCCAAAGCGTGGACAATTTCTCAACAATAGATGTAGAAACATTCCTCCTCATGAGAGTGTGGGAATCAAGAAAACTAATTTTAGACACAAGTGGTAACACGCTATGCAACGAGTCTTATATTTTTCAATTTCTTCCCCTATATTTAATTTCAAAACAGTGGCAAGAAAATACTTGAATAAGGAGATAACCTCTAGTAGCAATGCCTTTCCTTTCTCGAGAATATTTTTAACCCACTTATAATTTTCTTTCCCTTTTATGGGGTAACCTTGGGATATCACGATAAAATGAGATTTAAATCTACTGATGGAAGGGATGACCTTTGCATGAGGAAGAGGTACCACAATAATCTCTAGGAAGGATTACACATAAGCAGTAAGAGTTCTCACATGATCCTCTAATTGCTTCATAGTTTTTTTGTACTCCTTATTCCTAGAAAACAAGCAGGATGTAGAATATTTTAATAGATGTGCATCTCATTGGTGTGTGGCTTGTCCCAAGGAGATTTGGGTCAACTCATAATTAGATTGATTCATATCTACCAAAGGTTATACAACTTTGGTCCAAGACACCTCTACATACTGGGATCCATAGGCCCTAGAGAAGAAACATGAGGCTATTTTTGCTTTCTTTCCCGCTTTGTCTTCATGAATTTTGAGATAGCCTCAAAATTAGGTGTTACACCTGCTGTACCGTTCTTGACTCACTCTCAAGTACCACCTAAATCCATGGGAAATTTTCCACTAGAGAAGACACGATATTAGGCATGCGGGCACTTTCAAGTTCTTAGTAAGGGATACAATTTTTATCGTGATGGGGTGATTATGCCACTGAGAAGGATACACTTAGATGTAGGTGAAGAACATGATACTACGAAGGATCGGTTTCACCTAGCTTGAGAGACTCAATGGGGCCATTAATGATCGTATCCTTCTTATGAATATTCCTAGGATGGGAAACTTCTGTGTACTTTAATTTTACGATATTTATCTTTGAATAATCTTTTGAGTGAGTGGAAGCCATGGATTTTTCAAATGCCCTTAGAGAGGAAGTGTTAGACATATGTCTAGATAGATTCAGAGACACCAAAAATTGATGAAAACAACTCTCTTTCTTTCAAACCATTCTCTTAATCTTTGGATTACTACTGTAGTCCTCTCCTTAATGTCACCCAATTCTATGATATTCTATAGAGTCATATGAAGGGGTGAAGATTAGACCACTTGGCACTTGGGATCAAACAAGTCGACCCATCATGTTTTATGTCATCATTAAACCAATCGAATTTGAAATATCTCATATGGTCTACTATCATCCACATAAAGCCCTTTTCAACACCTTAAAATCATCCATGTAATTGGCCTATTAGTCTTCCATTTGGGGTGTATGGTGTAAACTTGGAATGGTGAATACCTCTGATTTTCTCCTAATATTGAAGTTAGAACTAGATGTATAGGAGTAGATACCGAGGTAAGAAAAGGAAGCTTTGATTTTTTTTACATTTATGATGTTCTTGTATGAATATATACCCAAGGAGATGGGAAATGACACACCTTTCCTTTTAAATTCTTTCACTTGGAATTAACATGATCCAATTGTCTACACAATTTAAA